>JZKD02S1709069.1:330077-401382 GCA_000966675.3 Picea glauca
AGATAGCCCAGTGTTGATATTCTACATTGAGGGCAGACATTCTTTCAGATCTCACAGACGTGAGTGAAAGATTGGCCCAGTTGATTCAGTTTTATGATAACATTGTTTCTATGCAGATGAAGACTACTGTGGTGGCAGACATTCTTTTAGATCTCACAGATGTGAGTGAAAGATTGGCCCAGATGATACAGTTTTTATCATAACATTGTTTGTATGCAAGTTGCTATTTGTTATGAAGGACAGTTTGTGATTGTGTTTCACAAAGTCTGAGTAGTTGTGTACTACTGGAATAGACACAGGTGTGTTCTATAAATTGATATTGTACCAGTTTTCATAGGAGATTATCCAGTCGGATAATAATGGTAGGTGCTACCAGTTGAATGGTCTGTTGTGCTCAAGACCATACCTCCCTAGATAGGAGGGAGTGTTAATATTATGGTAGCTTCGGGAGGTATGAACCTCTATGATGATCTATGACAAGACTAGAATCCTCCAGAAGGAAGCAAAGAATTGAAGGAAACCCTAGACAGGTTGTTGGTTGAACAAATATATTTATATTGAATTTATTGATGCCCAGAAGAAGAAGTTGGCCCAGTTAGACTGGCCAGGTCGGCCCCAGTTAGACTGGCCAGTCCACTATAAAAACAGGGCACCAGTTTCATTATTTGTCATCTCAGCAGTTGCAGTTAGAGAAATATTTGTGCAGGCAGTTGCAGGAAGCAATAGTTTTGTGCGCAGGTTTTCTAGGAGAGCTGGGAAAGTGGTGCGCTAGCTTCTGGGTGGGATCATCTGTTCAGTTTAGTTTCTATTCTTTTGCATGGTGCATTTAGCCTCTCTTGCCTATTGATTGCAGCCAGAATTCTCTTCTCAGTCAAGATCAAGGTGCTCAGAGGGTGGCTTAAGGCCTGTGGTTGGGTGACGAGGGTATCGTCAATGGTTAAACAAGCACAATCCTCTATATTCTAACAGAACTAACCCACCCAAGTCACCGATTTTGTAGTCGACCTTGCAGGGAAGTGCGTGGAATTCCTTTAGATGAACTGGGTGAAGTACCTGGTGAACCAGTTGGAACTCAACTGCAAAGAAACAAAGTATCAAGGATACGAATTTCATTTCAGCTGGATCCTGATACTGATAGCTTTTATTGCCTGGGAGATGCCGAAAGGTACGACCTTCCTGGACATTGACCCTTTTGAACCACTGGCCGCGAAGTTCATTACACTGTTGTACTCAAGCGACATGAATAAACAGTGGCAGTCAAAACTGTTTTTCATACCTACTAAAATCAACTGAAGATAGCCATACAGTCCGAGCCTCGTATGACTCTAAACACTCTGCATCGGTTCGGGCCTTTGAGGAATTTTAGCGTGGATCAACATTTTATTTACATCACAATGCACACCGATGAACACAAGCAACATCTTCAATCCTACTATAAGCTAGTGGAGGAGGACTTGGAGGAGACCACAAAGGACTAGTTAGCGGACCTCCTTATTCTGACAGACCCTGTAGAGATATCTAACATCGACAGCCCAGAAATAGTGCAGGATACACCCGGACCAAGCAGAAAAAAGAAGACCGAAGAGGTCCAAGAATTAGACAGTGCATCCATGAAGACTGCTTCCATATCACTAGAGCAAGGAGGTGATGGCGAAGAGTTAGATGACAAAGAAGTTGAATAGAAGTAAGGAGACGAGGTTGATCCTTTGAAGAAGAAGAAAGTTTCACCTCTGAAACCTTCCTCCCTGAAGAAATCGAAGGCCACCATGACCAAGATGCAGACCTTCCTCACCTTCGATGACTTCGACTTCCTCATAGCAGCCATGCAAGATTCGTCGTTGGAAATAGAAAAGAAACAAGAAGCTAATAAAGAGGAGATGTATGATCGAATTGAGACTGAACTCTGAGGGGTACAGCAGGCCCTACAGTCCAGCCACACAGTCTCCACTACGTCGAGAGAACCAGAATTGGGAGATGAGCCAGCTCAACTCCACCTCTTAGTCGATACAGTCGAATCTCACCTTCGACGAGCACGAGAAGAAACAGTTCAAGCCACACAGGATTTGACACAAGTACAAGGAGTACTCATAGAGTGTTGCAGAACAGGAAAAGATTTCTCTCCAAGAGAAGTTTGATGAATAAAAAGAACAGCTACAGCAAGAAAATGAACAGTTTCTCACGGAGCAACTCGAGGTAAAAGAAGTGGTCAAAAGAGAACTTCCCTCTGTGACAATCTTAGAAATCAAGGTAGAAGACCGAGTTACATAGCAGGTGAACCAACTCGCAGAAGACATCCAGCAGCTATAGCAATGCATAGCATATTTGGAGCTACGCATTGTAACTGAGACCCCACAAAATGTAAGAGACCAAAGAGAAGAAACTGCTCAGAGCACAGTTGAAAGGATAAAGGATCTTACCCTGGAATGTAAGCAACTCATTGATCGTAATTCCCAAACCTATGAACAAATCACGGAGAAACCGAAACTGAAGGCACTGGAGTTGCATCTCCAAGAGGTGAAGTATCAAGTCAAAAAGATACAGGCACAACTAAAGTCCCTGTCAGTTGTGGAAAGAATGAAGCGATCCCAAGAGAAACACACTTCACAGTAGAAAATCCATACTATCCATAGTATAGTTATGGAGGTAACTGAGAAACTCCAACACGTATAAGACAAGGCCTATCAATTGTTTACAGAAGTAGAAGGCCAAGGAGCAGAGCTAGAGAAGGTTGTCACTACAGTTGAACAGCGTCTAGAGGGACCTACCAATGATGCAGTCATCCAAGAGTTCATTGAACAAGAGGCCATAGCACAGCAGCAAGTTGAAGCAGCTAGAGCCAAGCTTGGGACCAGAGTGACTCGGGACGAGTCACAAGTGAGTGGTGGGGGCCTGTTAGCCCTTGACCAAGTTTTGGAGATCCTTGATCAAGTTTGACCTATTTTGGGACTTCGACAACCTGTCGAAGATGGAGCGCAAGACAAAGAAGATATTGCGGGATCTCGGCCCCTTTTTAGATCCTTTTTGGGATTTGGGAATACATAATGGGTATGGAATGTCGGCCCATGGGTTTACCCATGTTTAGGCCTATTTTTGTAAAGTATAAATCAGTAGCTAGGTGACATAAGTAGGAGGCTGATAAGCTAAGTGCCAAGTGCAAGTTGGGTTTATAAATGCTCTGTGCATATTGTGAGAAACTTGTAGAGCTAAGTGCAAGTGGTTGTAACAGACTGAGAAAGTCTTTGTGCTAGACCTAGCTCGGGGAAGGAGGATTTGGTGAGGTGCGTACAGATCTCATGTCTTATGCGGAGTAGGGTTTTTGTGTCTTTGTGCATGTAGATGACTGATTGAAGCTAGTAAAGAAGAAGAGTTGGTGGATGTAGCCCCAAGGTGGGGGTGAACCACGTAAATACTGTTTTATTTTGCTCTGTGCGATGTTTTGATGTATTTATGTGTTATTTTCTAAGTGCTTGATATAGATATATAAATAGATATGTTTATTCTTTGTGCTTATGATGAATCTGGATGTTAGATCTGATATAGGTGAATGTGCTTAGTGCCTGAATCTGCTAGATATTATCCATTTCTTTATGCTAAGTGCTTAAATACATTAGATCGGGGTGAATGTTGTGATGCTTTGTTTTATCTGTGAAGTAGATATTGGGTAAATAATGATGAACTAATGGGGCTAAGTGCTCTATTAAGTGTTATAATCATAGATTTGTATCCCAGCTAAGGTTGCAGACACTTGAGTCCTGCAACCACCCCTACCTCTACCTCGGGTGAGACTTCATCTCCTTTGCAGGTGTTACTAAAAGGGCGGTAATTAGGGTTTTGTTGGTGTGTTTTTGTAGCGTTGAACCCTAGGTCTACCCCTGTGCCAACACTTAGATAGGGTCTAAAGCAGGCAGGGGTTTTTCATAAAGTTTTGTTCTTATGCTCTGGGTACTCTTTCGAAAGGATCCTTTACCAAATTGATTGGATCACCTCCTATTTGTGGGAACGATGGGAAAGTCTTGTTGAATCACTTCTTGGAGATTTTTAGGTGTGGGATCAAGAGATATTGAAAGCATTGGGTGGTTATTAATAGGCTTCTTTTGATCTTTACTCTTGGTTTTTTTACCCGATGAGGAAGTAGGGATGTCAACAAGCTTTTTGTATTGTTCTGGTAAAGAGATGGCTTGTGTAAGGGGGTTTGGAGTTCTTGGAGAGTGGGGCTTGGATGGAGAGATATTCCTTGGTCCAAGTGGATTTTTTCCAGTCTTAATTGTCAAGTGAGGGTTTGCAAATTGTTAAATGAATGCATCCCAAGTTTGCCCATGTTTTTCCAATTCGGCTATAACAAGGAGTTTGATAAGGCCATGGTGAAAGAGGTTGTTGTGGGGGTTGGTTACATTATTCCTCACTTGAGAGGACATATTATCCAAGCTCTTTAAAAATTAGAAGGGAAAATTCAATTGTTTATTGAACTGAAAGTGGGCTAACAATCGAAAATGGAAAGCTTAAAAAACAGAGTATCTACCTTCACTATGTTAACAAGACATTGAAGGCACCATTGTGGAAAGATTTGAAAAGGACAGAGAGTATTGTCTTGGAAGAGTCAATGAACACCTGGATATGCTCTTGAAAAAGGCCAATATGTCCAGGAACTAGTACATCAGAAAATGGATCGGGAAAAGTCACAAAAAGTGTTCTACAAGACCACGCTGCGCTTTTGACTCTGTTTTTGGTCATCATTTTAAAAAGATGTTTTTGACCACATAACGATGAATTTTGGAAAGCCAAAGGAGGTTATTTCTAATGACATACCAAATCACAATAACCTCTTTAATTTTTTACATAGGTAGAATAAATTGGGAGATATTCAACTTTATTGGAGACCTATTTCAGAAAACAAAATTTTCCAATTTAATTTCATGTTTTAGTCATTATTTTCAAAACAGGTTTTTGACCAAATAAAGACAAATTTTGGTAAAAAAAAAAGGATTTTTTTTCTAAGGACATACCAAATAATAATAACCTCCTTTAGTATTTACACAGGTATCATATAGTGGGAGATATTCAACTTTCTTGGAGGCCCATCTTAGAAAATCAAATTCTCCAATTTAATTTCCTATTTTAGTCATTCTTTTGTGGCACATATTCCAAGAACATGGGAATGAATTTCACAAAAATGAGAGAGTTTTATCTTAATAACAACCTTATCTACAAAAACCACTCCTATTTTTGTAAAATGTGTTATGGTTAAAAATTTATAGCTCCATATTTGACCCCTATTTTTTTGTTGCGCTTCTGTCACAGTTGTTGTGCTTTTGGACAGTTTATTTTCAAATCAATTGTGAAGGGGTTATATGTAGATTTTTTCTTGGATTAATGACTCTAGAGTGTAGAGGACATATTTATATTTCCATTCATAACTTTTTCATTAAAGAACTCATCAAGGAAGCACTCCAAAACTTGTTGCTCTTCTGTTACAATTTGTTGCTACCTCCATGCTTTCCTATGATTGTTTCAAAGTTATTTGCATTGTATTGGATGAAACTGTCATGTTATGTTACACCTTATTCTTATGAATGGATTCATGATATCATTCCCATGTTGAAATCGCCACATCTACCCTATATGCAATGACAAATCCTAAAATCTACTGAGTATACCTACCTTGCCCCATTCTATTTTTGCAACTCATCTTTTGGAAACCCTAGCCTAGCTCCCTAGACCTGGATTCTCATCCAAAAAACTCCAAATCAAAACCATACTGAGATAAATACCTAGCCTAATACATAGCCACTTAACCTTGTTCCTATGTTTGTAGGTGTGTAGCACAGATCTGTAGTGAGTTTAACAATGTGTTATTGATCTGTAATTGTCACAAAGAATCAATGAAGTCTTTTATAGCATAAACATAAAAATTCACAGTAAGATTATAACACACACAATGATGTCAGGAGTATATAATTTAGCATACCAATACAAAAAATTGTTGATATAATATCCCAAGACATTGTAAAAAGACAATATGATAGAATTTTGACAGAAATCCTACTTCCTCTTCTCATGGGTTTTGCTATACAAATGGGCGGTGCTTAGCGTTTTTTTTAGCTCAGGAAACTCCCCCCAAACCGAAGATATGGCACGTCTTCGTGCCATGAATTAGAAATAGGTCTTTACTACTTTGAGAGGGGGGTTAGATTAGCTCCTCTTTTATCCACTCTTTGGAGTATCCCTTAGCTCCATAGATGTTCTGAAATTCGGGTTTGAAAACCCTGTTATAGCTTGCTCCTGGCAACTGGTGGTGTTTAAACCAACGGTCTCCAACTCTTAGGAGATTTGTGGCTGAGGAAATTGATTCCTCAGAGACCACGAATATAGTGAATAGGAGAAGAGGCAAGATAAGAGTGTTCCATTATTATTTGTTTTTCCATCGTGCTCACACAATCCATTTCGCATTTTATAAGGCATGTAATCATAACTCTGTAATGAATAATCTGTAAGGACAATAAACCAATTAAGTGGTATGTTAAGGAGATGTACAACAGTTTATAACACACGTGGAATTAGAATTTCGAAAATAAAATGGTTGTTGATGTAATAGCCTATATCATGAAAACAATACATATAAATTTTTACAAAGATTTACTTCTTCTAGGAAATGTTATCATTTTTCAACTCATGAACCCCTACCCCACACCTAAGTATTGTGACACCTCACAATCAAAAATATAGGAAACCAGTCAGTTCTCCCAATAGCCGAAGATTTACATCTTGTTAAATGTAGAGATAAATTTCACAGATTGGTCTGACGAGACGATTAAAGGATGGCCCCACCTATAGGATAAGAGATCCTATATATATATAACAAGAGGTAAGCAAGAGAGATTCAAGATAGTCTTAGAGTTAGTTCCCAATGGAAATTTTATGGAGTTCATTAACCTTGGCTTGACCATACATACTTCATGTCAGATTTGTCTCCAAGTAATGTCGTACATCAGGACAAGTTTAAATTTATTATTTATTTTTGTCAGATTACCATCCTCTCTAAGTAGAATGCCCCGCTGCCAGCAAGCATGTTCAGTACTCCGATGGGTTTACCTAGTCATACCACAGGCTAGTACCGGCTGCCAGTAGACCTGTTCGGTATCCCAGCGGGTTAGCCTCTTACACCCTCAGAGACTGGCCCTCCATCTTTTAATATTTTAGTATAAGATTACTTTATGGAAGAAGATGGGGGGACAGCTCTGAAAACAACTTTTTATTTATTTTTTCAATTGGGATGGTATTTATGTTAGAGGATGACTTTCTGTTATATTACGTAATTATTGTCCCGATGTAAGGGGGTACTTAAGAGGACGTGGCCTATCTAAATATATGAAATAATCAAGCTATTTAGTGTGTAGTGGATGGTACCATTGAGAAAGAACAAAAAGGTATCTCTAGTCTCAACTGACTTTCTTCTTTTGTAGTTATTGTGATGTTTCCATGACTAACCGCTAATCACACCTCCTTGTTACTCTTTAATAAAGATACTTTACTTACTTACTAATATTTATTGGGAAAATTGTACGAGAGACCTCTAAGCTTGATGGTTACAGTATCACTTCCTTATATACTGGTGAAGATTTTCAAGAGCAACTTATTTTTAAAATTCCTTAAGAACAAGAACATGAAAATCTTTGCAAAAACATGGCTAAATACAACAAGTCATTATTCATTTGATTCTTAGCAGACAACAAGGTCCAAGTGTAACAATGTTTTTGAAGAAAATCCTTCTTTTATATTTCCTTGCAATTGTCTACCCTTAGTGATATAAATACCTACAGAGATCTCTAAAACTGTTTGCAAAAACCACACTCTAAAATATAATAAACTAAGGAGATCAATGAGATCAAGTCATAGAAACATGTATCTCATAGTTCTTTTATTAAAAGAAAATGTAAAATGAGGTTGCATTAGACTTTAAGCTAAACTAACAACATGCAGTGTTTATTTACTATCCTACCCTACATAAAAAGAAAGGGAAAATATTTATTCAAGTGTAATAACTCTTCAAATGTAACCATGTGTGAAGCAAGATAAGAAACATACTCATATCCGCATATGAAAAAGTCACTGTGGTGATTACCTGGATATGAAGAACAAACCAACCTACTTGTTTTGGAATCAAAAGGTGTTGAAGAAGAGAATAGTAGTGTGGCCTGATGACCTCTTGAAACCAAATTTCAATGTAATCTTGATGTTTATCAACAGTAATTTCTATGCGCTCCTTCATCATGCTATGCAGATCCTCTTCTTCTGGATGATTGATTTCTGAAGTACATGAAGGATCTGCTGAGATGGATGTTGAGAACTCCTCAATCTTAGGTCTTAGTGATTTCTCTCCACCAGAGGTTGTCCATAAGTTTTCATCTTCCTTCACATTTTGGCAAGGAAGATCATTTTGTAGCTCATAGGACCTTGATTCTTCTAATATTTTTGGAGAGGTAGATACACTTTTGGCTACTGCCAAAATATGTTCTTCTTGAAAAGAATAAATCCCGGTTGTTGCTAGGATTTGGGAGAGTTCTTCCAAACTAATGGTCACTTTCGAATTCATTCTCCTGGTGGTGGTAAGGAAACAAAGGTTGTGTTGTTTGGTTCTACAGAGGGCTCGAGTGGTCTTGCCTCATGTCCCACTATTTCTGATGCTTGGACTTTTGTTCTATAGTGCTCCCTGTGTTAGTCTCTTCAGAGACTACTTTAGCTCTTTGAGTTGAGCTAGCTCTTGTTTTTCGGTATCGGTTTGCAGAGCTTATGAGTGGAATTTTCCTTCCCCCAAAAAGGTCAGAAGGAACCTTGGTTGAAAGGTCTGATTTAGATTTAATGTATCTGCCTTTTGGATCTCTAGTTCTATTCATGAAAGAAAACAAAAACTATCATTGGGTTTGGGGGAGCCTGCAATAGCATATGTGTAGGTTCTTACCTCTCGTCTTAAAGTTCCCCCACCACCAATCTAATGCTAAGGTCTAGGAATGATCTATTTCCTAACTACTTCTTACCTTGAGACAACTCCCCGGAAACGGCGCCAAAAATGATGGGTGTTCTATATGCACTAAAAAACACACTAAAAACCCTCAATTAAATTGTCAACCCGGGGTAAGTAAACTTAGAGTTGTAACAAAATATATGCCAAGGTAGAAGGGTTGGTAGTAGTATAGTCTAACTAAGGAAGTGGCTATCTAAAAGCCAATCTATTCAAGCAAAGCTATCTAATGAGAAAACCCTACTAAGCAACTTGAAACTATGTAACCTAGGTACTTTTGAACCAAGGATCGATGGATAGTTCTAAGAAAGCAAGTAAAAACCCTATATAAAAAAAACTAGTTCATAACAATAAGAAATAAGAAAAAGCAAACTATTTGAAGCATAACAATAAGCAAATAACAAAAGAAAACTACGTAACTTGCCTACCTAAATTCAATGAGAAACTACCCTATGAAAAAAAGTAAATAAACAAGCAAGCAACTATTCTAGTAAAGCAAGTAAACAAGTAAGAAAAACAACTAGCTAACCTATTAAAGAAAGGAAACAGCTAACTACTCTAAGATAAATTCTACTGCAAGTAATCTAAGTAAAACTTCTCATTGAACAAATATCTAACCTAAGAGGCAAGTGAACTATATTCTTAATTCAAACTTCAAAACTATTTCTAATTCATAAAAGGAAATCTATTTAATTGAAAGCAAGAAGAACTAACAACTAACCTTTAATCTATGATAAGCAAACTACTCTCTAACCTATCAAATCAAAAGACTATCTATCCTACAACAGCAATAAAACTATCTTTTGATCTACGAAAGCAAGAAACTATTATTTTTTATCTACAAAAGCAAAAAACTGTATTTTAACCTATGAAAACTCAAACATAGTGTTGGTGGTTGTGTGAATGTCTCTGGTGTCCTATGATATCTCGATGGCACTTGAAAGCAAAGGATAGTTCAAGCAGTATAATCTCTGCACTGATCTCAATAGCAAAGTGAAAGATATGGAGTAAACAATCCAATGAGAATTTGGCCATTACAGAAACAATGTTAATTACCCTGCATAATCATGAATTATTAACCATCAAAAATATAACGAGATTTTAATTGTACTTCTATGCTATGTAAACAAACTTCATAATTAAATTCAATCATTAACTAAGAAATATAATTGCAATCTAATTCTAGAAAATAAAGTACATAAAATGAAACTATGTTATATCTATCTTAACAATTCAAACTGCAATAAGGAAAATGCTTAAGAACAGAAATTAAAACATGAAATTAAAAAGTAAACTACCAAATACATTAACCAACAACTAGTTAAGCAAGATCTACATAAAAATGGAATAAACAATCTATAATTAAAAACTGAAATTAATCCTATCCATCCATCAAATCCTTGTTAAAGAAAACTCAAATTAAAACTTTGTTCTACTCTATTTTAAATTTAATTCTAACAGCATAAAATAAAACGCAGTCTAATATCTAATTGCACATGGGGTTAGTGTATGATTTTGCAAACTCGTTCATAACCATAAAATCAATGCATATTAACAAAAACCTTCATATTAACCTACAAAAGAGAATTAAAAGAGTTAAACTACAACAGCAAATTAAATAACAAAGAAATCAAAGAACAGTTCATGTACGGGAAAATAAAAAGAAATCTAAGTTATGAAATGCATAAATAACACATAGAACAGTTACTATATTGTTCATGGGCCCCCCAGTAAGTCGTGGTCACTTCTCAAATGCACACCACGAGCTCAGCAAAACGATTTCACCATTAAAACGCAATCTTATATAATTCTAGCAATGGAAAATGGCAAAACAAAGAAAAACGTATTTGTCTCTAACACACTACTCCTTCTGCTGCTTCTTAACTATTGTATGACCACCACGGTGGTATGTATAGGTTTTACAGACCAAGAGGTCAACCATTGGAGGGTTGAACCTCTTCTATAAACAGCAAATTACATTAATGGTGCCCTAACTGCCGAAATGGAGCGAGCCAATAATCACCCGGCTCAACAACCCAAACCAAGTTGTCAAGAGTTCAGTAGTTGGAGGGGATAAGCACGAGAAAAACCCATGTTCCTTATTCTCCCATCATTGGCTGTCAATACCATAACTGTCAAATCGCTCACCGTTTTTGTGCAAGACAGAGTGTTGGACGGAGTGTTGGATCGAGTACTGGATGGAGTGTTGGATCGAGTGTCGGAAGCAGAAACGTGATGCGATTTCACCCTGTAACACCAAAAAACGTGAATGAGATCCTTGGAAACATAAAAATATAATGAATTATACTCAAGATCAATATAAAATGTGAATTATACATACATGGTGTAGATCATAGCATTTCGGCACAAAATTCTTCAAAAATCTTCTCCAAAACATGAAAAACACATATGTACATTCAGAAAAAGTATCTAATTACTGTCATAAAACTGATCATATATCGGGCCCAACAATCACTCATCATAACTCTGGGGCATCCATATCTTGTGACTATTTCCTAAAATAAGAAGTGTGCTACATTTTTTGCGCTACAATACTTCATTGGTGTTGCTCCATCCAATCTGGTCGAATATGTTGTCACTGTAATGATATACCTGGATCCATATATTTTGGTTGGTGAATCAATTGGTCCCACAAAATATATTGCCCACTTATCAGACCCCTTATAATTTACTTGAGGTCTTAATGGAATCGCATCCCTCATGAATGGCTTTCCAACCCTCTGATAGACATCACAATTCTGACAGTACTCCTTTGCATCCTTGTGAACTGTTGGCCACCACAATCCTACACGCAATATCTTTTTCGCGGTAGCTTTCCCTCCATAATTTCCTCTATCAATTCCTTCATGTGGTTCTACTAAAATGATACGCCTTTCATGCTCCATAACATATCTTCTCAAAATGTTGTATGCACCAAGTTTGTACAAGTGACCTGCAATCAGTTGGTAGTCTACAACTCTGACCACCAAATTTTTCTTCCATGCAGTATTAAATTCCTTTGGGGAAAATATTGTACTCAAAAACTCAATAATGTCGGTAAAATATTCGTTGGCAATCTGTCATGAAAACAATTGTGCATCCATGAATTTGTCCTCTAAGTTACTTGGTTCTTCTCCATTAGTTATTCTGGACAGATGATATGGACATGCATTCAATCTTCCAGCCTTCAACACAACTTCAAAATCAAACTCTTGAAACAATTGTAGCCATTTGCATATTCTTCCCCACAACATTGGATTATTGCCTAAATATCCCAGAGCAGAGTAATTTGTAAATATCTTAAAATGTTGATCTAACAAATAATGTCTGAATTTATGCAATGCATACACCATGGCCAATCCTCTCTTTATGTTGTATTGTAGTTATGTTCTGAATCTGACAACTTTCTACTTGCAAATGCTATAGGGTGATCTATGTCACCTTCCCCTGGATGTGTTAATATTGATCCAAGTGCTATTGCAAATACATCCACATGCACATGAAATTCCTTTGACCAATATGGAAACAATAAAATTGGTGGTGTTACCATTTTCTCCTTCAATATATCCAAGCTCTACTGGAATTCATCATTCCATTGATACTTAATGTCCTTCTTCAAAAATTTCTCCATCGGCGCAGTAATTTGTGCATATCCCCTTATAAACTTCTTGTAATAACATGAATGACCAAGTGTATGTTTTTACTGGTGCATTGAATTAGGTGGTGGTAAGTTCACTATGACAACAATTTTGGCAGGATCAACTAGCAAACCTTATTTACACACCACATGCTCTAACAGAATACCAAAAGGTGCATTGAAAATGAATTTATTTATATTCAATTAAATATGACATTGTCTACATGTGTCTAACAGCAATCTTAACACTTCCACATGATCCTTCAATAAGCTAAACATTTTCCAATCATCTAAACAAATTTCCAAAAACTTATGAATAAAGTCCTTAAAGGCAACTAATACTGCCCTTGAAAAATTGTAGGTGCATTCTTCAACCCAAATGGCATCATTGTATACAGATATGATCCCCATTATGTTGCAAATGTAGTCTTATGTTTATCTTCTAGTGCAATTTTGATATGGTGATATCTTGAAAACCCATCTATAAATGAATAGGCTTCTTGACCTCCTACATTATTCAAAACTTCATATGTAAATGGGGTAGGAAAAGGATCATGCATGCAAGCATCATTCAAATTTCTCATATCTACACATATCCTTATTCTCCCTTGCTTATTCTCCTACATTACCATAGGGTTGATCCATTTTGATTCTTCCATAGGTTCTATGACACCAGCCTCTAACATCTTATTTCCCTCACTTTATGCTTACACATTGGATTCAACCTATAAGGTCTCTGTCTTATTGGTATGGTATCTGGATTCAAAGGGATCTTCATCTCTCCAAGTTCTCCTGCAACTCCTTGCATCTCTGAGAATGTCATTGGAAATAGGTCACTGTACATGTGCAGTAACTCTATGATTCTTTCTACTATCTGATTATCCCAATAATCTCAAATGCTTGCAATCTTTGGGTTTTATGTGGTTCCAATGTTTACCTTCTTGATCTTCAATGGTGCAGCATAATCTTCTGAATCTAGATTTGGACCTTCTACCTCTCTTTCTCCTTCAACCTATGTAATCTTTATGTTGCATGGGTTTTCTCCTGTTGGATCCTCTTCTTCTGCGACATGATAACAGTGTAGCAATTGTCGGGTTGTCTGTCTCTTCTAGTTCTAATAAGTTGTCACAATCTCCACTTCTATCTCTTCAAAAATATTGTCTCTTACCAACTTCAGTGTTGTATCTATTTCTGGATTCTCATGCTCAAATGTAAATGTAATCACAAAATTATGTTGCATCTCTTCTGAATTTGCAGTTTCTCTGTGTTGTTCCAATTCTGAGTACCAATTCCTTGGAATGTATTCTAGTGTATGAATAAAATGATGTGGCCATTGTTCTGGTGGTAATAATATCCATTGATTTATACATCTTTCTACATGTTTTATGGGTTGTCACATTCCATCATACTTCTCCACATATTTTTTCTCCTGCTCTGCACCAAATCTAATGCGCAGTAGCCTCTTACAATGATACAAGTTATTGATATTCTCTTTATGTGTACCCCACCATCGTGCATGTGTAGCTTTCAAAGCAATATCCAAAACTGGTAACATCTAACTTTCAAAAACATCCAACTCAAACTTTGTTATAAATTCCTCTAAATCATTATGACCATAAAAAGTAGGAGGCTCTCTTACCTCTGTACCAACCCATCTTATTGTGTGGGTCATCCTTGTGCATCTTTTGGTGGATAACTCATGCAATTGTTGCTTCCAATTCTCTAGTCCTGTTTCAGAGTCTAAAGCACAAGAACCGATACTCCTCCAACTCAGTATGTCATATGTAGTGGGGTTAACATAATATTCTTCTCATGCGGTAGTTCTATACAGCTAGTTTATGTATTCTATAATAAATTTTATGTCACGAGTTCCACATACCTTACTCCTTCTGAGGGATCCAAAGGTGCAATAACTTTGTATTCTCCTTATTCAAAGATCATATTTATAGTCTTTATATTGATAATATCCTAGTTATCAAAATCTCATTCTAGCCCCAACAATGTTGGATATGGAGAAGTGTTATATACTATGTCAATCACTTCAAAGTCTTCCATTGTGTGCACACCATCTATATCTACCAGTATGCCCTTCAGTCTACCAATCGGTACCACTCTATGTTGATTTTTTAGCTTCAATTGAATAGGTGAAAATCCGAATGTAGGTTCCCCCATAGCTTCCCATGTCTTCTTAGGTAGAACATTTACTTCAGACACTAAGTATAGTATGATATCCCCCATATTGAAATCTCCAATGTTTGCATTCAACTTGAATTCCCCACTTGTTCTTCTCTTCTTATGAACCCGATTGACTCTCTTGTGTTCTAATTTCATTTCTTCTCTAGAATTGCACTTCTCTAACAAACTCTGTAATACTCGTAAAGAGTTTTTATCATTCAACAACTTCACACAAGACTCCAAAACGTTTCTCAGATTACTTACGTGTTCTGATGGTTTCTCTTTGTTACTCTGATCGAACAGATGATGCGTGTCATACACCGGTACATCATCTCCTGACATTGTTCCTGAAGTTGATGCAATATTCTCCTTCAAAATATCTTGTATAGCCTCCTTGAATGTCTCCTTCTCTTTGTGCACATCAAAATTATGTTGGGTTGTTGTATTCTTCCTGAGCCACTAGTATTGATCATGATCCTTCTTTGTTGCATCAACTCCGTTCTTGGTTCCACCTCTACTAACTATATTGATCTTCTTCCCATCCTCTTGTTCGTTTTCCATAGAAATCCACTGGACATTCTAATTGTTTTGATTCATCTTTTCATATATATTTACCAGAAGTGTCAGAAAGTATTTTGTCTCATGGTTTGTTGCGCGACAATACATACATGTCACAGGTGGTTGTGGAAAATCTATTGCATAGTGTCTAGGTTTCTGACAGTTGTGACAAAATATTGGTCTTCTACCTCCTCCAAATCCTCTTCCTCCACGGCCTCCTCCTCTGAAGCCTCCTATGTTTCCTTGATTCTCTATACGTGGTGTATTATACTATGGTTTTTTATTGTATTGTGGTTGCGCATTATTATATTGTGGTGGCACTACACATTGTTCTGCATTTTTATACTGTAGTGGTGCTCCAAACTGATGCGCATTATTGTACTATGGTTGCGCTGTAAAATTTTGTGTGTTGTTATACTACAACTGTTGCACAGGTTGTCCTATCATCAGCTCATATCGCACCCTATAAGTATCTGATGTTCTCTCCTTCATTATTTCCAAGCTTCTATAATCATTGTCTTCATGTCCAACTGACTTGCAAAATTTACAAAATGTAGTTTTTGGTATTGTTTGATACTTTTGCATCATGGAACAATGATAAGGATAATTTCCATGTGTTCTACATATCTCACACCATGTTCCTCATGTGGGTAAAGGATTCGACATTCATTTCCCCAAGTATTTTTCAAAGGTTTGGCACTCATTCTTATGATGACCTTTTGTTCTGCAAAATGTGCACTAGAAATATCCCCTATTTTCCTCTCCCTTATTTTGATTCAGTTGGAATGTCAATTTCTTCATATCTACTCTCATCTCTTCCACAGCTAGATATGTATGCTTATACTGATTTTCCTCTAATTGCAAGGCTACTTGTAAGGCCTCGGCCTGAGTTTGAAACTTTTGTTGCCTCAATGGATACTTCAAATGTGCCAATAAAGAGTTAACAAATAAATGTTTATGTTTCATATCTATGATAGGATACTTCATCTTACCTTTTAGTCTTTTGAACTTATGATCAACCTCCCAAACTACCTCACTTGGATTTTGTTTGATCTCTATCATCTCATTCATGAATTGATCCTTTGAACTAGGTTGTTGGAATTCATTGATCAATGCCTTTTTAACGTCTGTGACAGTTGTGGGCACTCCTTGTGGACTGTTTAATACAAGGCCCATATACCAGTCCATTACATGATCTTTTAATGTGATCGTCGATGGCACCACTTTTGTATATTCATCTATAATATTCTTGGCTATCCAAATCTTCTCACAAATAAGCAAATGATTCTCAAGGTCCTCTGACCCTTATCCACGAAACTTTGGTAACTGAATAGTTGGATCTACTCTTTCCATTGTAAATTTTGTTCAACTACCACATGTGCACGGTGTAGATACTTGACTACTACTAGATGAACTTATACTTTTTCTTTAATTTCCACTGGACCCACGTCCTACTAAAATCCTTCTACCACTAATCACTTGTTTTCTGAACATTTCTTCTTCTTCAGATGTCTTAGTCGCACATGGGGTTGTGGCTTCCACACTAATTCGGATCTGGAATGGAGAGCCTTCTTCTGCGTCGGACCCCTGACCTCTATTTTTCCTCTCATATGTGGCACGCAATATTTCCTCAATATGATATGTCACATGGATATCCTCTACCTCTTCCTCATCACTGTCCAATCCCTCTCGCTCGGCTACTACCCTCTTTTTGTTATTGATCTTATATGGGTAGTGTCTTTTGATGTGCATCACTCCTACTCTTTCCATTATCTCCTTGGTTTGTTCCTCATCCATCATAATGGGGTCCATTATTTTCTTCTTCTGGCCTTCGTCCAGAGCCCTCTCCGTATCTCATATCTTCCTTAGTGCTTCCCCCAATTCCCCCATGCATGCAGAGTGATTTAGTTGTCTGACTCCATTGTCATCGCGTCTTTATCATGTAATAGAATCTTGATCAACGTGTAAGTGAACTAATGTATCTTCCTCTTGGTCCCTTCAAAAAATCTTGCTCTGTAACAGTGTAAGACGTCACAGTATCGACTGCAAACTTAGTAATAAACCCTGCAACAATATTGTCTAACCAGAAATCCATTGCACGTGTGAATTTATTATGGACCCTTTCCAACCACGCAATATTCTTGGTAGTCCACTCTATTGGCCTTACCTGATTATTTGGATGAGTATCCTTCAACCTCAATATCCACTCATGTAATAACTCTAGAAAATAACAAAAACATGCCTCATGCAAATCAGTAAACACATACCTCTGCAAATATTAGCGCGGTGTATACCTGGAGCTTCTATTGTCTTTCTACACAAACTCGAGTTTCTTTGCCTCCAACCATCTTTCAATCTCTTGCTTCGTTGGATTCCATGGCCTAAACATCCCCTTTTACCATTGCATTATCTTCATCAAATCCCCTCCAATCTCATCTTCTGAGTTCCAACCGGAAACTGAACTAGTTGTTGGATGTATGGGATGACCCGGGTTCTACCTTAGTTCTCCAACAAAACCCTAGAAACCATCGGCCCCTCCGGTAAACCAGAAGGAAACATTGCACACAGAGTGCACAACGCAGTCTCACCCAAGATGGCTTATGGTTGATTGCATGACCTAGATGTTTGCAATCGTGGAAGGGATGATGTTCATGGGATGTTAGGCATATTTATACTTCTACTGCAATATTCATCATATATACCATTCAATTAAACCTTTAACATTCATTATGTATGAAATAACATGTCTAGTCTAGTGCGCACTGTAATTAACCTTAACATATTCATTGATTAACCATTCATTCATCATAATAAGCATTGAAACACATAAAAGAACATATTCTACACATTAACACAGTATTTTATTGTGGTTCACCTCGCCCCCTGGGCTACATCCATAAATATTTGGCATTCTATGCTTCTTTATTCATCTTCTTCAAAATATTTTTTGAATTTTTACTTATACAGCTAGCAGTTATGATTCTTCTTTATTATTATAATCATTTAGCACATTAGTTGCATAAATAAGATCACTGAAAGAGAGGCAATCACAGAAACAATAGATACACATAAATTATCCTGGGAAACCCTCATGGGGAAGAAAACCCAGCAAAACTTCCTCAATATAGATAGACCAAAGACTGAACAGAAGATCCTCCTCTACTCCTTCACTAGGAAGAGTAGCGCGCCACTTGACCAAGAAATACCAAGAGATAGACCATAAACCCTCCTTGATGTCACCCCCAGTTGCAGCAGCTTCTCCTCCAAGACTTGCGCACTGCAGAGCTAGGTGTGTATGTGTCCAAAAGAGGCACTGGCCTCTGTTATAAATAGTGGTCTGGCCAGCCTATAATTAGGTCTGGACTGACCTGTCACTTTACGCTCTTAATTTACAATTAAATGTGAAGGCATGATAGGGATGACTTTTACTAAGTCACAATAGGGCCTAATTAAATATAATATAATAATATTATTCAACTTTCTCTCAAGTAGAATATTCTTTGAAGTTACTTTATTTCAACAATATTGCGTTGCGCGCATTACATCAGTAGTATATAAGTCTTGGTGAGGTTAACCAACGTCTCACCAAGCTCCATAGCTTGCGACTTGACCCTCAGTTACAACTTCAAATAGACTCATCTCCAAAACTCTCGACCAAAACTAGTAACTGTGACTCAAGCTCTCCAAACATACCACAATTAAGATCATCTCCTCAGATCTTACAATGCCTATTTATACTACAAAAATGGGTAAAAACCCTTACAATAGAGACCAAAAAACCTAACCCTAAGTGGATTAGGTTTATCCACATAGTAACTTCTAGCGCACGATTGGTCTTCAATCCAACCGTTCCTTGTTTCTTTTCCTCGTGTTGTTTTTCCTTCTTTCCTGGCGCGCATTGCCTCTTTGGTCCATTCCTTAGTTGTCTGCCTCGTTTCTTGTGCTCTTCCTTATTCCTCAAATTTTCTCCAAAATAGCCTGCTCCAACACCATCGAAACTTCCATAAACTCATTCATTAGATATTTGCATGTATGTCCATCAGTGCTTTGACCGATTCATTCCATCAACACTTCCATAAATTTATCTTCATTGAGCATATTTGTCAAACTATCTAATATTGTGTCAACTTTTTATGTGAAATTACTAAATATGAAATAACTAGGGTCATCTTAACTTTAGGTGCATCACACCAAAAAGGTACATGTCACCAACATTCGTCGATGGCATAATGAAATAGTTGAAATTGATTGTATTTTTTAAAAATAGTTTCCTACTAGTTTTATGGATACCCGGGTCCATCTTTTAGTATGTTTAATCGAAGACATTCAATTAGTTGTTGTGGTGATTGTAGAAGGATGGTTTTCCTAGAGAGTTAGATGAAAACACTTAAGGCATTTGTAAGGAAATGAACACACCATGAAAGGTGCATCGCTAAAGGATACATTGTTAATGAATCTCTATTTTTATGTCCAAGTCCTTGAAACAAATGCATATAGATGCTTCACTCACATGGGATGGTGATCGTGATGAAAAAAGTGGAGAAACACATGGAGATACTTGAAACAAATGGAGAAACACATGTTATGAGAGGCACTATACTTATTTCACACACACACATTTGATGGAATACACATCCTGAGAAACCCTCCAAGTACTTCCCCTCATTTCGAGGATTATACAGGAGGTAATCAGTCGGTTGCATTTTTTTCAACCTAACTTGGTAGGGACATCAAGTGAGGCCCAATAATATCTATAGAGGCATCCAACCTAGGGACATGACCCTAAGACCTTCTGGTTGTAATTCACAACACTCAATCACTTGAGCTAACCCACCGGGCTAACTTATTTCACATATATACGGTTATAATTGTGTTATTTGAGAAATAGTTTTTTTCCTTGTAAAATGAATAATATTAAGTGCTCACTGACACTGCAAATGAGGATGAGAAATAAAATCAATAAATCTATTTTTCTCAATATGAATGTTATTAAGAAATGGGTAGCAATATATGATGAAACGTTAAAAAAAATGGTAGGAAGACATACAATCATTTAGAATGTCAAAACTAGCAATTGTTCCACTCCCTACATAATTGTGTGATTCATGCCCTTCGGAGTGCACAAACACACTAGTGAAGAAGCAAATTCAAAATTTGGGACTAAAGAAGGAAAGTGAACTAGAGGTATTGAATATAAGAATTGGATGTGAATGAATTGTACATAATATTGGATTGATCATGAAATTAACTGCATAAATTTTAATTGAACATATTTATGTATTGTTACAAGCTAGTTCAAATCTAATTATTGATTTTAATATGCATATTTTTCTATGCATGCAAGTACGAACATATCTTGCAATGTCGACATATAATTATCAATTTAGAGTGAAAAGTGTACATCATGGAAAACAAATATGTGATTTTGGAATTTCTAATTCATTTAATCAAACAAATCATGTTAGTTCAAGGTATACAAACCTAGTATAAGGATAATTTAATTATGTTGGCACCATTTAGCAAATAATTGAGTTAGACTATAGGTCCTTTGAATGTGTGATTTTTAAATGTAAATGGTTTGATCTTTTTTATAGAAGATCTATGAGATATGACCTAGATAGTGAATTGTATTCTATTTACATACATACGGAAATGTGGGCATCTCAAATTGAACCATTTATGCTTCCAAAACATTGTGAGAAAAAATTATTATATCCTAATGTCTAATGAAGATTCATAGTTTTTTATTCCATGTACACCCGGGTGGGGATGGTAGTTTGTACCTATTGCAATTGTTTCACGGGGTTAAAAAGGGTATGATGTAAATATAAGCGGTAAAGTGAATGTGGGTGATCAAGTAAAATTAAGAGTGTGATTCAGTGAAGCAATATTCATTGTATTTTCAATGGTTTTTTAATACATATTGTTATCAAGTGAAGTTAAATGAATTAGAGTTGTTAATTCCCAAGCTATATTTTAATAAACATAAATAAACCAATGTTTGGCTCAATCAATTAATGAGAATAAAGACATAAATAGAGTTTAAATGTTTTGACTGCATAAATATCTGATCTCCAATATCTTCATTGTTTGTTTTTATAACGTCACTAATTGGGTAACTAATATATATATATATATATATATATATATATATATATATATATATATATATATATAGCAAACATAATGGATTATAATTGTGATTGGTAATTTATTATTAATTTGTAATATTATTAATATATTGTTGTTGTTAATTATATTTTTTTTAAATTAATTATAATATTTGATATATGTTATTGAATCATCCTTAATAATAACAAGTTATCAGTACTAATTAAAGATAATATTTATTAATTAAAAATTATATTAATTATCAATAAATTATTTTCAAACTCATCTAATTCTTAGATCTAACATTAAGTATGTCATATCAAGGTTTAATCAAGCCTATCGAAATCATATAACCTCCTATGGAAGAATTATTTAGCATGAACCTATGCGAAGCGGTATATGACAATACTAAGTACTTAATAGCAATTTGAATGGTGGTTTTCCCTCTTTAATGTAATATATTAGCCTAAACTTTGAAAAGGAAAGACAGGTTTTGGGGAAGATATATGTTTGTCTTAATAAATAAGTTTGCAAGCTCTTATTATATATCATTCCCTTCACAATTTATGATTCTTCACATCAAGTTATATTTTCCCCTTAACAGTAACCTTATGATACCTTACATTCAATTCTACACTACACTTTTGTCAATGATCGATTGAAACTCCTCGAAAGAATGAGAATGGAATTGTATGTAAATACGACAACATTTTCACATGTAATTTTTTATAAAATAAAAATAATATTACAACACTAATATGGTGTTTATATGATGCTACATATTTATATATGAGACTATTTCTAAGTAATGATGCAATCGCAATGCTTGCAACATGCGATATTATTTTAGTGATAAAAAAAAGGCAAAAACCATAAATAACTTTTTGTCAATAATTTTAGCATCATAAACTAAATGCAAATTAGAAAAAAATTGATATAAATTCACGTCATGTAATCTCATGCACGCCAACCCCATATTGTAGTAGTGATTATGTATTTATATCCTGTTTTTTTTTCATAGAAACAAACTATCACGGTGTTATTGAAAATATATTATACAATAACAATGTATATATTTTTACTCATGTAATATTTTAAGATAAATTTAAGATAAAATAACCCAAGTAATATAGTTTTGTAATAGAGATATATAGTTTTTACAAGCGATATTTTTTCTTAGTAAAATTAGACATTTTTAGAACTTGAATTTATTAATTAAATATCTCAGTCATGAACATACCAAAATGGTTCTAATTTTAAAAAACATTTCATCCTATGTTCTCTTTCAAATCATTTTTTAATTGCATAATTTGGATATTTCAATCAAAAGTTATGCCCAATTTAATTTGAATTGTTTTCAACCATTCTTTAAAATTGGTTTCCATGCTAACTATGAAATTAGAGTAACTCTACATTTTTTGTTGTTCAACATG
Source organism: Picea glauca (assembly GCA_000966675.3). NCBI lineage: Eukaryota > Viridiplantae > Streptophyta > Pinopsida > Pinales > Pinaceae > Picea > Picea glauca. The sequence goes on from JZKD02S1709069.1 coordinate 353,008, forward strand.
TGAATTTTTCATAGTGAACCAAGCTAGTAGAAAAATCACACGGAGCTTGCAATAAAGGGAAGAGAAGAGAGACAAGCTTGAAAGAAAGAATGAATTGTGTTAACTAATTAGATAATAGTAAAAATACACATGATATACTCTACATGAGAAAACTAATGTGCCATGGTAGTGATCTAGAGAGATGTGAGGACTCATTGACATGCTCTAGAGTGAACCGCCACCTAGTCCTAGTTAATTGGCCATGTAGGCATCAGTTGACTAACTAATCATGAGTGGAGTGAGGAGAGAATATAGCATGCATATGTGTGACACATTCCTAGTGATGATCCCAAGGTAAGTGCACCCTCATGGTTATGATATCGAGGTATGCATGCAACACTTGGTGATAATATCGAGGTTGTCATGCAAGACTCCACTCTACTAGTCTAACTGAGGTATAACTGAATCAAGACTAAAGAGGATGTGGCACCCTCATCTAGGGGAGAATATCTCTAACCAGGGGCACCCTCAACATAGAATAGTCAACCTAGGAAAGGAAAGACTAGGTGAGTGTGTAATATCTCTAGCACCCCCCCCCCTAAACACTACTATGGTGTACATGATGAATGGGTCCCAGCAACCAAGGACATGTTAGGTACCCAGTGTACAATGCGTCTAAGAATTAAACACTAAAAATAGAGGAAATAGGGAAAACATCATGGGAAAAACCCCCACTCAAAGCACAATGCATCAAAAATGAAGAAGGAACAAAAGCAATTGCTAAGCAACTATGTTCACTCCAAGATGATCGCACAATAAGTGGAACTTTTGCTCAGTAAATGTCTTGGTGAATATATTTATAGTTTGTTTGGTAGATGGACAGTACTTCAAATATATAATCATGTCATGTAGTATCTCTCTTATGTAATGCATATGGATCTTGATGTGTTTGGTTCATTGTCGTTGCACTGGGTCTCTGCAAAAATTGAGGGTACTTTGACTGTCACACCAAATGACATTCAGACGGTGGAACTGGATACCAATCTTAGTGAGGAGGTTTTGAATCCAAATTAGTACCTGAATAGTGACGTTGAGCCATCCTCTGTACTCGGCCTCTTCTGACGATAAAAAAAATTGTTGATTTATTTTTACTCGACCAACAAATGGGACCAAAACCCAAAATAAGCACATACCCAGAAGTGGACTTGCGATCTATGTTATCTCTAGCCCAATCAGAATCTATGAATCCCATAAGATCCAATGCACAAATTGATGCATAGTGGATCCCATAACTAGTGTTTCCCTAAACATATCTAAGGATGTGCTTGGTATTTTTCCAGTGTAGCACATGTGACTCCTACATGTACCTAGAAACTACCCCTACTGCATACGAGAGATATAGTCAGAAGTGGGTGAGATACAAAAGGATCCCCACAAGTTTTCAATACAAGGTGATGTCCACCAATGGTGTATGCCCTCCATCCTCAAGATGTACCCTAGAGAAAGGGTGTGGATTCTGACTTACAGTCACAGTCAATCATGTGGAATCTAACCAAGAGATCCATGAAATAATTAGTTTGAGATAACTTGATGCATGAAGCATCCTGACTTATCTCGAGACCAAGGAAACAGTGCAGTGGACCCATGTCCATCATCGAAAACATGTCATGAAAAATGTATTTGACCACAGCAATTGTTGAGGCCAAACTTCCTATGATCAGGAGGTCATCAACATATACAACTAGGATCAACAAGGAATCTGAGGTTCTCAGCATGTAGACGTTTGGATTTGATTTTCATCTAAAAAAATGATGAGAAAGAAAGTAGGCATCCATATTCCCATACCATTCTCTAGGCGCCTTCTTGAGGCCATAGAGTGACTTTTCCAATTGGCATACTAACGATGAGTTATGTATGAACCCCTGGGGATGCTACATGTAAATATTCTCTGAGAGATCCCAATGAAGAAACTAATTATTCACGTCGATCTCAAGAACTTCCCACCCCCCTGGTTGTTTCAATGTTAAGGGATAATCAGATTGAGTCCATCTTTGCTACAAGAGAAAAGGTCTCATCATATTCTATCCCATGGATCTGTTGAAAACCTTTGGCAACCAGTCTTACCTTGTACCTATTCACCGGACCATCTATTTCCTTCTTGGTCTTGTAGACCCATCTGCATCTGACAAGCTTCCTATATGAAGGAATCGTAACCATATCTGAATTCTGGTTCTCAAGGATAGAGTTGAACTCCTTCTACATAGCAACTTACTAGAAGGGATTCCCTACAGCCTCTACATAGGTTTACGGATGTAAAGCTAGAACCATATAAAAATGCATGGGAATCATTGGTTTGGTAGTTGTGAGTGCATGAGGAGGATCCTCAAACTGAGACCTCATCCTCCTCTGATCTATTGGATCCCCAAGGTATTCTACTTCTTGTAGGGTGGTATGTGCCCACTGGGGCAGTTGTGGTGACTCATCATCGGCATGCTCATCATCTTCTAAATCATATTTAGAACTCATATATGAATAGTGATCTGAATGAGTGGACTCATCATCATTGGTGTCTAATGCATACATTAGTACAAAGGTCTCTTCATGTGGCTCCAACGGTGCATGCAAGGGAGTTTCCTCAAAATGAACACTACGCTCAATCGTGAGCCTCTTGGTATAGGGATAAAGTAACCTATATCCCTTTGCACCATCTAGATATCCCAAAAATATGAATGCATTACTTTGAGGATCTAATGCTTTCCTCTTTTCATAGGGTACGCAGGCCCATGCGCATGATCCAAAATATTCAAAATTGAGTGAATTTTGGTTTGTTGTTTCTCCATGCCCAAAGGGAGTCTAGTCCTTGACAGATCTGTGAGGAGATCTATTATGAATGTGGTTATCACAGTTAAGTGACATAACCCAAATATTGGGAGGTAGAGATCTTGCATGCAACATGCAAGTGGCCATCTCCTTAAGGGATCTTTTCTTTCGCTCGGCTACTACATTCTTCTTTGGAGTGTAAGGTACTATGTGATGCAGTTGTATATATGGATCTGAACAAATATGTTGGACATATCGGTTCACATATTCCCCCTTATTGTTTGTGCCAAGGATTTTGATATTTCTCTCGAACTAAGTCTTTGCATGTGCTTTGAAGTCTTTGAGATGTTCAAAAACTTTGGACTTCTTCCTAAGAAAATACACCCAAGTATATCGTGAGAAACCATCAATAAATGTAAGCATGCACCTCACTTTGTTGATGGATGGATGAGGAAAGGGTCCCATCAGATCACTATGGATGAGCTCCAAAGAAGAGGAGGCCCTCCAAGCCTTCCCTTTCTCAAACTTATCTTGAGGATGTTTGTCAAGAATTCATCCTTAACAAACTCCTTTGGAAAAGTGTATGTTTGGAAATCCAATGATTTTTTCATGTTTGCATAGTTTTTGCATTTATTTGAAGTTAAGATGGTCGAATCTCTTGAGCCATAATATACCATCATTATCAGCATGTGTCAGTAGTAAAGCAGAATTAGATTTAGCAATAAACTTACTGAAATCATACAAACAAGATTGGTGGTTTACCTCACCAACAACAATCGTGGAGTTATCATGCATATCAAATATGGTTACAGAATCAATTGTGAATTCCACCTTTTTTCCTATACCAAAATGCATTATCTGATAATTATATAAAAGATTCACAGAGATTTTCGAATATGCAAGATTTTCTCAAAACTTCCATGCTGGATTTGTACTCTCCCTTGGCCACTAACCTCAACTAGGGTATCATCTCATGTGAGGATGGGAGGACCCGTGCATGCAGAAATAGAAGATAAAACATTTTTTGTTGCTTCCATATGATGGACATTTTTTGTTGCTTCCATATGATGGGATGAACCTAAATCTAATATCCATGCATTAGGAGAAAATTTAATGCCAATCAATGCATGGGAGTTGCCTCGTTTTGTTGGTGCTTGATCTTTCGGCTTCTTCTTGGCAGCTTTTGTAATATGATCCCGAAAGATGTTATTTTGAAGTATCTACACCATCATAGAAATCTATTTATTCATGCATACTGATTTGGGATGATAGTCGTGGTTACAGTAACCGCATTTGGTCTTCTCTTTCTTTCATTTTCCACCTTTAGATCATGAGGAATCATCGAAAGGTTTAGAATACCCTTCCTTCTTTGGCTATGCATCTTCCTTTCCCTTACGTTTTTGCTTGGACTTTGAATTAGAAGTGGTATTACTTTCATGCACAGCAATTGCATGCGCATTGGGTCCCTTGATTATCCCCATTTTGAAGATATTATGTTTCTCATGTGTTAGAGACTCAATAAACTGATCCAATGTCGGCATTTTCTGGGTTGTTCCTAAAGTGAATATATTTGTATGGAACGATGAGATGAAAACAACATAATCCAGACCAATTCTTTCCAAGATAGAAAGGATTAATTGATTGTGTTGAGTGGATTTTTCTATTTTGCATCCCTTTAGATGAAGGAGGGGCTTAAACTTCGTAAATAAGTCCTAGATGTTATCAAAATTCATCAGATATAAGAAATTCATCTCTACCTTGAGCATATGGCCTCTCATTTTGTCTTGTTTTCCAAAGAGATCCTCCAACTTTTTCAAATATCATATGGTGTGGTACAAGCTTCAATTTGAAATAGAAGCTCAGGGGACATAGACATGCAAATGAGGCGGCCTCATCCATGTGGTTGAGATACATGTTCTTCTCGATAGCTTATGTTGGCTCCACCTTTATAGCCATGGTAATCTAGTACAAGCCTTTGCATCTGAGCTGATGCAGAACTTTTAGCTTCCACTCCAAGTAGTTATGAGGCGTGAGAAGTATTTTCGGTGAGTAATCCATATTTTATAACTGCATCTTCCTCCTATACTTGCAAATAAAATGCTTATGCACTTTCTCCTAGCAATCAAGGCTCTGATACCATGTGAAGTTTTCACAATGAACCTAACTAATAGAAAAATCATACAAAGTTTTTGAGAGAGAGAGAAGAGAAGAGAGACAAGCTTGAGAGAATAAATGAATTGTATGAACTAATTATAGAATAGTAAAAATACACATGATATACTCTACATGAGAAAAATAATGTTCCATAGTAGTGATCTAAAGAAACATGAGGACTCACTAACAAACTCTAGAGTGAACTACCACCTATTCCTAGTTAAATAGCCATACAATCATTAGTTAATTGATGACCGTATGGCCAGTTAACTGACTAATCACAAGTGGAGTGAGGAAGGAAACTAGCATGCACATGTGTGGCACCTTCCTAGTGATGATCCCAAGGTAAGTGCACCCTCATGGTGATGATACTGAGGTATGCATGTAACACTTGGTGATATTACTGATATTTCCATGCAAGACTCCACTCCACTAGTCTAAATGAGGTGTAACTGACTCAAGACTAAAGAGGATGTTCCACCCTCATCTAGGGGAGAATATCTATAATCAGGTGTTCCCTCAACATAGACTAGTCAACCTAGGAAAGGAAATACTAGGCAAGTGTGCAATATCTCCAACACAACAAAATAAGGTATATCCACATAAGATGAATACCTTAAGCAGTCACTAACACAACTAGATCAAAGATCAATATACTAGTGTTTTTACGTGGTTAAAACCCTCTAAGAGGGAAACAGTGCATGGCCCCATCCAACATAGCCACTTGAGGCAATATATTAATGCAAAAGAAAAAAATTGTACATAAGAGTTTCTTACAACCGATCTTTAGCACATAACCCTTCATGCTCTTTAAAGAGAAATCACAGATCAATTGGGTGTTAATCCATAGATCAATAGTCATTACTATCGAGAAGAATATGAGCCATTGTATCACTCTATGTTTAAAACCTATCCTAACCATCGAATTACATAACCACAAATGCATACTAATGCATATCAAAGAAACACATTTTTACCTAAAGGCACATTAGACCAAGTTGATCTTAACTAAATCCTAAGTGTCTAAATATCCTAACATCCCCCCTTAAGAAAAACTTGGGATAGGATTCAAGGATTAGGCAACACAATAGGACAAAGAATTAGGCATTAGACCATATACCCCTTTAATGGCAACTTCATGAACTCCTAACATAGATTGAATTTTGGAAAACTTTGCTTCTATAAGAGACTTTGTGAAAATATTTGCAACTTGATCCTTTGTATGGAAAAAGAGCACTTCAAGAACTCGATTATGAATAATCTTTCTAATAAAGTGCATTTGTAACTCAATGTGTTTGTTGTAGTGATGTAGAACTGAATCATTGGCAAGCTTGATGGAACTCTGATTGTCACACCAAAATGTGATCGGATGTTGATGTTGGAATTCAAACTCTAAAAGGATCTGTCAAAGTCATAAGGCTTATTGACTTGCATTAAATGTTGTGCAGTATTATGCTTTTGCTAAAGAAAAAACAACAATTTGTTCTTTCTTACAAACCCAAGTGATAGTTCTATAACTAAGGTTGAAAACATACCCTTTTTCGACCCAATTGGAATTAGTGAAACCAACCAACAAAGGAGTCCCCAATGAATTGTAACGAATCCCAAATTGAATTGTACCCCAGATATACTGAAGCAAAATTTTCACTTATTTCTAATGGCTCTCATGGGGTGTTTGCATATACCAAGCAACAAGACCAATAGTGAAGGAAATATCACGATGAGTATGATTCAAGTACAAAATGATACCAACTAACTGACAGTACAAAGTGGCATCTACTTTGGGTGTAGTACATGTGCCAACAAGTTTAATTCCACACTAGAAGGGAGAAGGAATTGGCTTACAATCTTCCATGTGAAAGCGACGAAGAAGGTCACATGCATATTTAAATTGGGAAAGAGAAATTCCTTCCTTGGTTTGCAATACTTGGAGGCCAAGGAAATAGTGCAAATAGCCTAAGTCTTACATTTGAAATTTTTTATTAAGTTTGGATTTCATATGGGTTAAGAATTTAGGGTCACTAGCAGTGAGGATAAGACCATCAACATAAAGAAAAAGTATTATGAGATGGCTTCCTAGTTTATTGGTATAGACATTGGAATCAAAATGACATCGAGAAAAGTATGTGTCAAGAAGAAATTTATCCATCCTAGCATACCAAACTCGAGGAGCTTGCTTACGACCATAGAGAGATTTTTTAAGGTCCCATACAAGGATGGAGTCATCCTAAACATATACATGAGGTTTTTCCATGTATATTTCTTTTTGTAGTTCCCCATGCAAGAAGGTGAATTTAACATCCATCTAGTGGACCCCATCTATGTGAGGTTGCAAGGGATAGAACAAGGTGGATGGAATTCATTTTAGATACAAGGGAAAAGGTTTTATTGTAGTCAATTCCTTCAACTTGTGAGAATGCTTTAGCAACTAACAAGTATGTATGTCTTTCAACACTTACATCCGATGCGTACTTAGTTCTATATACCCATTTACATTTGAAATTTTTTCTTCATATTGGAAGAGGTACAAGATCCCAAGTATCATTCACCATTAAGGAATGGTATTATTCATTCATTGTTGTGTCCCAATCTGGATGGCTAGAAGTTTCTGCAAATGTGTCTAGATCATGAGCCTTTGAAACTTGATCCAGAAGAGAGAAAGCTCACTGAAACTATGAACATGTACATTACTAATCTATAGGATCACTGACAAGATCACTAGTTGTTTTATGTGTTGAACAAACCCATTTGAGAAGTGGTGGTGCTAGTGTATCTTCATGTTCAATGGACTCATATTGAGGAAGGTGAGTAGGTGGAGGTGGATTTTCATCCTCACTATCATCATCTAAAAAAGAAACCAGAATAGGATCACAAGATAATACAGATGAAAAATGTTGGAACACTTCTAAATTTTTAAGCCTTAAGGCGCATACAAGGTCCATCGTCAATTCAATTTCCTTGTCGATCGAACGACCCCTTTTTCCTCGAGGTTTTTTTTTTTTGGAGCCACCTGATTGTTAAAAAGGTCAAGCCTCTATACACAGCTTCGGAGTTTCGTGCTTCGAGCGTTTCACCATGTAGCAAATCCAATGTCTCGATGTCTGAAAAGAGTTCTAACGAGCCTAGTCCCAATACACATGTACCCCGAACAAGCTTTGACACACCATTATGGGTAATGACCTGTCGAAAAGGTAATAAAGTTAATTTGTCGACACACGAAAACCGCACCCCAATTAAAAGTTAAATAGTAAGATGCATGCATCTGGAGTTCGGATATTCATCATTCATCACACTCTAGATTCACGAAATCCGAACTCTCGAAATACCGTAAACACTAAGAAGGGTTAATTAAATATTAAAGACAATTAGCTAATGATTAATCACTTCGCGATTTCGAGCTTCGAAAATCTTATCTAGAGCTACTATCAAAATCCTGAAATCCTAAAACCCGAAAAGTACTTAACGATAAACATAGTTAATTAATGGGTTAAACAAGATTATCTCGCAATTGAGTTTTCGCTAAACGGAATTTCGAAAAGTTTCAAATCTTATTTTATCCAAGCTCCTGGTTGTGAACCCCCAAATATTAATGGCATTAAATACAGCTCAACGACAATGATTCCGAATAAGATCACAGATCACCGCCTAGATTTTTCATTAAAGATAAAAAATACATTGTCAGTAAAGGTATTCATAAATTGATACACTTGAAGTGAAAAAGATATCGAAGTTTGAATTCCATTTGCATTTTCACAGAACAACAAGCTTTAACAGACTAAGGAGTTTACGTGTTTCTTTGTAATAGGTAGCACGGTTCTGAGCTTACTATTGTCAAGGCTCCACGGAAAATGGCTAAAGCGGCTGGTGAAAGCACGAGCCAAAACACAGATGTCCTCTCGGACACATCACCAAGAGTTGTAGATACAATGAAAACCTGGGCATAGGTGTTTGATATCCTACAATACGAGCTAATTAAATACCCATAAGAGTCGAGTTATGAGGTGACCAAAACTCAGGCGACGAAGCTCAAATACATAACTCAATCAGAGTTGCATAAAATAGCCATGCGACCGAGACTCATGTCGTATAACGACATGATAGGCTGGGCATTGGAGAACGTTGACGTCTCAACCAGGAGCATCTACAATTCACATAAAGTTGTCTTGGGTCTTTTCAACCAGAACATATACAGGTGATGTACAAATTATCTCTAACTTTCAAATATAGTTACAATGTCACTTTCTTAACAGAGTTCGATGAAGAAGAGTGCACACAAGGTGAAAATAATTACCCAGACTTAATCAAGAACTGATGGGCACACCCTGAGAAGTTCAGAGCAGACACCCATGGTGTATATGCCATTGCATCATTAGACGCCCATATGATGTATGTGGCCATGATGCTATATAGACTTTTCTTGGAAAGAAACCTCTTCTCACTTCCAGTTATCATGGGTACCAACCATGCATGAAGTTGTAGAAGGTTTTTCTTTCAATTGGGCCAAGATATTATCTGACAGTTTGGCCAAGGAAATCACTGAATATCAGTCGCTAAAAGCCAAAGGGAAACTTGCCCCTTTCTACATGTAGACGTACATTATGGATGCCATTTGTTTTATGACGTCGTTTCCTTTGATGAGTTGGAGCTGGAATCCAACCAACATTGAGCCCATACATTTCTATCATTCCAAGTTGTGGGAGGATAAAGCAAAAGATTTCTTCTACGAAATCTGTAACTGTGTGGTGGTGCCCATGCATATTTCTCTCTACGGTTTCCCACCTCCTAGGATTTCAGACAATATCGTGAACAACCTAGGGAAAGTAGTGGACTGGTACATTGAGGAGCATTTCTCCTACATCAGGGTTTTTGGGTGTTCAGTGCCCCGACATGCTTTACCAAAGTTTCTACCAGATCGGTTGGTGTGCCAAGAGAAAGGCTATCAAACTGTAGTTGGAGGAATCAACGAGGAATTAAAAGCGGTGTAGAAAATGGTATGGTCGACCTTCCCTTTACAATTTGTTATGTTCTCATTGTTTGATTTCGGCCACTCAAAAGTGGAGGCGGCAGCCCTAGAAGACATTAAGTTGGTGGATATTGAATTCAAGAATCATGATCCTCACAAGATCGTGTCAAACCACCTAACTCTATACAATCTAAAGATACGAGAATGAATATTCCCCACAGGATGAAATATTCTAGGGAGTAAGGTCATACCAGGAGGTGTTGAGCCCGAGTCCAAACTCTTGCTCCAGATAAATTAGTTGAGTTCTACAGTTTCCAAAGACAAAGAAGAAATAGTTTACCTAAAGTCTTGCAGGGAGAAACCCAAACACCTCCGTCTACACAAGAAGTTGAGACTCGGAGTTTAGAAACAAGAAGTTCCAATGGACAAGACACTCAGAAGAGTTTGGAGAAAACTGATGTTTTGACACAGAAAAAAAAAACACCACATTACCACATTCACCTGGTAATCAAACTAAAGCTCAAATTGAAGCTTTGTTAAAAAAGGGACATGAAACACCATCATCCACACCAGATAAATAGGCTACTAACACAGTAGGGCAACAGCCATCCACCGAGATAGGTAGCCCTATCAAGTAGGTAACACCTTTACAGTCTAGTCAGGGGAACCCAAATGTTGAAGTCGTGTTTATAGAAAATCTTGCTCCTATTTTGGCTGAAGAAATGCCCCCTTCCGATTTCTTTTTCAGCAAGAAGAGGAGGGTTATAGTTAAAAGATGCCCCCTTCCAACTTCTTTTTCAGCAAGAAGAGGGGGGCTATAGTTAAAAGAGAAACGCACCAAAGAGAAGGTGTCACTGTCAAAATACACAGAGTGTTGTATGATGGACAAGCCTTAGATGAGGTGGACTTCGCCATGGAAATGGCAGGCTCACTGGGGGCTTTTTCCACGGCAAATCAATGTTCAGTAGGGAATCTAGCGGAACAACTGAAACAGAAGAATTTGTTAGTGAGATAGTTGCAGAACCAAATAAAGATTGTGGAACAGAGTGTAACAAATAAGATGAACCAAGATTTTGATCAAATCAGAGCTCACGAGAGGCATCAAATTCAGTAGCTACAAGCGAGCATTGAGGAGTTTCAAAGGAATTCACAGGCTGATAGAGAATTAGCCACTCAGCGAGAAGCATTGATCAAACAACTTCAAGCCAAGGTACACTTAGCCAAAGTTACAGCAGTGGAGGTGGCATCTTTCCAAGCTCAGGCATTGGAGGTGCACGAGAAGCTGAAATTAGCCCAGCAAAACCTTTTTACGAAAGTGGAAATTGTTCAAACTTGTTATCGGGTGAAAGACCTCTCTCTAAAAAACATTTACATTAAGGAGAGAGAAGCCACTGCTGCTCGAGCTACGTTCCAGGAGACCATTGTAATGGAAGAAAAGGATGAAATGGAAAAGATCCCTCGATTGTCTCTTTCGGAGCAAACCCGAGGTGACATAATCCTCAAGACATGGGAGACAAATCTAGTTGAAAGCAAAAGATTAGCCAGGGAAGTAAATAAGGCTTGTGTGGAAGCATTGTCTTCACTCGACAAGGGGTTACTAGACGTTGAAAGAGATAGTATCTCTGAGGCCTTAGGGCAGATTGACATAGCAAAAAAACAACTCAATGCCATGAAAGCATAGAAGAGGCCCAGATGTCCATCCAGCAATTGAAACAAATCGACCTTATCCAAATCAACAAGTGGATAGTAAACTCCAACTTACATCTACAGACTATATCGTTGGAAGCAAGGAAAATACAGGATAGGTTGCCTCATATAGAAAAGAAGTTTTATATTTTCGAGGCGAATGACACAACAAAACCTTCTAGGTTAGTAGTGCAGCTAGTAAGCAAGTGTGTCCAATGTGTCGAACACGAGAAAGCTAGTACATCTGGAAACAAATGAGAAAACCTGCACCTACTATTGTCATGATCAGATGCTAGCTATCTCTGAGTTGGAGGATATGAAGAAGAAACGCCCCTACCTACTGGCGAAGAGACAGAATGATTATGTGACCTTTCAGTTTATATATTGTAATATTTATTATTTTGGAGAAGTTCGATCGTTTCAGGTTGAGACCATTTTTGTATAAATATCTAAATCAAAGACTTATTTATGGCTGCTTCTTGTCGGATGTAATAGAGAAAACTCTCCTTTTTGTGAATATTAATACAAGTGCAGACAGGGATTCCAACTTTTGTGCAATTTGAGTTATGTTTTTCTCCTTTATTTCATGTCTCTAGCTTTCTTTATGTTATTCCTTGATAAGTGAGTGTTTGCAATTTAGTACTACTGCTACTACAATCACATTAAATCGATTATTTGATAAGAAAATAGTTTTTCCTCTGTATTCACTATAAGTAAATACAAGACATGTGAGCTACTTGGATCATTGTATCTCATATCCTTTCAAGGGTGCATTCTTTATTTTCTTCTATTGTGAACAGGGTAAGATTCATCTTCCATTGATGCCTCATTTTGTTTCACAGTTTTGTAAGTTTCTCCCACATCATCTGATTTTATAAATCAACTCAAACGACAAATTACGGCCTATGTCCTACTTTGTCTTTAATTTCATTTGAGGATTAATTCTTATATAACTAACGGAAGAAAAAACACTTTTTAAAAACATTCCTTTACATTTCTGATGCCTGACATTATTCTTTGAGCCTTAATTTTAACCTCAGGAACAACACAAAATATGGTTCGCGAGCCCAAAATGGCACAAATACCAAATTAGGCTTGTAAGCCAAGAGATTTTCATCAAAATTAACATCTCTTCTAATAATTATTTCATTGGAATGAGGTTGAAGAAGTCTATAACCTTTTACAAATTCAGAATATCTAATAAAAATGCACTTCTCGTTTTTAGGTTGTAATGATTTCATTTTCTCATCAAGAGTGTGAACTCATGCTTCATTATCAAATACACAGAAGTGGCTTAGCCTGGTTTAATTTAAGTCCATGTTTCTTCTAGTGTTATATTTTTTAAAGTCTTTGTCGGAGTATGATTTACTATGTTATTGGCACAATTGATGGATTTCATCTAATAATAAAGACTTAATCCCTTAGATTGGATCATACGGTTTGGCATTCCCTTTAATGTGCATTTCTCTCTCGGTGACACCATTTTGTAGTGGTGTATATGAAGCAATATGTGGCATTTAAATGCCATGTGCAGTGTAGTAAGTTGTAGTAACCTCTAGAGAACTCATCAATGAAAGTTAATAAGTACTTGAACCCGCTACAAGGGGGAAGAGGCACGTTTGTCAAAACTATCCTAATGATGTTTGTCAAGAACACAATCGACACAAACACCATCTTTGCAAGAAATGAGAGAAAGACCAATCACCATATTTTGATTACATAGTTTCTACAATGATTGATAGTTTAGATAACCAAACTATTCATGCCAAAGTTTGTTCAAGTCATCATTGTGAACAATAAATACTGATAGAAAAGATGATGACCCAAAGTGGTCAAATTAGTACAACCTGGTAATATCGTCAACAATTTCAGTTGTTAAAACATGCTTTGGATATTTTAAATCCTTAATTACAACTTTGTGAGGTGAAGACTCCACTATTTTACCTTCATCTAAACAAGTGATTTGATACACTGATAAAAGGTTGCAAGAGAGACTTGGAACACATAATACATTATTAAAATGACCATCATTTATATATTATTAATAACACTAAAAGGTCTATCATTGCCAACAAATATTTGTTTGGTGTCACATTCATTAAAAAAAGAAAAAATGGCTCTATCCTTAAGCATATGATAAAATGTTCCAGAATCAATAATCCACTCATAAGAAGTAGATGTTGCATTAAAAGAAAAACCAAAAGAAAAAAGTATTTGTCTATGAAAAGAATAGTTAGAAGAAGAATAATTAAGATTGATGGTGTGCTTCTTCATTGTTGCTTTTAAGGCCTCTATCTTTTTAAAACATTTAGACTCTAGATGACCATCTTGCCTACAAAAATTGCAATGTCTGTCAGTCTTCTTACTTTTTTATTTTAGTCATTTGTCACCAGTGAGAATTGAAGCTAGTTTAGAGGGCTTAAGACCTTTGTTTTGTTATTTGTTGCAACAATGTTGCTTGATGCTTGGATTTATCTTTTTGTTGAACCATTGAGGCTTTTTTAGATGTACCTACAGTGTTGATCACTCCAAAATGCAAGAGTTTATCTAGCTCTCCAATGAGCGAATCACAAAAAGACTCGAGAGGGTGCTATGTAAGAAGCTCTTAAAGCTTCTCTGGTGGGGTGAAAAATAGATACAAAAACATAATATGCAGTACCAAGCTTAGAGAGAATAGCATGTATACATTAGTCCTCATTCATATCTATATGACATTGTTTAAGCAAAAGTCAAAGTGTTTTGAGCTTAAATAAATAATATTCAATGCAAGAGAAATCATTTGGATTTTAAAAAATTAATTGATTTTCAAGTTGGTGTACCTAAACCACATTGTGTTTACCAAACACCTTTTGCAACTTATCCCAAATTTAATCTAGGTCATCAGTTCCTTGAAGATGAGACCATAAATCAAGGGAGATTGAAATTATGATTAATCCAAATGCTTCATCATTCTTATTTTCCCATTTGTCTTTCTTATCGACATCAATGGAGATTTTTATTTTCCCAATGTAATCTAGTACAATCCTTTATTTCGTAGTACATCCTCTATATGGAATTTCTATGAGAAATATATGGTATTGGTAAACAAAATATATTTGGAGTAACCATATTAAAATATGCAGGTAATATGGATTCAAATGTTGAAATTGAATGTTTGAATGGAAAGCTCTCGACAAAATAGAATGTTTCAAAAAATACATCACTAAAAACGAACTTCAGATTTGAAAGTTATGCCATTTTTAAAAAAGACATAAACGATAACCAAAGTACTACATGGTAGGTAAAAGTTGGTCCATATAATGATGGATACATAATGAAGTTGTTAAGTTAAAATAAATCATTCATAAATCACTTATGAAGTGACAAACTAGTGAGACTCACTTTTACAATAAAGTTACTTCATAAAGTTAAATGCAAAAGTTAAATGCAAAAAGTAAAGTTGAATGCAAAAAATAAATAACATATTGAAATTATTGAATAGTGATTCACTTTTATAACCTAAATGAAATGCATTTTACATTAAAGTTAAGAGATAGAGAATAGACGTTAACAGATTAAATGCAAAAAGTAAAGTTGAATGCAAATAATAAATAACATATTGAAGTTATTGTATAGTGATTCACTTTTATAACCTAAATGAAATGCATTTTACATTAAAGTTAAGAGATAGAGAATAGACGTTAACAGATTAAACGAAGAACTCTGGAGGGTTTCATGCGGTACCCCTGTCTCGGATATCTTTCTATGGATGTTGCAGTTAGCCTACTCGGCATTTTAGCAGGCTCTTGGGGCGTGACATCTCTTCCTCTAAAGTATGTTATGGGTGGTTTTTATTCTACATGTATGGCAGAGTATGAAGAAGAAGTAGACTATGGTTCAGATCTCTCAGACTTCCAAATGATTTGGAAGGTGCCAGGAGGTTGCGACGGCTTGTCTTCAGCAGGCAAGTCTCTAGTCCCGACAAGAATGGAGGATATTCCACCCCGTATGTCGGTTCTTTTCCCTGAGGCACATCCCAACCCGTCTGCCTTACCTTCTTTGTGGATTTCTCCTACTGTGGGTCAGGTCTGGATTTAGGGTTGGAGGCGGGTTTCGGAGCCCCGGACCCAAATCTGTTGGATGGGTTTTTTTCCCCTGGGGGTCAACTGACGTGTTTACCGAATTCTCTTGAGGGTTTGGTATCGGCCCATTTTCTGTTGTAGTTTGGAAATTTCCCAGTTCAGTGTGTGGGCCCTCGTTCGGATTCTGCTATTTTCGAAAGGTCTCTTTTGGAGTCTGGAAAACAGTCTGCGACAGCGGTTGGAAACCTTGTCGTTCCATTTTCCCCCCCAACGCAATATCTTAAGTTTGGGCGTGGGAGATCCAAACCTTGCCCTCGCATCCTCTGTTTCCTCCAGATTGAATCAACCCCAGTCACAAGTTGATCCTTCCAAGGGAGACTCCCAGACTACTCATCAGCAATCGAATGGGAAGAAGTCGCCTTCGAACCCTCTCCTTCAAAGAAGAAGAAATCAAAATGCGTATGTTCTACAGGTAGATCTTTATTCCCTGTTGTGGGCAAGGATATTATCTTTTTGCACGTAGCAGAGATGTCAGATTTGGAGGTTGTAGGGAAGGCGCGTGGTCGTCGATTTGGGGCTAAAACCATTAATGAATGGGTCGCCAAATCTTGGTCAAATGCTCTCATATGTCTCCCTTCGATCAAAATTTTGGCAGAGTTGGATTATTTTCAATTTCTCATCATCTGCAGATGTCGCATGGGTGATGAAATCCACTTGGTCTCTAGACTCTTCACCGTTGTTGCTAAAGCGTTGGAACCCTCTTTTCGACCCAAATAACGACATAATGGAAGTGGTGCCGAATTGGGTTAGGCTCGCTGGTTTTCCACTCGCGTTGTGCACACCCAAGGGTTTTCGTCTAGTAGGGGACACAATTGGGTCTTTCCTGGAAGCAGACATAGATTTCAATCTGAGGATGAGATAACAGTGGCTAGGATGTTGGTCACGGTGGATCTTAGAGGTGGATTGGCAGAAGAGATGAATCTGAAAATAGGGGAGAAGATGGTTATCCAAAAGCTGGATTATGAAGGAATTCCATTCTGATGAAAGAGATGCCACAAGGCCACATTGCAAGTCAATGCAATCTACCTTTCCATGTCCAAAAAGGAGGGGTGCAATCAACAAGAGTTAAAAAGTAGTCGGAGATTAAGACCCTTGAAGGAAGATCATTTGAGGAAGGGATGCTTAGTGGGGAGGAGGGCTTGAACGCTCAGCCCGAGGAATCCACGGACATATTGAAGAATAGAGAACTAGTGTTAGTTAAGATGGATGAAGTCAATTGCCAACCATAGCCAGCCATGGGATGCTCTCCTCAGCTTAGTGCCTTCTCTCGAGAATCTTGTAAGGGGCCTCCTTCCCCCCCACCTCTAAGGGACCTCCTTTTTCCCCCCCCAAGGGGCCTCCCGCCCCTCCTCTAGGTACGATTTTTTCCCCTCCTCTTCCTATTAATTTAATGATCACCTCCTTCTCTCTTCTAGGTTTAGAGATTTCCCCTTCTTTCTTCGCACCCTGCCCCCCTATTTCCCAGTGTTCCTTGCCTATTGGAAAGCCTTTCTCCACTAGTGTCAACTCTGAAGAAGCCATATCATCTAAGGACTCAGAAGGAAATTCAATTTCCTATATGCTAAGGAATCGCCTGGTGCTAATGAATGAGGATTTTAGTGACAAACTAGAAGGTCTAGGGAGAAATCTCTCTGTCATTCTTGGGGGAAAGGGAGGGGTAGGAAATCCTATCTCTCAAAATATCAAAAAAGAGCCTTATCGGACTTGGCTCGTGCTAGACAACAATGCAATTATGGGGCACTTAAAGCGCATAATGCCCTAGGAGGGTGTTCCAAATAAAAATCCTCTCATTCAATTGCAGGGGTGTGGCCAGCCCTTCGAAGAAACAGGCCCTCCAAAAGTTGGTGGAGGTTTACCAACCAGATATTATTTTTCTCCAAGAAACTCTTGGAGACGAAGGCAAATAACATCTTTACTAGAATCCATTTTTCCTTTATGGAGCTTCATAGGGTCAGATTCCAGGGGTCGATCTGGTCGGATTCCAGGGGTCGATCTCGAGGCCTAGCTCTTGGGTGGAATATAAGATCGATCAAAATGAACAGTTCCTGGGGCTGTGAATCGGGTTTGGGCCTAAACTGCTTTTTGAAAGAGCTCAGTAAGGTTTTCTCGATCCTGAATATCTATGGCCCAAATTTGGAGCAATTCCCCTTCTGGGAATTCTTGTTAAACAAATCCTTTATTTCAAACAAGGAGATAATCATTGGTAGAGATATGAATTTTTCCATGGGTGCAGCTGAATCTTGGGGTCCCAAAGTGAGGTCGGATCCCTTATCTGAGTTTTTTCCCACATATTGGATTCCAAAAAGTTGATTGGTGTGGAACCCTTAAAGATCATGGCCACTTGGAGGAATAAAAGAGTGGGCAAGGACAGAATAGCCAAAAGATTGGCCCTCTTTCTGTTGGCCAAACAGTTGGTCAACTCACAGCTCCAGATAAAGAAATGGGTGTGCAATGGAGGTGAGTCTGATCACCTACCAATTCTTCTGGAAATTGGGGGAGATTTCAAGACACCGACAAGTCCTTTCAAATTCAACTCGGCTTGGTTGAAAGATGAGAAGTTCCATGCCCTGGTCAAATCCCAGTGGGTTCCATACAATCCTCGGTCTTTGACTCCTGCTGCTATTGGTGGAAAAATTTTAAAAGTTGAAAAATGAAACCAAGGAGTGGGCTAGGGGAAAAAAAAAAGATGAAAAGGAGTTAAGAGTCATTGAAGAAAAAATTTAGGAGGCCACTAATGCAAATTTTGAGGGCTTCCCCTCTTAGGCCTCAAAAGAAGAGTTCCTTTCAATGGAAAAGTGTAAAAGGAAGATTCTTGAAGATAGAGAGCCCACATGGAGACTTAAAGAGTAGGGCTTTGTGGCTAGAAAGCGGGGATGAAAACACACAGTTTTTCCAGGCCTATGCAAGAGGTAGAAAAACTTCAAATACCATTTGGAGTCTACATGATCAGTCTCAAAGAGAGGTTACATGTTTTGAAGGCATGGCCCAACTGGGAAGATCTCATTTTCAGAGCTTGTTCAAATGTGACCCTCGGATCTCAATAGTCGAAGTTATTAGACTGGCACTTTTCTTTCCCAGTTTTGTGGATGAGGAAAATAACAAGGATCTTATGGCAGAGGTAACTGAAGTTGAGCTAAAGGAGATTATCTTCAGCATCCAAAAAGAAAAGATCCCAGGACTAGACGGTTGGACAATAGAATTTTTCTGATTTTTCTTTGACCTTATTGGCCAAGACATCCTTCAGGTTGTTGAGGAATCCCACAGAGAAGGTCATATGCATCCTCCCCTAAATGCTACTTCTATTTCACTCATCCCAAAAAAGGATGGCCCCCAATCCCTTGAAGATTCCAGGCCTATTTCTCTCTGCAACTGCATTTATAAGATTATCTCCAAGTTAATCTAGCGCAGACTAAAATCAATCATGTCTGAGAATATCTCCAGTGAACAATTTGGCTTCTTGGAAGGCAGGCAAATTCATGAAGCCATAGGAGTGGCTCAAGAGGTCATGCACACTATTAAAACAAAAAAAATGAAAGGTCCAGTGTTTAAGATTGACCTCTATCTAAGGCCTAGGATAGAGTCAATTGGATGTACATCAAACTCTTGCTTACCCACCTAGGTTTCGAGGTCCCCTTTATTAAATGGGTAATGTGTTGCATCACAATAGTCTCCTTCGCAATCTTCGAGGTCCCCATCCTCTTTCTTCCAAGCTGAAAGAGGGTTAAGGAAAGGCTACCCCCTTTCCCCTCTTTTATTTTTGCTAGTGGTTGAAGGACTGAGTTGGGCAATTGCAGCAAAAAGGAAAGGGGAATTCCATGGTATTGCAATCACTCCAGAGCTTTGAATAACTCATCTATTATTCGTGGATGACGGCCTCATCGTTTGCAATGGCAGCAGAGGTGATGTGAATTCCTTACAGCATATCCTTGACCTTTTTGGAAGAGCGACAGGGATGCTCATCAATGTCAGAAAATCCACCCTCTCTATGCATAATATGAGTTTAATTGATGTTGGTTTCTACGGGGAAGTATTCCCTTATGAACAACAAGACCTAGATTTAGGTCTGAAATACTTGGGTTTTCAATTGAAGCCAAACAAATACAAAAAAGAAGACTGGTCCTGGCTAATAGCAAAGTTGGAAAGAACATTGAAGGTATGGAGCTACAGAGGGTTATCAAGAGCAGGCTGCTTGGTGTTGGTCAAATCATTTCTAGAAGCCATACCAGTTTACTAGATGGTTCTAGCTTGGATTCCAAAAGGGCTCTTGGACAAAATCAGAAGATTATGTTTCAAATTTTTGTGCGCTGGACCTAAGGGAAAATTTGTCCTTCCTTGGGTCAAATGGGAAACCATTGCAATCCTAAAAGCTCTGGGAGAATGGGGATTGAAGAATATTTTCCTATTTTCCAAAGCTTTAGCAACTAAGTTAAGTTGGAAACTTATTTCCTCTGAGGATCTCTGGACTGATGTAGTTACTCAAAAATATGTTCATCCAGATAACATAGAGGACTGGATTAGACGACCGGTCAAGGCCTGTTTAAATTGCTCCATCATCTGGAAGGCCATATTAAAGTCTTTCCTAGTAATTGGTGACGAGATGGCCTGGAGGATAGGGAAAGAAACAAAAGTTAGACTAGGTATTGACTCTTGGCCGAGAAGTGGTCACGCTCATCTCTTGTCGGACGTTGTAAAAGCTTAGTTGCATTCAAATGGTTTTCTCTTCTTAAGCCAAATAACATACCCTTTTTGCACTTCTTTGTGGTCACAGGAATGGAAGACACATAGGCAGGTTAGGCTTAATGATGTTATGGAATCCCACTGGAATGGCTATGTTTCAGCCTTAAAAGCAACACATGTTAGAATTGTTGACAAAGAGGATGAGCTGGTCTGGAAGCATGTCCAACATGATCGCTACACTCTAAAAATGGGTTACATTCAACTCAATATTCTTGTTCATCAGAGAGATCCCTTATGGTGGTGGAAGGGACTTTGGAAACTCAAATGCCCCCAAAAAGCAAAACTTTTTATGTGGTGTGTGATAACAAATAAAATCCCCACATGGAACAGAATGAAAAGGAGCACCGGGTTGGTGTTGTCTTTGCAAAAATAATGATGAAACTCCTTTTCATATGTTCATAGAATGTCCCTTTGTAAAACAGATTTGGCTTCAATGCTCCCAATCCTTAGACAAATTCTGTAGTTGACAGGGCGTGATAGTTGAAGAGGCTTGGCAGCTTTGGTGTCAAAATCCTCCAATTAACAGCATAAAATCCGTTTCTTTGATAGTTGCATGGGGTGTCTAGTTGGCCAAAAACGCCTCCATCTTCCAAGTCAAAGTTTCCTTGCCCGAAATTATTGCAGCTCAAGGTCTCGGCATTTTATCCCATTTTCCCTAGATGAAAGGGACAGGATCAATCTGGATAATTTGGAAGGAATATGTGGACACAACCAGAGCTTGGGCTTACTTTGATGGTGCCTCAAAAAACAATAACACTCAAAGTGGGGAGTAGTTTTGCATCTTTCTCCCACTCACTCTTTCCTACTCTCTATGGGTCTAGGCCTTGGCACACAACTATGTTGAGCTCATGGATGTCGATCACCTCTCTAACTATGTTTCAACCAGGAGGTCGATCACCTCTCTAAGGAAGGTATACAATTGGCTCAAGGGCAACTGAATGTCGGAGAAATCAATGGAAATGCTCAAACCGAATTCTTCCATCATCCCTTCTTCTGAGGATTCGACCCTTTTGACACATGTTATTCGGTTCTCGGGTGGTGATGCTCCTAGTTGGCGGATACATCTAGGGATTTTCAACCTTTCCTTTAAGTTGTTAGTATGATTTGATGTTCGGATTCAAGCCCAGGTGTGGTCAGCCACATTTGTTTTTGGACAAACATGTCTTTATTGAAGCTAATACTGCTAGTTGACGGATACATCTAGGGATTTTCGACCTTTCCTTTAAGTTGTTAGTATGATTTGATGTTCGGATTCAAGCACAGGTGTGGTCAGCCACATATTTTTTTTGGACAAACATGTCTTTATTGAAGCTATATCTCGTGGTGCTCTTGTTTTTTGGTGGCTCTTTATAACAGTTCTGCTTATGTAACTTATTTTGCTCAGTTCGGAGCAAAGTTGGGTCAGCCCATCTTTCTGGGAGCTTGTTTTTTCAAAAACTGTTTTTGGATTGTTTCTAAGTCACATATTTATGTGACTTGGCAGAGTCCCTTTTGGATCGGTCGTCTTCTAGATTGTTGTTAGCTTGCTGAGTGTCTTTCACGCTCAGCTTCTGTTCAAAATACATGCTCCAGCATGTATATGGAAAATGTAATTTTTTTCTGCGGAATATAAAAAAATAAAATAAAATAAGTTAAGAGATAACTCAAGATTGCATGAATTTTTCAAAAAATAAAATCAAGACCTCTTATAAATAAATCAATTTTCATCCAAATGAGCTAATACTTAATATATAGCAAATTTGATGGAAGAGGGATAATTTTTTCTTTATTCTTTTTTACCATTTGCCTTAAAGTGTATGCTTACCCCAAAAACCCTTCTCTTTGCCTACAAAAATACTTCAACACAAAAACAAACAATTTTTTTTGCAAAAAAAAAATTCCAAATCTTTACAATAATGGGGTTATATCTCGATTAGCTTGCCTAGGAAATGTGAGTTTTTTATGTTTTTTATTTGTCAAGCTCGCTAAAGCACATAGCAAAGAGTATACACAAAAATGAAAATATTTTATGCTTTCCCAAAATCGCAAAGAACATGCGTAGACCAATAAGAGTAGCAAACCAAGAATAAAAAAAATAAAAATTAAGATATTAACTTAGGAAAAACACAAAAAAAAAAAAAAAAATGGTGCAATCAGAACTTATATCTCCAAATCTGATAAAAATGGCCATATCTTGGACAAATGAAAACATTTTCGAGAGAAACAAAAAGTGTTTTCAATTGAAAACAATGCTTTAGACGCCATGTTACAGTCTGCTCGGTGCAGCAAAAATGCACAAAAATAGCAAAACCCAGAAATGCAGCAACACGTTCAATATCTCAATCAACAACAGTAGCAGGTCTTCAAACAAGCTTTGATAACATGTTCAACAAAACAGGGCATTTCCACACAAGACGAACACCTTAAGCAACCATTCACACAACTAGATCAAAGATCAATACACCAATGTTTTTACTTGGTTAAAACCCTCGAAAAGGAAAACATTCCACGACCTCAGCCAATGTGGTCACTTTAAGCTATATTAATGCAAAAGAAAAAAATTGTACATAAAAGTTTCTTACAATCGATCTTCAACAAATAACCCCGTGCTCTTTAAATAGAGATCATAGACCAATTGGGTATTAAGCCACGGATCAATAGTCATTACTATCGAGGAGAATATGAGTCGTCGAATCACTCTATCTAGAACATATTGTGACTGTCGGATTACATAACTAAAATGCATACTAAAGAAATATGTTTTTACCTAAAGACACAATAGACCAAGTTGATCTTAACTAACTCCCAAGTGTTTAAATATCATAACATTCCCCCTAAAGAACAACTTGAGATGTGGTTGAAGAATTTACAAATGTGACACAATAGGATAAGGAATGATGCATTAGAACGTATCCTCCCTTAGTGACAACATCATAATCTCCTAACATAGATCTTAGTTTGGAAAACTTCACTTCTGTAAAAGACTTTGTGAAAATGTTTACAACTTGATTTTCTATAGGGCAAAAGAGCACTTCAAGAACTCGATTATGAACGAACTTTCGGATAAAGTATTTTGTAACTCAATGTGTTTATTGCGCTAATGTTGAATTGGATCTTTGAGGGTCTGATTGTCACACCAAAATGTGATCGAATGTTGTTGTTGGAATCCAAACTCTGAAAGTATCTACCGAAGCTACAAAGTTTTTTGATTTGCATTCACTGTTATTTGGTAATTTGTTTTTGCTGAAGAAAGAGCAATAGTATGTTGAGTCTTACAAGCCCAAGTGACAAGTTTGAAACGAAGGCATACTAATGCATGCCAAAAAAACACACCTTTACCTAAAGACATTAAACTAAGTTGATCTTAACTAACTCTTAAGTGTATAAATATTCTAACATTTTCACCAATTCTTGTGAAAAAAATTGTACCTTTATATCTCTGATGGTTTAAAATATTCATTTTCCAATGAATCTTATAACACTTTACTTGTATTCAACCCTTTTTTAAAAGTGGTTTCCATGCTAACTTCATGCTGACCATAACTACACAATTTTTGCATCAATTCTTGTGAAATTTTAACATGTGATAGTTAAAAAATCATTTTTAGAACAAACCTAATAGCACTTAAATTGCAATTGTCCACAAGAATTATACACATTTTACGAAGGCTTGCTATTTATTTATCATTCTTTAGATGCATAAATTGTACAGGTTGTCTCTCACCAAATTCATGCTAAATCTTCTTAAATGACACATCAAAACATCCTCTTTCAGATTAATTAAGTAAAACAAAAAAAAAACAAAAAAAACTGAAAAACACATCTTATATTTACAAAAAATCAATTACACAGAGCAAAACAAAGTAAACTTAGTTAAACTCGGTGAATTAGGTAGACTCTGTGAATTACGGAGACCTACAATTTTTTACAATTATCGATAACTAAATGAAAATTTTAACTTGTATGAACTATGACCCTAAAATCTCTTGATGACAAATCAAGTTTCGCCAAATTTGGATTTGCATAGAAAAAAGTGATGGATGTGTCGATCCACAAATCCACTTGCTCTAAGACCAGCTGGTATAAACCAGATCACCCAAAATAGGTAAAGAAGCACGACTATGCCAAATATAAATGAAAAGCACAGCTCCAACATATAGTACCTAAACAAATCATTGTGAAGGCCTAATGAACACCATAGAGTTTTTGGGCCTGTTTATCTGACCTCTAATGAAAGAATTGCAAATCTTCCTTTCAATTGTCAACTCCTGTGATTTTATAATTAAACCAAGCTTCTAACTTCATATATTTGAAAGACATTATGTATTTTTATGGTTGTTTCTTTTTTTTAAGATCTGCGGGAATCGGTAACTGACCAAGATTACTTGGGCAGAACCCAGGTTCAAATCCGGTTGGCTGCCACTATAAACCCTAGGCTAGGTGCAACAGCCCGCATGCCACACCTAACAAGAAACCCAAGCTTCAACCTAGGGCCAAGACATCCCAAATGGAGTGCCCACCCTTTCAGACAAGGCACAACAGGCCAATGTCTCATTGAAGATTTGAACCTGGGTGGAGAGAGTTTGAAACTTACCTCCCAACCATTCGAGCTATTTCCCCTCTAGCTGTTGTTTCTTAATCGATTAATATCTAGACAAAATCAGGCATGCATGTTGGGGCTACTAAAAATGAAAGAAAAACGTTTCAGGAGTTAAGATGCATTACCTCTACAAATCTAGAATGCAAAAAAAATATTAGATCATTTGCTAAACAAAAGAATCCCCATTGAGTTTCAGCTATTGCTTATAAAGAGGGGGCACTATTCGTGAAAGTTCAATGTTCAGTACCCAGCTGTGGCCAGTATTGTGAAAGTTCAATATCCAATAATTCCTGCATATGTAGTAAAAATCATGAAAACGGCCAGTATTGTGCAATTATAGAATACACTTTCATAAAAAGACAATCAATAATTAGGAATGAAAAACACTAAAACTGACCTATAACAAAATGTTAGATCCACATTGAGAGTCAAAACTCAGTCTATCAACGAGGCAACCAATACTGTTGTCAAGAGTCAAGACAAATAGTTACATCCATTACCATAAATCGATACAACTTAAGTTTGGACTCAAAAAGGTGATGAGACCCCCATTGTAACCAGTATGCTTTTCAAGAAACTGCCCAATTATCTCAGGTTACAAAATAGGATCAACATAAGTAGCATGGATACTCACCTTCAAGAAGAGAAAAATTAAAAAAGGGAATGAAATGGCAATGGACAGAAATGTGCCAAGAGAAAACAAGACTCTCAATGTTGTAATTCCAGGAACACAAATTCAACACCATCCAAAGCAACTATGTGCATGTACTCTAACTGCAGAAGCATCGGAACAATGTAGTGAATGTAATTGGGGGCATCTTTCAGCAGACTGCGAAGTAGGTGGCCTTCATCAACAACCTTAGATTTCCTTTTCTCTAGTACCTCAGAGATGTTGCTCAATTTCCAATAGTACACAAGTGTGTATCCTGGTTGAACTAAATCACAGATTTCTTACCAATATTTTGCTCGCAAAAATTCAGAAGTATAGACAGTGAAGGCAATTTACCTTGTACACAGTCAATCAGGGATTATTTACTTCTGTTTGATATAAACACTCAACTTTTAGTCTTAGAATGAAGTATTATCGATCCCTGAAATGTTCTCCTGTCTCGGCCCCATTTCAGATAAAAATCTTTCGTATTCCAATTCCACAGCTTTCTTCTCATATCCAGAAGAAAAAAGGCTAGAAGACCATGGAGGAGTACCCAAACCTCCCATTAATGAAACTAGTGATGGTGACTCAGAATATGCACTGCCTGATGGAATTGATGGAGGTGCATAGCACTGATATGTAGAAATCCTGGCTTGGTTTGGAGAAAAATGGCTCATAGCATCAGCTGAATGGACATTTAGTTTTGACATCGAGGAATCATGCACATTGCCTAGCACTTGTTGAGATCTAGGTGGCCCTTGCATGCCACTAGATGATTCTGCAGAAGGCAGTGGCATCTGATATAGACCATATGTGCAATATGAAGTAGCTGGCAGACTGTTGAAAATCCCTCCTTGCAAAGCACTGACACTATGTAATGGCATACCAAAACCATTGTTATCAGAATAAGGCTTATAAGGAGATAAAGATACAGGCCTTGAAGCACTTGATGATGACTGTGCGTAATCATCAGCATGGACAGGCAATCTTGGTGGTTGTTGTTTATCAAAATTGTAAAGACATTCTGCAGGTCCCACCTCAGAGTGAGAAGGAGTCAATCCTGCCACCCTTACACGTAAAGTCTTGCCTTCCAACCTGTAGCCATTCATACGTGCAATAGCTTGAGAAGCACAATGGTTGTCACAAAATTTTACAAAACCATAACATTTGCTAGAACCTTTCACATGGTCCCTGATGACATTGACATTAACTATTTTACCAAAAGCAGAGAACAGCTTAATCAATTGTTCCTCATCCATGGTTGGAGGCATATATCTCACATATACATTTGAGTAATCAATTTCTTTGCCATGATTGTCTGTAAGACCCCGTGATTGAGTGGACTGACTTGTAAGCCCAGACCCACTCTTTTCAATAGATACCTTCCTTATCTGAGGTACTAATGCAGCATTTACTTTTTCTGGCTGTTCCAGACCTCCAGCTAACCATGACACATAACTGTCTGTAAGACCCAGTGGTTGAGTGGACTGTCTTGGAAGCCCAGACCCACTCTTTTCCACAGACACCTTCCCAGGTACTATTCCAGCGTTTCCACTTTCTAGATGTTCCAAGCCTCGAGCTGACCATGACATATAATTGTCAGTAAAACCCGGTGATTGAGAGGACTGTATTGGAAGCTCAGACCCCCTCTTTTCCATCGATACCCTCGTTACCTCAGGTCCTATTCCTGCATTTCCATTTTGTGGGTGTTCCAATCCTCCAGCTTGAACTAACCATGACATATAATTGTCTGTAGGACCCAGTGGTTGAATGGACTGTCTTGGAATCGCAGACCCACTCTTTTCCATAGATACTGCTGTTTTCCCTGTTCCAGGTTCAAAGCATAAATCATGGTCGTTAGTAGTATCCACTTTTGCACCCTGCAATGATACTTTCTTTGGACAAACGACTTGCTTATGACCTAGATGCCCACATAAATTACAACCACTGTAACTTTTGAGTGTGCCATTAATTTCTGCCAATTCCCTTAGTTGAGCCCGTTTGTGTTCATTACTGCCATCCTCTACAGGCACAAGCAATTTTTCAACCATCCTGCAAGCCTCCTCTAAAGAACTCTCATCATCTGCCTCTACTAAAACATGCAAGTCATCATTGTCTGATGGGTCTTGCTTCCCATCCTTTCTGGATCCTCTCCCTCTTATGAGTATCTTAGCCCCAGTTTCTTGCTCCATTCTTTTCTGTGTATTACCAGAGGGCCCAATGATAAGCCCAATGAAGTTGTATCCAGGGTATTCTTTAACAGGCATGTAAATTTTCTTGTGTTGCTTAACAGGTTTAGAGTCTGCAGGTTGCCTGAAAGCAGTATTTGTGGCCTTGGATGGAAAGAGATGTGACTGATTATTTGGCCAGATGCATGGAATGTCAGAAGATAAAATCTGGTTTTTCTCTATCAAACTTGCAAGTATCATTTGTTTTTCCTCAATGAGCCTTTTTCTGATTTTAAACTTTCTGGCTCTAATCTCCCCTTCATTTATTATACTTCCAGATGCGTTATATTCAGGAACTAGTGGAGAAAATCTTTTCCCATCCCCGGATTCAACAATAAAAATTCCAGTCTGAAGTCTCGTGTTGATATTATCGAGTTTCCTAGAAAGTTCCTGCACTTCAAAATATGTCGATCTTGATCTCTTCTCACCACTACATTCACTTTCATTTGCTACTCCCGGCATTGAAATTTTTGGTTCTTCTGTACCCCATCTTGATCTCTTCTTCTTACCACTACATTCACCTTCAATTGCAACTCCTCCCTCCTCAGGCATAAGATCCCATCTGCTGCACCTTTTGCCAGAGCTTCCACCACTTTCATGTCTCTGAGCTGCCTGTCCACAATTTTGCTCATTTGCTGCTTCATCAGACAACTTTGAAGCGTCTGCACTCTCTAAACCTCCTTTTCCATTATTAACATTTTCTGTCTTTGCTTTACTTGTGGGTGTTTTCAATGCATGAGGTGGAATTATTCCTCCATGCTGATCCATTTCAGTCATAGCTTTTGGAACTGTGGTGCTGCATATTTCAGTCAATGACATCCAATGAATGAGGAAATCAAATTTTCTCCAATATCAGCATGCAGAAAATATAAGATGCAAGCCACAGTCTTGTCTGATAAAAGATTGGGTGTGCACAGACTTTTTCTAGTTTAATGAAAAAGCATTGGACTTGGGCACAAAGTCATTGAAAAATATAGTGGTGAAAAAGAACTTTACCCGTGATATAAATCCAAATTTTCAACAACACAACAATAGTGCAATGGGAATCAAAGGGAGGAGTCAAAGAGATGGGAGGAAATGATCAATGCAAGACAATTACAAACATCCTTATATGTAGAACAGGATTCTGCAAAATTAAAGCTCTGCCCTGTTTTGCGCTTTGGGGTCTTTGGCTGACCAGAAATAAAATGATTTTCAAGGGAAAAATCATCCCTGTTGGTCAAGCAGTCCACAAGATGAGGATTTATTTTCAAGGAAGAAAAATCATCCCTGTTGGTCAAGCAGCCCACAAGATGAGGATTTATTTTCAAGGAAGCTGGAAACCTCCCTCAATAAAAGCCCAAAGGGTCATCAGAGAAGTTCAAATAAATTAGGAGTTTGCCTTGGGTTACTTCAATGGGGATAGCCAAGGAACCCCAGGTATCTGTGGTGCAGGGGCTCTCCTTTTCCCAATTCTTGTAATTATTTCCACTGGAAATTATGTGCTGGCCATGGTTCCAATAATAGAGCTGAATTATATGCTCTTTGGATGCTTTTAGAACATGCAGTAGACAGAGGATCGGAAAAGCTCCAAGTTTAGGGAGATTCCAAGATAATCATAGATTAGGCCAATGGGAACTGTAGAATCCAAAATATAGCCTTACTATGAGCAGAGTCACAGAGGCAAGAAGTCAGTTTTCAGAACTTTCTTTTAGCCACATCTACAGAGAATTAAATTCCAAGGCTGATAAGTTGTCAAGATGCCCCTTCATTGAGCAGGAATTTAAAGCCAATGTGCAGATCTCAGAAAAGTCCATCTTTTAATTATTTCTGATCTTGAGGGCTGGACTAAGGACACAGGTCGTCATTTTCTGTTTACAGAATCTCTGAAGGCTGTTTGTAACAGAAGATTGATCTTATTAGCTGTAAAGGGTTACGGTTACCCTGTTTGTTCTTTTTTCTTAATGATGACGGAAGACTGTTACTGTGTCAATCAGGACTGTGAGGGGAGGCTTTATGGCTACCTCTTTTTGGCTGTAGTCTTTGGCTAAGTCTATATATATTCTGATTTCTTTTTTCTTTGGAAAAAGAAAGAACAGGATTACGCACTGATAAGTCTTTCATGCAGTTGTACAAACACTTATTAACTATGATAAGAAAAAAGGGTACAACTAAGGAAAATTTGCGTGCATGATGTGCCTATGTTATTAAAATAACTTTCCAGGAATTTCTCTCAGAAAAACAGATAAACAAACGAAGAAGAATAACCGCATGCAGAACAATTGGATCAATCGACAAAAAGCTTATCTTATGACACCCTGAAACATCTTTCCAATTAATTAGGTCAAACTTATTTTCAATCATTAAATACAAAGTTTTACCATGTTAGCCTAATATCTCCTCTTCCAGCAAAAAACAGGTTTCACTGAATTTGGATTTGTCTAGAAAAAAATTAGGATGCGTGAACACAATTTATTCCTTAAAGTGTAGATCCAAGAATCCACTTGTTTTAATACCACTTGGTATGATACTATGAACCAAAGTATCTAGAAGAGCCAGAGAAGAACTGTCTATGTCAAATATAGGTGAGAAGCACAGCTGCAAAGTACAGTACCAATGATGAGTTGCACAACCCCGGAGATATAAGAAAATAACTCCAAATAACCGATAAAGATAACAATATGAAATAATCACATCATTTGTGTGACAAATAATGTATATTGATTTAATGTCCAACCTACATGATTTACCTATTACGTTAGGTACAGAACAGCATGTTCTTCTAACTCCCAGGAAACAGTAAGATAAAATTATCTTTATTGAAAAATATTCTTAAAACAAAGCATTTTGAGGCCCTGATGAACACAATAGAGTTTTAGGCCTATTTATGTGACCTCTGATGAAAGAATTGCATATCTTCCTTTCAGTTATCAACTCTTGTGATTGTTGAACTAACACGAGCTTCTAACTTCATATATCTGAAACACATTATGTGCTTCTTTCAGCTACTCTCTCTTAATCAATCAATGTTAAGACAAAAGCAGGCATGCATGTTGGGGCTACTCAAAATGAAAGGAAAATGTTTCAGAAGTTTGAGACGTGCGTTACCTCTACAAACCTAGAATGCAAAAATATAATAGATCAATTGCAAACAAAAGAATCCCTGTTGAGTTTTCAGAGATTGTTGATAAAGAGGGGGCACTATTTGCGAAAATTCAATATTCAATAACCAGCCTGCAGACCCAATCAAACATAAAAACTAAACGGAAAGCTTATACACACCTACAAACAATATCCAATAATTCCTACATAGGAGGTAGTAAAAATCATGAAAACAGACAGCATCATGCAATTATAGAAAACACACATAAAAAGAGAAAATCAATAATTAGGACTGAGAAAAGCTAAAATTGACCCATAACCAAATGTTAGGTCCACATTGGGAGTCAAAACTCCATTGTCAAGTCAAACAGTATCCATTACCAGAAGTTAATTCAGCTGAAGTTTGGACTCTCAAAATGAAGGCGGTGAGATCCCCATTGTAACTACTATGTATTTTAGGGAACTGACCAATTATCTCAGGTTACAAAACAGGATCAGCGTATTACTTATAAGTAGCAAGGATACAAGAGAAAAATTAAGAGGGAATAAAATGGCAATGGACAGCAAAGTGCGAAAATAAAACAAGACTCTCAATGGTGTAGTTCCAGGAATACTAATTCAACACTGTCCAAAGCAACTTTGTGCATCTACGGTATTTGCAGAAGCATCAGAATAGTTTTGTTAGTGAGTGGTGCAGTTCCAGGATGTAATTGCAATCATCTTTCTGCACCCTGCAAAGTAGGTGGCCTTCATCAACAACCTTAAATGTCATTTTCTCCAACCCCTGGGAGATGTTGCTAAGTTCCCAATAGTACACAAATATGTATCCTGGTTGAACTAAACCAGCATAGATCCATCTTAAACCCAGATCTATCAAGCACCGAGAGGGATCCAATTTCTTAAGGTTTAATTTTTTTTATTATTTCATTCCATGTCAAGTTTTACATGGTGCATGTAATTGTTTTCTTAAGGTTTAATTTTTTTTATTATTTCATTCCATGTCAAGTTTTACAGGCCTAGTTGAAGTACTTGATGATGACTGTGCGTAATCACCAGCATGGACAGGCAATCTTGGTGGTTATTGCTTATCAAAAGTGTAAAGACCTTCTCCAGGTCCTATGCCAGAGCCAGAAGGAGGCTACCTTACAGCTAAAGTATTGCCTTCCAACCTGTAGCCATTCATATCTGAAGTACTTGATGATGACTGTGCGTAATCACCAGCATGGACAGGCAATCTTGGTGGTTATTGCTTATCAAAAGTGTAAAGACCTTCTCCAGGTCCTATGCCAGAGCCAGAAGGAGGCTACCTTACAGCTAAAGTATTGCCTTCCAACCTGTAGCCATTCATATCTGCAGTAGCCTGAGCAGCATAATGGATGTTGGAAAATTTTACAAAACAATCACCTCTGCTTGAACAATTCATATGGTCCCTCATGATTTTAGTTTCAACTATTTTACCAAAAGAAGAGAACAGATTAATCAATTGTTCCACCTCCATAGTAGGAGGCAAATATCCCACATATATAGTTGAGTGATCAATTTCTTTACATTGATCATGTTCAAAATAAGATCCCAAACCCATATGGGAAAAGGAAGGACTGTAAAACCTGGATTCCAAACCCACATGTCAAGGGTAGGGACTGTATCCATATGGACGAAAACCTTCTACAGAAGAGGACCCAAATCCATCGCCCTTCGTTATCTCAGGTCCTATTCCAGCATTTCCATTTTCTGTGTCATCCAAGCCTCCAGCTAACCATGACATATAATTGTCTGTAAGACCCACTGATTTGGACTGTCATGGAAACCCAGACCCACTATTTTCTGTAGATACCTTCCTTATATCAGGTCCTATACCAGCATTCCCACTTTCTGGGTGTTGCAATCCTTCAGCTAACCATGACATATAATTGTCCGTAAGATCCAGTGGTTGAGTGGACTGTCTTGGAAGTCCAGACCCACTCTTTTCCATAGATACCTTCCTTCTCTCAGGTCCTATTCCAGCACTTCCACTTTCTGAGTGTTGCAAGCCTCCAGCTAACCATGACATATAATTGTCTGTAAGACCCAGTGGTACACTTTCTGGGTGTCGCAAGACTTTGCCTAACCATGCCATATATTTGTCTGTAAGACCCGATGGTTGAGTGGACTGCTTGGAAGTCCAGACCCACTGTTTTCCGTAGATACCTCCCTTAAATCAGGTCCTGTTCCAGCACTTCCACTTTCTGGGTGTTGCAAGTCGCTAACCATGACATATAATTGTCTGTAAGACCTGGTGATACAGTGGACTGCCTTGGAAGCCCAGACCCACTCATTTCCAAAGATACCTTCCTTATATCAGGTTCTGTTCCAGCATTTCCATTGTCTGAGTGTTACAAGCCTTCAACTAACCATGACCTATAATTGTCTGTGAGATCCAGTGGTTGAGTGGACCATCTTGGAAGTCCAGACCCACTCTTTTCCATAGACACCTTCCTTCTCTCAGGTCCTATTCCAGCACTTCCACTTTCTGAGTGTTGCAAGCCTCCAGCTAACCATGACATATAATTGTCTGTAAGACCCAGTGGCACACTTTCTGGGTGTAGCAAAACTTTAGCTAACCATGCCATATAATTGTCTGTAAGACCCAATGGTTGAGTGGACTGCTTGGAAGTCCAGACCCACTGTTTTCTGTAGATATCTCCCTTATATCAGGTCCTATTCCAGCACTTCCACTTTCTGGGTGTTGCAAGTCTCCAGCGAACCATGACATATAATTGTCTGAAAGACCTGGTCGCACAGTGGGCTGCCTTGGAAGCCCAGACCCACTCTTTTCCATAGATACCTTCCTTATATCAGGTCCTGTTCCAGCATTTCCAATGTCTGGGCATTCCAAGCCTCCAGCTAACTATGACATGTAATTGTCTGTAAGACCCAGTGGTTGAGTAGAGTCTTGGAAGCCCAGACCCACTCTTTCCATAGATACCTTCCTTATCTCAGGTTCTATTCCAGCATTTCCATTTTCTGGACGTTACAAGACTCAAGCTAACCATGACATATAATTGTCTGTAAAACACAGTGGTTGAGTGGATTGTCTTGGTAACCCAAACCCCCTCTTTTCTATAGACACCCTAATTATCTCAGGTCCTATTTCAACATTTCCATTTTCTGGGTGTTCCGAGCCTCCAGCTTGAGCTAACCATGACATAAAATTGTCTGTAGGACCCGGCAGTTGAATGGACTGTCTTGGAATCCCAGACCCACTCGTTTTCATAGATACTGCTGATCTCCCCATTCCAAGATCAAACCATAAATAATGGTACTTAGCAGTATCCACTTTTTTACCCTGCAATGATACAGTCTTGAACAATTGATAGTTGAATGTTAATTACCATATGTAACAAATGAGATCACTTTTAAATGCTGACTGCCTCACTGGACAAGCTAATTGCTCGTGCCCATTTGCGTGCATTTCTGCCTTCCTCTATAGACAAACAATTTTTCAACCATCCTGCAAGCCTCCTCCAGAGAATCCTCATTATCTGCCTCTACCAGAACATGAAAGTATTCATTGTCTGATGGATCTGGCTTCAGATCCCACCTCTGTGATCGACCATCCTTAATAGGTCCTCTCCCTCAGCCCCGGTTTCTTGCTCCATTCTTTTGACTCTATTTCCACGGGGTCCAATGATAAGCCCAATGAGGTTGTATCCAGGGCATTCTTTAACAGGTACGTAAAGTTTCTTGTATTGCTTAACAGGTGGCCTGAAAGCAGGATTTTTCTCAATCAACCTTGCAATTATCATTTGTCTTTCCTTCAAGAGCTTTTCTCGGGCTCTAACCTCCCTTATATTTATTCCAATCCCCAGATGCAAAGATAACATTTCCAAACTGAAGTCTCTTGTTGATTCTTAGTTCCTACACTTCAGGATCTGCATCAGTTAACTCCTTCATAGTTTCTGGAAGTTCTATTTACCCTGGCATTGAAATTTTTTGTTCTTCTGCAGCCCATCTTGACCTCTTCTTCTTACCGCTACAGTCCCCTTAATTAGCTACTCTACCCTCCTCAAGCATAGGATCCCATCTGCAGCTCCTTATTTTCCCAGAGCTTCCACCACTTTCATGTCTGAGTTGCACTCTCTAAACCTCCTTTTCCATTATTGATATTTTCTGAAACATTTTGTCTTTGCTTTACCTGTGGGTGTTTCGAATGCATGAGATGCAGCTTGATTGGAGGTTGGCCATTTGTTCTACAGACTGGCCTTTTCTTGCTTTTTGGACATTTGTCAAAACCTCAATTTGAGATATCCTAACCATGCCCTCTCTCTTCTTCATTCTGAACTCCATTCTTCTTGTGGGTAGGAATCATTTACTTGATTCTCCTGACCGACATGATTTCCCTGTGAAAAGCTTTATTTGGCTTCTCGAAATTGTTTTTGCTCCTGTCCCCAAACACACATTAGGAGAACAATACTCTTCATTATGATCAAAATTATAACCTCCTTGTGCATCTAGGTCTTCATTCTGGGAATGATAGCTCAGTTGCTGTTTTTCTGAACCAGCATCCAACTGGGAAATCCTCCATGCTGGTCCATTTCAGTCATAGCTTTTTGGAACTGTGGTGCTGTATAATGCACTAAATGGCATCCAATGGTATCCGTACGCAGCTAGACCACAAATTGAGGGATAGTTTCCACAGGTACACAGCTATGGACTAGGATTTGAATCTACGTAATGGCCGAAGATATAGGATTTTTTCATTGTTTGGTTGTTGCCATGCATTTCTCCAGCAATAGATCTGGCCGGATCTCCACACTCGCCTCTAACTGCACCTCAGATCTCCATCATTTCTCACCTATCTTCACTCAGCCAGCGTCTTAGGGTTTTTTGTCTTTTGACAGCTCCTAACAGAAATTACGGGTCCTGCTCTAGTCAAGATCCCATGCTGTCCCGATCCATAGAGACAACATGTGGCACTTCCAGAAGCTATCCTTATCAGTCTTGAACTCATATCCAGTCACTGGCACATTCTCTCTCAGTAGTCGCATGGGGCCCTTGTTATTGTTCGATGAAGAGTGCGATCAAAGACCCTCAAATCATCTCTCTTCACTCTAGCATTTGCACGATAAGGAAAAGAACGGCTACTTCGTAGGTTCCTTCTAGTTTCATATGACTGATTAACTCCCGGCATTACTGTCCCTGATATGTGCAGGTACATACTCTTTCAGGCCACACCACAGTGAGCTCTCAGATAGCACCTAGATGCCATCGACGCATCATTGCTTGAAGGCTTCTCCTCATATATTGTTTATCATATTGTCAATCACTGCCACGACTCTTGCAGAAATGGATCGGCATTCTCAACTAAGTTTTGCTATTCTATTTCAAGGAGATGGATGGCGACTGCAAGAATGATTGATGCCTCAAGCCCTTCCTTATATGCCTATGCCCTGATTATTAGAGTGGAGTTGTTTAGTGTGGTATGATTTGTGAACACATAGGTAAGTGATAGATACATCTTGGAATTTGAAGAGTAGCTAAGGTTTGAGGGATGTAAGAAGATACTCAACTTGTGGACTATTCTGAAGACACCTTAGCCGAAGATGAAATTTCTGCTAACTACCCTAGAATCGCTATGTTAGTGGAAAGGCTCCCTAGGACCTTGGGGGGTAAAGGGGGATAGTTTAGTGCCGAATCCGAACTTAGAGTAAGTTGTTCAAATGACAACCTAGAGGAAGGTACCGTGGTTCCAACGCATGATGCCTTTTTGCAGGCCTATTGTCAGGATTCGGATTGTCCTTTGGAGGATGATCAGTGGATTTCAATGGAGGGAGAGGATAGTTCTAAATACATCTAGCTTCAAGGTCTTGGAAGGAGTAATTCCTAAACCTTCAAAGTACTCTCTACCCTCAGAGTTTTTGTTTCTTGAGCTACATGATGTAAGGAATAGGGTTTCAAAGGTGGGATATGGCAGTTTTATAGGTGGGTAGTTGGAATTACAACATTTGCAAGGAGAAACGAGGGTGAAGGAGGTGAAGGGAAAGAAGCAGCGGAAGGTGGTGAAGAGTCAAAGGGGTGGGGTTTCTTTGGTGGTCGACGAAGACATGGGTGTAAACCAGAAACTTGATTTGGCAAGAGAGACTTTGGTAGGGAAATTCATGGGTCAAAGGGTGACTTTGGAATAGCTTGGAAGTTGGACACAAGAGGTGTGGGTTCCCATTCTTGGTTATAGTCCGTCCTTTCAAGTTCTCTCTTGTGGATCAGTGGGGTTCTTATTCAATTATGAGGCAAAAGCTCCATGAATTCTTAAAGGAGAATGGTTCATGGACAGTTCTTTCCTATCCATGAAGCCATGGCATCCTTTATTTGACACCAAAGACTGTTTATGAAGAAAAGTCCTATTTAGGTGAAGCTACCCACCTTACCCATAGAAATCTAGATAGTACAAGCCCTTGGAGTTATTGGGAATTTGCTTGGTAAGAGACTCCTAATTGATGATAGCTTTTCGACTAATAATGCCAGGTTTTGGAAGAGATTGCTAGTCGAGACTCGAGATAGATGTCAAACTTGGTCTTTATGAGTCAGTGGATTTTGTAATGGGTGGCCAAAAATATTCCTAGATTATCGATTATTAGAACATCCCATTTAGATGCACAAGATGCCATGTATATGGCCATGTACACAAAGACTGTGAGAAGGTTTTCTTCCAAAAGGTTTGGCGAAATGAGATCTCGGTTGAAGATTGTGGTAGGGAGGGTAAACCTATGGACTTGATCCAAAGGGAAGATGTAGAAGAACTAGGTTCAGAAGTTCATGGCTCAGACAATATCCTGAAGGGCAATGTTCTGAAGATGGGGGTCAAGGTGGAGGTTGACTTGCTTCAGGGCCAGCCCATTTCTGTTTCTCTAAGAAATATGTATTATGTACAACTAAAAACTCTATTTTGTTTGAAGAGAGGATGATACCTACTTTTCAGGTAGCATCTCAGGTTAATGCTTTATTTGCTTTATTTGCATATTATAAGGTTATTCCAAAGAGGTTAAATCACAGAGAATTCTATTGGAGGTACAGGTGGACAAGTTTTTAGCTTAGGGATATTTTGATAGGGCTTGTCAAGGCCCAGATTCTATCAGTGGGATTGGCTTCATTCTATACCTTTCAGAGACACAAAGATTTCAGGTCAGGAAATTTAGGAAGAGGAAAAAATAACCAGGGGTATTCAAGGCCTTATACTACTTACTAAAATCTACTTTGGACAGAAGGATTGATAAACTTCAAGTCATGGGTGATTCTTCTATGGTCATAAACTGGATAAAAGGAAGCCTTCAAGTTCAACATAATTCTCTCCTTCCGCTAGCACGGCAATTAAGGTTAATATCTAATCAGTTTCTTTGGGTCAGCTACACTCATATTTATAGAGAGCACAACAAGAATGTGGATCAGCTCTCAAAGGAAGGACTTCAACTACATGAGCATTATGGTTCCTTGGAAAAAACACAAGATGGCCATACAGTGGTCATACAACAGTTTTCATTTAATGATTTCTGAATGAACTTATAATATGTTAGTACATGGGACTGTTAAGTCTTCTGTTTTGTTTTCAATTACTTGATAGTTTTCAATTACTTGATAGATAGGATACTTGATTTTATGAAGGCTGGGGATCATTCTGGATGTACTACTATAGTGAAAGATTCTGTAGATATCTATTTCTAGATGATCGTTTTTGGACTATGCCTAGAGCACCTGATATTATATTTTTGTTTATCTCAAATAAAAATATGTTTTTTCTTGGAAAAAAAAAACACTTAATAACTATGATCAAAAACATGATGAGAATAAAAAAAAATTAAATGCATAATGTGCCTAAGCTATTGACCAGGAATCTCTGAGAAAAGCAGATAAACAGCAGAAGAAAAACAACTGCAACCAGAACTGTTCATCTCTTTTCACGGCAATAGGAAAAGAAAATGACATCTTTAATGTCCATAAAAAAACTTCAACCCTGAGCTGAATAAGTGTAACAAAATAATAGATATTGTCACTCGTACAGAATCATGACATATCGCAGAGAATGTGTTCCATCCCTACACATTTAGAATAACCAAAAGAAATACCCAGATACAAATCCATGAAAGAGAAGCTGTAAAGAATTGAGGAGAAAGATTTCGCTCTCCTAAAATATATTAATGTGAAACAATTTACAGCCATACCCATATACTAATTTAACATGGTGGTTTTCAAGACATGTAGCACTAATTCGTCCCAAGAAATTTTCTTACCACTGGACAGAAATATACGAAATGGATGATTCTTGTTCTTCGTATACACAGAACAAATTTGGTCTTATGTTCTTTGTTTGGAATATGAATTTTCATCAAACCCGGACTATGAACCAAAAAAGACCCAGATTTTGGTTCACAACAAGACCAGCTGAATATATGTCAGTACAAATGATCTTGACATGTTAGGAAAAGCATACACACAGGCATAGTACAACAGCTTGTTTCCATTGAAGTCAGATGCAGATACCAAGGAGCTGAATAAAACTTAAGCTAAATACCAATGGCTGTCTCAAACACACCTATCAGTGTACGACTGTATGGGTCGGGCCCGCCCTCTCTTCCAGGCATGCAGAATCGATCCCATGGCCATCATTATTATTGTATCGAAGACTAATATAGACCATTAATCATAGAAGAAACAATTTATGCTGAAATTAAGTAAAGATTCCAGCAATCTTGATCTTGTACCAACACCGTACCAAAATCAAACAAACCCAGGGCCAGAGAGGACATATGTATAGAGAAGTGGGTACCTGTATGTTTCAGGATGAGAGATTACTTCCTCTGCTAGTGGGATGCTCTCCCCATTCGCTCGCTGACCTTCACGCTACAAGTATTCAATTCGCCAGATATAGCGAAAAAAGGAAAAATGAACAAATTCGACATCGGATAGTCTACCATAATATGACAGGACGCCAAAGACGAACCCCACTTATATCGGCTTCCCACATGATATGGAAGGGAGAGACTCGACGGTTAAGCTCGGCAAACAAAAGGATGGGTGTGATATAAGGATGCGTATATGTTTTTTTAAAGTATCATATTTACAATTTTAGTGGGTTTAATGATTAAGAACATGTGTTTCTTTTCTAGAAATTATAGTTCAAATTGTGAGAAGGGTATGATATGTACACTTTTGACCTTGTATCAAGGTCATACCAAAATCAAACAAACAGAGGGCCAGAGAGGAAAAATAGATAGAGAAATGGGTGCCTGTGTGTTTCCAGATGAGAGATTACTTACTGTGCTAGTGGGATGCCCTCCCCGTTCTCTGACCTTCAGGCTATTCAATTCACTAGCTAAAAAGGAAAAATAATTGTTGGCAAATATTTAACAGACAGCGCATGCTTCTCATTGATGGCAAGTATAGCAACGAAGATGGCATGAGTACAGGAAGATTGTAACAGACGGGAAGTCACTGCAGAGCAAACTCGATAAGCTCAGAAGAGATGATGCAGAGGATTGTTGGCAGGTCGTTGATGGCAAGATCAAAGATAGCATCGATGGAAAAACAGGAACAAAGTAAGCTCGGGAGGAGAAGCATCAGTGATCGTTGGATCCCATTCAAAATTTCCGAAAGAAGGAGGATTGTCAAATCTGAAGTAGACAAGAAGAACGCGTAGAAGAGGAGGACAAATCTCAGGCGTCAGATCTGAGTGCTAGATCTGACCATAGTTGGATCATGGAGAACCTGCACGTTCATTAAAGTGCAAGGAAAAATGGGCATACAAAATCCTGAAAGAAGGAGGATCGTCTGTTGTCGCAAGAGTAGACTCTAGGCTGTAATAGAGCCAAGCCTTAGCACACTTTATATGAAATAAAATTTGTTGATTGATCAATCATAAGAGGCTTCTAGAACTAGGTCTGAAACAGGGCCTTCACTCATTTATAGATCATAAACAAAGAGGCATGACATCATTTGCCTAATTGATTTAATAAAGAAGATGGATAGAGGATAGGAAATGAAGAAGACTGAAACAAAGAGTTAGATATCTAATTTTGATAAGTCTAATCTTTATTTCAATGGCAGAAATAACACCAAACTTCAAATATCTGAACATGGGTCTTGTCTTACTCATAGCAAGACATAGGAAAAGCTATGAACAAATAAAACTTGTAAATAAGGCAAAACAATTAAGATGCAGGTCTTGTTCTACTCACGGCAAAATAGAGGAAAAACTGCACTTTAAGGAATGCTTTAAATTAGCTACAGCAGAAGTATCACTAAATTGTAACCATTACAAGTTGAATTAATGAATGGAAGGAAGAAAGAGAAGTGATGAAAACTTCAGAAACAATAACATAGGAAGAAGACAGAATTAGACAGTGACAAGGTGTAGAATCTCTTGGCATTCTGTTCTATATTTGTTGAAAATGAATGCATTACAAACCCAACCTCCAAAAGGCTCTCGTGTTGTTCCCCCCCTCTTTCTTTTTTTTTCTTCAAGAAGATACAATAATATATGTCTTCTGCCCCCTTTAGAATAACTAAAAAACTATTTGGATTCCAAAAGAAATCCCTCTAGAAATGAATAGGCATTTCATGTAGGTATTGAGGTCGAAATCCTCCCAAAAGATAACAACAGTTACCATCAAATTCGGAAACTTCCTGCCATAGAAAATGGGCCAAACTGCTGAAAGATGGGGCTGCGGTTATGGTTTTGTATCTCTCTAATCGTGACAGTTGTGTATAAAATGAAAGAGGTTTTGTCAAACGGAGAAATTCTGAGATCCGAAAATTAAGGCTCGGAGATGGATTCGATTCTCCCAATCTGTGACACCTGTAGCAAAACTGAGGGAGGTTATTGATCTCTGATGTGTTAGGCACAAAAACCTCCAACCGTTTCTCAAAATGATATTCAAGTCGCTTAGAATCATCATTTGAAAATGATGACTCAACACAGTAAAAAACGCCACATTTCTGAAAACGAACCTCATCTTTCAAGGGACTTTTGACTGCCTTCCCGAGCTCCAAATGAAAATATGAATGCACCAATGGAAATATTAGGATCTGTAGATGTCAATCGACCATTTAAGCGTTCAAAACGGCCT
Organism: Picea glauca; assembly: GCA_000966675.3. Lineage (NCBI taxonomy): Eukaryota > Viridiplantae > Streptophyta > Pinopsida > Pinales > Pinaceae > Picea > Picea glauca. Next base: position 395,104 of record JZKD02S1709069.1, read on the forward strand.
CTCCACGGCTGAGAAAACTGATTTTTTGCTGAGGCAGTTTATCCACTAAAAAAAATTTGTGATTCGATAGCTAACAAACCGAAAACATGGGTCTCTTAGCCACCGAAAGTCATGGCTTTTGGCGGCTAACAGTGCGATTTCGGAGCGTCGTAAGCCACTGAAAGTCCCGAAACCCGATTTCGGGATTTCGGGTTTAGGAACAATGGTTAAACTTTTTACGTTGGTCGAACCTTCGATGGCCGAAACCCCGAAATGGTGACGTGGCATTTGTGTGAAACCTTAATATAGTGATTTTCTTTCCATTTATTGCATTTTTTTCGTGCCTCCTCATGAGCTCTTCCTCCATGTGGCTTGATGCGTGATGCTTGAATGCTTGGTCTCGGCCTATACACTTTCGGCAGCTAAGGGCATATGAAACCTGAGATTTAAGCTACCGAAAGTCTGCACTTTCGGTAGCTAAACACGATAATTTTTTTCTTTCTAAGCTACCGAAAGCCAAAATTTCAATATTTGTTCCAACATAGGCTCCATCTAGGGATGGTGCTTTCCTGAAAGTGCCAAGAGCAGTAGACCAAGTGCCTTCATCCATTGGGTGACCCAAAATCATCCTTATCAAACTCTGAACCCTATCACTTTACTTGCATCTTTTCGGAACAAAAAATTGCTTATTCATCCATTGGGCTATGGAGTCGTAATGCTTTAAAACAAAACCATACTGGATTCAAAACTGAACTGAAAACATATTGAAAACCATCGTTGTAATCTAATGCTCGAAGTCAAGCTTATTTATATACATCACCTACTCTAACTACTGAAAAAATCCCACTGAATCAAATGATACGAAAATACCAGTGAAGCCAATCCAATAATTGTCTATTTATTTGAAATTTTCTCACACTTTCTTTGAGCAGGCTGAAAAAGGAAACTGACAACTTCCATCTAACATGTTGGTGATCATGAATTTTCAAACCTTTCATCGATTCTTGTGACAAAATATCCATGACATAGCATACTCCTTCATTAAATGAATGTAAAAGGTCAACAAAAAGATCATGAAAAAATGCATGGTCTTGAGGTTTTAAAACATCAGGACTACTCTATGTTATGATTTATAATGATCAGGATCATTCTCGAAGAGAATATCTAAGCACCCTTCAAGATCATCTGCAATGGCATCTCCAAAATCATGGCACAATCTTGTCTAAAGACCCTCATCCCTCCATGAAAAATCTGCAGCAAGTTGTTCTACAGAAATGATGAAATAATCATCACTATACTCATCATATTTAGGTTCAGCAGATAACTCAAGAGGGTCATCAGTCAGACAAAAACTCGGGACATCCACTGTGGATCTCTCAAGCAAAGGACACTTTGTTACTATCTCTGGCATACTGTTTATTTCAGAATCATACTTCTGCAAATCATAGTCTAAAGCATTTTCGAACAACAAACTTTCTTCAGGATCATTAAACATGGCAACCATATCTTTTTCATGAAACAAAGCAGAGTCTAAAATATGATCTCCTGGCAGGAAATCATCATAAACAGGTTCACTAACTTCCTGTAAAGTTCCATAAAATACATGACAGTCATCATTTAAAAACAGATTTACATTTTCAGAAATGGAAGAAGTTTGACACTCATATCTGGGACTGTGTGAAAGCTGCAAATCTGTGTGAGTAGGGGCTGCAACATAGTTGTGCAGGAGCAGATCTATTTCTTCTTCAGTGAAAGGAGGAGGTGGTCTCTGTATTTTCTGGATAAAACAACAACCATTCCTTTCTATCTCTTTTGCAGGTTGACCGTGATACTGAATATCTTCTTCTTGAGTTTGTTCACAAGATCCAGCTTCTTTATGAGCCAACTCTTCCTCATAATGATCATCTTCATCAACTTGAGAAATTTCTATTGTTTCTTCCTCCTCTTCAAGAGGATTTGTATGATCTTTTTGTCTTATGAATCCTATATTACAACAATCTTCAAAAAGGATTTCAGCTGCATATATCCTCTTACAATGTTGATGAAAAAGTGTGTGAAAATATATCAATGAAGGACTACTGGAATGGGGTAAAGATTTATACCAGAGTCTAGCATCTTTTTCCAATGAAAACATAAACAATTTCATGAGGACATCTTCATGATGTACATTTAATTCCTCCATGAGCTTGTGGAATTCAAACAAGTGTTGAGCGGGATTGTCATCCTCATATTCTCCAAATTTAGGAAGGACATCTTCATGATGTACATTTAATTCCTCCATGAGCTTGTGGAATTCAAACAAGTGTTGAGTGGGATTGTCGTCCTCATATTCTCCAAATTTAGGAAGGACATCTTCCCAAATTTTAATGTCTGGAAGTGTTTGGAAAGCCATAAACATTTGTAAAGTCCGGAGGAGCAAACCTTGCAGCAATTCGAGCAGCGAACGAATTCGACATTTGAGACCAGTGGAGTCGCCAACAAAATCATGTAGAGTCTACGAACCAAGGAGTCGTTGGGTGAATGATCATAGCCAATTGAATGCCTATCCCTTATTCACCATCAAGAGATAGATCTGAACTTTGTCGTATCCCAGGGAAGATAACTTCATCCTCTGTCCCCGACAACGATGCCAGAAAATGTTGTCGCAAGAGTTGACTCTAGGCTGTAATAGAGCCAAGCCTTAGCACATTTTATATGAAATAAAATTTGTTGATTGATCAATCATAAGAGGCTTCTAGAACTAGGTCTGAAACAGGCCCTTCACTCATTTATAGATCAGAAACGAAGAGGCATGACATCGTTTGTCTAATTGATTTACTAAAGAAGATGGATAGAGGATAGGAGATGAAGAAGATTGAAACAAAGAGTTAGGTATCTAATTCTGATAAGTCTAATCTTTATTTCAATGGCAGAAATAACACCAAACTTCAAATATTTGAACACATGTCTTGTCTTACTCATAGCAAGACAGAGGAAAAGATATGAACAAATAAAACTTGTAAATAAGGCAAAACAATTAAGATGCAGGTCTTGTTCTACTCATGGCAAAACAGAGGAAAAATTGCACTTTAAGGAATGCTTTAAATTAGCTACAACAGAAGTATTACTGAATTGTAACCATTACAAGCTGAATTAATGAATGGAAGGAAGAAAGAGAAGTGATGAAAACTTCAGAAACAATAACACAGGAAGAAGACAGAATTAGACAGTGACAAGGTGTAGAATTTCTTGGCATTCTATTCTATATTTGCTGAAAAGGAATGCATTACAAACCCAGCCTCCAAAAGGCTCTCGGGTTGTTCCCCCCCTCTTTCTTTTTTTTTTTCAAGAAGATACAATAATATATGTCTTATGCCCCCTTTCAAATAACTGAAAAACAATTTGGATTCCAAAATAAATCCCTCTAGAAATGAACAGGCATTTCATGTAGGTATCGAGGTCGAAATCCTCCCAAAAGATAACAACTGTTACCATCAAATTCGAAAACTTTTTGCCATAGAAAATGGGCCAAACTGCTGAAAACTGGGGTTGGGGTTATGGTTCTGTATCTCTCGAATCGTGATAGCTGTGTATAAAATGAAAGAGGTTTTTGTTCATCTGTTTTTTCTGACCAAAAACCTCTCTCGGTTTCTTGAGGTTCGTTTCCATTTGCCCCCAGATCTGCCTTTCAAAAACATGTGTCAAAGGGAGAAATTTTGAGATCCGAAAATTAAGGCTCGGAGATGGATTCGATTCTCCAAATCCGTGACACCTGTAGGAAAACTGAGGGACATTATTGATCTCTGATGCGTTAGGCACAAAAACCTCCGACCATTTCTCAAAATGATATTCAAGTCGCTCAGAATCATCATTTGAAAATGATGACTCAGCATAGTAAAAAACGCCACATTTCTGAAAACAAACCTTATCTTTCGGGGGACTTTTGGCTGCCTTTTTGAGCTCCAAATGAAAATATGAATGCACCAATGGAAAGATTAGGATCTGTAGATGTCAATCGACCATTTCAGCGTGCAAAATGGTGTCTCCACGGCTAAGAAAACTGATTTTTTGTTGAGGCAGTTTATCAACTAAAAGAAATCTGTGATTCGATAGCTAACAAGCCGAAAATAGGGGTCTCTTAGCAACCGAAAGTCCTGGCTTTCGATGGCTAACAGTGCGATTTCGGAGCACCGTAAGCCACCGAAAGTCCCGAAACCTGATTTCAGGATTTCAGGATTTCGGGTTTCGGAACAATGGTTAAACTTTTTACATTGTCGAACCTCCGATGGCCGAAACCCCGAAATGGTGATGTGGCATTTGTGTGAAACCTTAATATAGTGATTTTATTTCCGTTTATTGCATTTTTTTCGTGCCTCCTCATGAGCTCTTCCTCCATGTGGCTTGATGCGTTATGCTTGAATGCTTGGTCTCGGTCAATACACTTTCGGTAGCTAAGGGCATATGAAACCTGAGATTTAAGCTACCAAAAGTCTACACTTTCGGTAGCTAAACACTATAATTTTTTTCTTTCTAAGCTATCGAAAGCCAAAATTTCAATATTTGTTCCAACACCATCCATCTTCGAGCACGACACGTGGACATAGATCAACATTTCTCTAACTGGAAAGTCAAAAGTATGAAATGATCCAACCTCTCATCTCTCGAAATCGCGATATGCGAAATCGCAAGTTAATCGCAGCCGTCAGATCAAGGTGTGATCTGGACCATCGATCCAACTCCATTTCAGAGTTTCGAGGATCAACAGTTGGAGATGTCAAAGAACATTCACCACAGGAATGTCGAAATTGCGATTTAATCACAACTGTCAAATCAAGGTGTGATCTGGACCGTCGATCCGACTCCATTTCGGAGTTTCGCGGATCGGGAGTTGGTGATGTCAAAGAACATTCACCACAGGAATGCCAAAATCGTGATATGCAAAATCACGATTTAATCGTAGCCGTCAGATCAAGGTGTGATCTGGACTGTTGATCTGACTCCATTTCAGAGTTTCGCGAATCGCGACTTGGAGAGGCAAGAAACATAACCATTGGAGTCCCGAAATGCCGAAACGCGAAATTACGAAATACTTTTTTGATTAGGCCTGTGGTCTCAGCCGGTGGTCACACCATCGAAGAGCTGAAGAGAAGAGTATGTCCAGACAAACTCCTTTTCGTAGTTTTGGGGATCGCGACTTGGAAAGTCGAGAAACTTCACAACAGGATTGACAAAAAGGCGAAATGTGAAATCGCGAAAAGCACTTTATGCATAAGCGATTGGTCATGGCCATGGTCATATAGAGGAAGGAGCTAGCACAGAAAATCTCTGTATCGGAGTTTCAGAAATTGTGACATGAAGTGTCGAGACACTTGGCCACAAGAACGCCAAAATGCCGAAATCCGATTTAAAGGCAAGATTAATGAAGTTCATCCAATGATGCAGATGAACTTGAATATGATCGGAGGGCCACTATTCCATCTCATAGTTAATTGTTCAGTTACGAATCAGTTAGCTAAACTGATTCATGATTCTTATCGGTTGGTGTTTCAGTTGCTGAGATGTTTTCTTTTGCCTAAGAAGATTCGATGTGTAACTGTTGTGGTTGTGGTGCATAAAATAAAAACATAGAGACAGTGCGGAGTTGGTTGTTCTGACTGAAAAATAAGTTGAATTGTAGAAAGGTAAAACTACAGTATGCGCAGTGTGAAGAAAGCACAAAGATAAGGTACAGAACCTAAACAGAAGATAAAAGGAGATGAGAGCAGAATGTACATATATCAAAGAGCATGAGAAGAACAGAGAAAGAACAGATAGAAAAAGATAGCAAGTCAAACCAAGTATGAACAGAGCAGAAGAATAGTGTAGCAGAGAATAATTGCAGAACAGTGAAGAAGTGGTAAGAAATGATTCATCTGTGTTGTTGATTATTCAATCATTTATTTGTAACAGGGTGGCAGGGTGGTGCAAGGGAGAACAATTGTTCTCTGTTATATAGGTTGGTGCCTGTGTAACTAGAAGTTGGTGCTTCCATCCAGTTGGTGCTGGAACACTCAGGGTGTTAGTGCTTCCTTCTAGTTGATGTTAGAGAAATCAGAGAGTTGGTGCTCTCAAACAAGTTGGAGCTTGTAAAACAGAGGTAGTAGCCTCACATTGAGTTGGTGCTCAATTAGAGATGATGTACAGAACTTAAAATATTGCCTATCATTTCTGTTCGTGCTCGAATCGTCGCCGGGTGAGCAAGAATGGGAGCACTAGCATGCCCTGTTGGGCTCAGCAGGGCAGAACAGGTTTGTTGTGGATCAAAATGGGTTAACAGAGAAT
>JZKD02S1709069.1:427435-447815 GCA_000966675.3 Picea glauca
AGATCACAGGTTCCTTTCCATTTTGGTATCAGTTTTCCATATTTCTTCTTCACTGTTATATTGTTGTCAAACCTTGAATAGCTGTTATCCTATTGTTTGGTTCATGACATTATAACCAGTTCCTTTAGTTGTTTATTAGACCCTGCTTTGCACTGGTTTATGAACAATATTTTCTTCATCCACTGAAAGCTATTTTACTGATTAACCAATCTTGGAGAGCACTGTCTATTTGTTTATCATTTTTATGTCTGAAAGTCATAAGATGAATTGAGTTATCCCATTGATCCATATTTACAAAATACAAAAAACATTCATTTCTTAAGTTACCAAGCACCTTTGGTCTGCAACCACAAAGGGTTTCTTGGAGTGATAACAACATGAGTACAGGAAGATTGTGACAGATGGGAAGACACTGCAGATAAAACTCGATAATCTTAGAAGAGATGATGCAGAGGATTGTTGGCAGACCATTGATGGAAAGATCAGAGATAGCACCGATGGAAAAACAGAAATAAAGTAAGCTCAGGAGGAGAAGCATCAATGATCTTTGGATCCCATTCAAAATTCCCGAAAGAAGGAGGATCATCATATCTAAAGTAGACAAGAAGAACACATAGAAGAGGAAGACAGATCTCAGGCATCAGATCTGAGCACTAGATCCGACCATCGTTGGATCATGGAGAACCTGCACGTTCATTAAAGTGCAAGGAGAAACGGGCATACAAAATCCCAAAAGAAGGAGGACCGTCCATCTTCAGGCACGACACATGGACATAGATCAACATTTCATTGACTAGAAAGTCAAAAGTATGAAATGATCCAACCTCTCATATCTCGAAATCGCGATATGCGAAATTGTGATTTAATCGTAGCTGTCAGATCAAGGTGTGATCTGGACCGTCAATTTGACTCCATTTCGGAGTTTCGAGGATCAGGAGTTGGAGATGTCAAAGAACATTCACCACAAGAATGCCGAAATCGCGATATGCGAAATCATGATTTAATCGCAGCCGCCAGATCAAGGTGTGATCTGGACCGTCGATCTGACTCCATTTCAGAGTTTTGCGGATTGGGAGTTGGTGATGTCAAAGAACATTCATCACAGGAATGTCGAAATCGTGATTTAATCACAGCTGTCAGATCAAGGTGTGATCTTGACCGTTGATCCAACTCCATTTCGAAGTTTCACGAATCACAACTTGGAGAGGCAAGAAACATAACCACAAGAGTCCTGAAATGCTGAAACGCGAAATTGCGAAATACTTTTTTGATTAGGCCTGTGGTCACACCATCGAAGAGATGAAGAGAAGAGTACATCCAGACAAGCTCCTTTTTGGAGTTTCGGGGATCGCGACTTGGAAAGTCGAGAAACTTCACAACATGATTGACGAAAAGGCGAAATGCGAAATTGCAAAAAGCACTTTATGCATAAGCGCTTGGTCATGGCCATGGTCATATAGAGGAAGGAGCTAGCACAGAAAAGCTCCGTATTGGAGTTTCGGAGATCATGACATGAAGTGTCGAGACACTTGGCCATAGGAATGCCGAAATTCCGAAATTCGATTTAAAGGCAAGATTAATGAAGTTCATCCAACAGTGCAGATGAACTTGAATATGATCGAAGGGCTACTGTTCCATCTCATAGTTAATTGTTCAGTTACGAATAAGTTAGCTAAACTGATTCATGATTCTTGATCGATTGGCATTTCAGTTGCTGATATGTTTTCTTTTGCCTAAGAAGATTCGATGTGTAACTGTCGTGGTTGTGGTGCATAAAAGAAAAACATAGAGACAGTGTGGAGTTGGTTGTTCTGACTGAAAAATAAGTTGAATTGTAGAAAGGTAAAACTACAGTATGCGCAGTGTGAAGAAGGCACAGAGATAAGGTACAGAACCTGAATAGAAGATAAAAGGAGAAGAGAGCAAAATGTACACATATCAAAGAGCATGAGAAGAACAGAGAAAGAATAGATAGAAAAAGACAACAAGTCAAACCAAGTATCAACAGAGCAGAAGAATAGTGTAGCAGTGAAGAATTGTAGAACAGTGAAGAAGTGGTAAGAAATGATTCATCTGTGTTGTTGATTATTCAATCATTTATTTGTAACAGGGTGGCAGGGTGGTGCAGAGGAGAACAATTGTTCTCTGTTATATAGGTTGGTGCCTATGTAACTGGAAGTTGGTGCTTCCATCCAGTTGGTGTTGGAACACTCAGGGAGTTGGTGCTTCCTTCTAGTTGATGCTAGAGAAATCAGAGAGTTGGTGCTCTCAGACAAGTTGGAGCTTGTAAAATAGAGGTAGTAGCCTCACATTGAGTTGGTGCTCAATTAGAGATGATGTATAGAACTTAAAAGACTGCCTATCATTTTGAAGAAGAAGAGGTTTTTTCCCTTTATGGGTTTCCTCGTGAAAATATGTCTTTGTGTATATCTTATGTGTGAGTGATGCTCATTATTTATGTTGTCTATATGTAGTATAATTTTGAAGATCACTTCGAGAAAGATTAAAATTGTGAAAATTGTTTAAGAACAGTAACAACTGATTCCCCCCCCCCCCCCTCTCACTTGTGTTAATAATTCCAACAATAAAAAATTCAACATCGGATGGTCTACCATAATATGATAAGAGGCCAAAGACGAACTAAAATCAAACAAACCCAGGCCCAAAGAAGACAGATGGATAGAGAAATGGGCACATGTGTGTCTCAGGATGAGAGATTCCTTCATGTGTTCGTTGGATGCTCTTCCCTTTCTCTAAACTTCAGACTACATGTATTCAACTTGCCAACCTACAAAAAAAGGAAAAATGAACAAATTCGAGGTCAAACAATCTACTAATATATGAAAAGAGGCCTAAGTCGAACCCCACTTATATTGGCTTCCCACATGATATGGAATGGAGAGGGTAGACGGTTAGCCTTGCAAACGATTCTTACATAAGAAAAAAATTGGGGGAGGATAACAACATTCCTTAAATTTTGTTGGGAAGATAACAACATTCCTCACAACTCTATGGGTATATGTTTTTCAAAGTATCATATTTACAATATTTATAGGTTTTTTAAAGTATCATATTTACAATTTGAGTGGGGCTAATGGTTAAGAACATGTGTTTTGTCTTCATAGGTCATAGATTTCAGAGGTCATAGGTTCAAATCTAGAGAGGGGTAGGGTATGTACACCTCCATAGAATTTAATAGTCAAATCTTTGTGTGGAGGGGGCACACAATATGTGTATATATTTGATGGTCTACATATCATGTTTTGTATTTTTTTTCCCAGGAAAAAAAATGTATATATATATAATATGTGTATACATCTTTTATTGGGTAATTATAGTTACGATTGTTAGACATTAGAGAGCTTTACAACAAATCAGCGTAGATCAAATTTTAACCAAAGATCCAAAACTAGGCTTGTGAAAGTCGTTCTGTAGAGTCACAAGGACCCAAAAATGGTTCAAAAATGTCCAGATCAAACCTTTAAAGAGTTACATCATAAATCAAAATAGTCCAACATCAAAATTAAAAGAGAAAAATCAAACCAATAAACCTCAGAATAAGTCTAAAAAGTTCCTTACTCTATGGGAGAGCAATCGATCCTAAGAGAACCCTTCTAAAACATAATGATTTTTCTATAAATGTAAGGCCCTCTTTGAGAGTGCATCAAAAGCAATGTTTAGAGCCCGAGGAATGTGTGAGAAACCAAGCCGGTAGAACATAGCAGAGATAGCATGGAGGTGCATGGAAATAGATTGAAGACCCAGATTGCAAACATGTGACTTCTCCTTCATCCATTAAATGACAAGTTTCAAGTCCCCAAACACTTGTAGAGCTAGCACATCCTTGTCCACTATTATTTTGAGGAGTACACGCAAAGCATTGAATTCATCAATTTTATCGGTCCCCTGTCCCATATTAACTTTTCCTTGAATAAAATGAGAGTCTAAGTAATGGAGAATAAACCCTAGCCCTAGGTTCTATTAGGTCCTTGACGAGCCCCATCAAAAAAACCCCAAGGAGTTGATTTATTGATCTCCATTTCAGCTAACAGAGAGGGATGATTGTGAACCTGATCATATTTATAACTGGAAAGAATTGCTAGATCTTGTTGAGATACCTTGAATGAAGGATGGCACTTGTTCTAAAAAATGCTAGCATTTCTTGCAAACCAGACCCCCCAAGCTACAAGTATTGGAAGCACTTGAAAATCCTTCAAAGCTAGCCTATTGTAATACTCTAAAAAGAAATTTGATATTGTTTCCTTGTCCCATAAGTGATTAATTCCCAAGTGCCTTCCTATCTATGTCCATAATTTTCATGAGAAGGAACAATCTAGAAATACATGGGTATTAGATTCATCACACCTCCTACACAAGTAACAAAGTCTCGTACCCTGCTTATTTCTGCTTTGCATCCTATCCCATGTTAGAACCTTTCCTTTTAACACAAGCCAGGAGAACAAGAGGCCCTTTAAATGTCCCTTTATCTTCCAAAGTTTGTTGTACCACGACGGATTTGTATTGTCACCCAATTCCTGCAATGTTGAATATTCGAGCTTTGTCGAATACTAGCAACCAACTTTGTTGTATGACCAAGCAATTTCATCCTCAAAGTCAAACAAGTGGATATGTGCCTTGTGCAATTCAAAGGTATAAAGAGTCCATTAATCATGATAAATTGCATCTATCCCTAGATCCATGGTAGAAAGCCACTCCTGATTCCAAATTGTCATAAAAACTACATCCTTGACCATATTGAGAGTGCATTGACCTAATTCTTGGACTTGGGCTAGAAGACCTTCTTGGAGGAAAATTTTGTCACCACATCCAATGATGGTGTCCATCCCTATCCAAACCTGAGTACATATACCAACCTTCCATGCCAAATATTTTCCTATGATGGGAAAGGTGAGTGTGAGGGCCCCCCATTGGTTGGAAATATTGTGTGTACTCTTTTGTCTTCTTCTTATCCTGTCCAATATAATATCTAGTGCATTATATTTATCAGTTAGAATTCGTCTCCAGAGACCATCTTTGGTCACAAATACCCATAAGGATTTGGTTGTTGATGCTTTCCCAGAGAGCCAAATATATCTTAGGCCACAACCCTGGAATTTCTTTGACTTTGGTTGGCTCTTTGAATTTTCTAAATGTGACCCCGAGTATTCTACACTTCCCTTTCCACAAATAGTTAAAACATACCTTTTTTTATTTGGGTGAGGATACCTTTTGGAATGAGGGCCAACAAGTGCTAGTATACCAGTATTGCCTCTAGCATTGATTTGATCAAAATCAATCTTCCTCAGTGGGACAACCAACAATTGCACCAAAAACTAATTTCTCGTTCAATTCAAGTCAATAGCCATTTCCAATCTAAAATGCTATAGTTGTTTGGATTGAGCAAAAATCCTAGGTATTTTAACTTATCGCTCAAATGAAAAGACGAAAAATTGAAAATGCCATCTATGACTTGACAAACTCCTTCCTCTGCAATTGGAAAATAAATAGAAAACTTTTGAACATTTATAATCATACATGTTGCATCACATAATATCTCCAAGATGTCTTTTAGTACCCTACCTTTTGAATCTATGCAATAACATAAAATCAACATATTGTCGACAAAAAGCAAATGAGTGAGATGCTCCTCCCTTCCCATCTTAACCCCTTGTATTTTGTTGACTCATTTTGCCTCCACAATTGTTGGACTAAGTTTGTCTACAACGAACATAGAGAGATATCTCAAGAGAGGACAACTCTGACGCAACCCCTAAGCCTATTTGAGAAAGAAAAACATGAACCATTGATAGGGATAGTGAAAGAGATAGTAGTCACACAACACATAATCCATTTCCCCAGAGGGAGATCAAAGCCAATATGGAGGAGTAGTAATCTGAGGTAGAGCCATGACACCTGGTCACAAGCTTTGGAAAGATCAATTTTAATGACCGAGACTAGAGCCTTTCGAGTTTTTATGGAATGAATGTTTTCTTGTGCCTAGCCTATGGCTTCATGGATCAACCTCCCCTTTGAAAACCCAAACTGCTCAGAAGAAATAACACATGCAAGAATAGGCTTGAGCCTAATTGCAATTACCTTCGTTGTAATCTTGTAAAGGCAATTGCAAAAGGAAATCGAGCAAAAATCACAAAAGGTGCTAGGGAAATCCTTTTGGGGAATAAAAATAATAAAAGTAGCATTGATATTTCTTGACATGTTGCCAAAATCTCGGATCTCTTCCATGACCCATAAAATATCATCCCATTAAGATCAAAGAACCCTTCAAAAAATTTAGCAGACCAACCATCTAGCTCAAGGCTCTTGTCTCTTTTAAACGAGGATATTATAACCAAGAGTCCTAGTTTGGTTATCTCAATGTACAAGGCTCATTTATCCGCATCATCAACTAGTCGCGGAAAATAATAAATAAGCTGGAGCACTCCCCTCGTTTGCACTTGTTCGGTGATCTAGGTGGATATTGGTAGCCAGCCACCAATTCCAACTAGCTCCTTGTGTCTGTTTTTGTTAAACACGTCTTTTTGTACTGCTTTATAATTGTGAGTTCTACACTTTTGGGGTTATCTGAAGCCTCACACATTCTCCAGGTGGATACGGGTGGCCTCTTGCCTAATCCAACTGGATTATTTTATATGTTTTCATGGCAACACATCTTCTTGTAATTTCAGGGTTGTTTTGGGGCCCTAAACATTGTTTTTTTGGCTTGCCACGGTCAAATTGTAGACTGAGGCAAAGTCTAATGGAGGAATGTGTAGTTCTCTGAAATAAATTTCCAATGGGCTATCATGCGCCTAAAACGGAGGTCGTATGCAAAAGTTATGACCTTAGGAAGTTGAGGTACCAAATTACACCAACTTACCCATAGGGCCCACATGACTTTTGGCCAAGTCAAGCATCCCATTGATATGACCGCCGACACACCTCTACCTAATGGGCAAGACTATCATCGCTCGTTGATGGAGAATGACGAACTCATGAGTCAGATCTAAGAGCTTCTTCAAAAGGGGCACATCAGACCTAGCTCCTCCCCTTGCGGAAGCCCGATTGTACTGGTGCAGATGAAGGACGAGACTTGGCAACTCTGCATTGATTACAGAGCCTTAAAAAAAATCACAATTAGGAACCGCTACCCCATTCCCAGGATTGATGACCTTCTTGACCAACTCAAGGGGGAAAATTTCTTCACCAAGATTGACCTGAAGTCTAGCTACCACTAGGTTCCCATCAAACCAACTGATGTCTGGAAGACAACCTTCAAGTTTAAAGAAGGTCTCTACGAATGGCTAGTCATGCCCTTTGGCTTAACAAATGCGCCAACCACTTTCATGAGGTTGATGGATGATGTATTGAGACCCTTCATCAACTCCTTTGTGGTAGTATATTTGGATGACATCCTCATCTTTAGTAGAACGTGGGAGGAGCACATGCACCACATTGAGCAGGTTTTGAGCACTCTACGGCAGCACAAACTTTATGCCAACTTAGAAAAATTCTCTTTTGGCATGGTCAAGGTCCAATACCTGGGCTACAGTGTTGATGAGCATGGGGTACATGTTGATCCAACTAAGATCCAAGTCATCCATGGCTGGCTAGCCTCAACCACAATGAACGAGCTTCAGAGCTTCTTGGGTCTCACCAATTTCTACCAACGGTTCATGTTTGGATTCTCCCATATTGCATGGGCTCTCAACCAAGTGACCAAGGGTGATGGTAGGGCCAAGTTCATATGAGGGAAGGACCAACAACGAGCATTCAAGGATCTGAAACATCGCCCGTGCTCAGCTCCAGTACTCTCCTTGCCCGATCTGCAACACCTATTTGAGATTGAGACTGATGCATCTGACTATGTTGTAGGCGCAGTTCTCACTCAGCATGGGCATCTTGTGGCATACCATAGTGAGAGACTCTCCGATATTGTTCGAAAATACCGCACCTATGACAAGGAAATGTATTCCATTGTACAAGACTGTTTTCAATGGAAACATTACATTATGGGGAAAGAGATGATCATACACACTGATCACAAGCCTCTACAGTTCATCCAGACACAAGGGAAATTGCAGAATGACCACCATCAAAAGTGGTCCACCTACCTGCAATAGTTCCATCTCAACATCAAGTATAAGACATGTATCTCCAATCATGTTGTTGACCGCCTCAATCAACCTCTTGTGGCTTCACTTACAACTATGCATTGGTCCCGTGGACATGAAGCATCAGAGTGGCCCCAACTTTATCAGCAATATCCAGACATCGTCGCCACATATCATCTCTTGGGTACAGGTGCCACTTTCACTAATTTTCACATTCAGGACGAACTCTTATGCTATCTGGGTCATCTTTGTGTTCCTACAAGCGAGCGTGCAAAGATTATTTGGGAAGCTCACTACTCTCATTGTCTGATCTGCAACACCCATTCGAGATTGAGACTGATGCATCTGACTATGTTGTGGGCACAATTCTCACTCAGCATGGGCATCCTGTGGCTTACCATAGTGAGACACTCTTTGATACTATCCAGAAATACGCCACCTATGACAAGGAAATGTATTCCATTGTACAATCCTGTTGTCAATAGAAACATTACATTCTGGGGAAAGAGATGATCATACACACTGATCAGAAGCCTCTGCAGTTCATACAGACACATGGGAAATTGCAGAACGATCGCCATCAGAAGTGGTCCACCTACCTGCAACAGTTCCATCTCAACATCAAGTATAAGACAAGTATCTCCAATCGTGTCATTGACTACCTCAGTCGGCCTCTTGTGGCTGCACTCACCACTGTGATCCAATCCTATGGACATGAAGCAACGAAGTGGCCCCAACTTTATCAACAAGATTTAGACTTCGTCACCACATATCAGCTCTTGGGTACAGGTGCCACTGTCACTGATTTTCACATTTAGGATGGACTCTTATGCCACCTAGGCCATCTCTGTGTTCTTACAAGCGAGCGTGCAAAGATGATTTGGGAAGCCCACTACAATCGGGTGGCAGGACATTTTGGCGTAGAGAAAACTGTGGTTGTTCTTCATAAACATTTTTATTGGCCAAAACTTCGACAGGACGTCAGCAAGTATATCAGATCTTGCACTGCCTACGCCATTTCTAAGCCATCCATCAAGAAGCAAGGCTTATACACCCCTCTTCCTATTCCAGAGAAGTTGTGGGAATCCATATCAATGGATTACATGTCTGGTTTGTCGTCCGCCAAACACACGAATGACTGTGTGTTTGTGGTCGTTGATTGGTTTTCAAAGATGGTCATCCTCACAACATGTAAGAAGAATGTCACAGCGACAAAGACTGCCAAGATCTTATTCAAATGAGTTTGGGTCCACTTTGGGATACCATAGACCATCATCTCCGACTGAGACAGCAAGTTCCTAGACACCTTTTAGTCAAGTCTTTGGTGGGCACCAAGCTCACAAAATCCATTGCTTTCCACCCCCAAACCAATGGCCAAACCGAGGTCATCAATCAGATGATTGTGCACATCCTGCGCATGTACAATTCTAATCATCCCCGTACATGGGACGAGAGTCTTCCATAAGTCCAACACGAATACAACAGGGTTCTCCATAGTTCCATGAACCATATCCCATTTCAGGTGGGTTCGGGATTCCAATCCTTGGGACCCATTGATGTTGCACTTCCTATTGTCACAACACAGACAAACTCTTCCCATGATCAATTTGCGATCGACAAAGCCACCAGATTCATTGAGCGGATTTATCACATCCACCAACATGTCCAGAAGATTTTGCAGAAATCCAATGCTAAGTTCAAGAAACGCCATGATCAACACTATGTACCACACCAGTTTCAGGTTGGTGACAAAGTCTGGTTACATTTGTAGAAGGAGCATCTCACTGGGCCCCATCATAATCTTTTACCACTTCTTTATGGGCCTTACACTATCACCAAGGTTGTGGGTAGCAATGCTTTTGAGTTCAACACTCCACCCTTCCTTGGTTTGCATCCAGTATTCAATGTGGACCTCCTTCGACCATATTTTCCACCATTATTGGACACCTCTGAGATCGTCTAATAGCTGACGCCAAAAGAGCCCAAACTTGACTGCATGGAACAAGCATCCACCGATCATATTGTGGACACACAGGTCAAGGGAACTCGCCAACAGCGGATCCAACTTTATCAGGTTATCAAGGCAGGGCAACTCCTACACCAAGGCAAGTGGCTCACCCAGGGCCAAATCCAACAGAAGTTTTCTCACCTGATGGGGGAACTCAACGCAATGGAGACCATTGCTTCCTAAGGGGGGAGGATTGATCCAGGTGGATATTGGTGGCCACCCACCTATTCCAACTAGATCCTTGTGTCCATTTTTGTTCAACACGTCTTTCTGTACTAATTTATAACTGTGATTTCTACACTTCTGGGGCTGTCTGAAGCCTCACACATTTTCCAAGTGGAAATGTGTGGCCTATCACCTAATCCAATTGGCTTATTTTGTATGTTTTCATGGCAACACATCTTGATGTACTTTCAAGGCTATTTTGGGGCCCTAAACATTGTTTTTTTGACTCACCACACTTAAACTGTAGACAGTGTCAGAGTCTGACAACGAAATGTGTACTTCTCTAAAAGACCTTTCCAACGAGCTATCACGCACCTAAAATGAAGGTCGTATGCAAAAGTTATGGCCCTAGGAAGTTGAGGTACCAAATTACACCAACTTACCCATAGGGCCCACATGACTTTTGGTGTTTTACCTTCTAGGGTTAGGTTTTTGGATGTCTAGGGTTTGGGCATTCATGAGTAATATGAAAAGGGCCTATGGATCCTCATTGTAATCCATTCCGCTCAGACGAATGCGTGTAGCAACCACATATCTTCTCAGAGATAGCTACCACAATTCGAGCAAGTTTTAGTTCTACAGTTTTACAGTTTCAACCTATTTCATTATTTAATAGAAGATATTGTTCACTAACTATTTGTGTTATTTTTTCTATCTCTGTGTTTATTGTATTAAGTCTGTTAATCAGTTCGTTTCGCTCCTAAATCTGGATCATTTTGGCTCCTTGAACATTGTCTCAAAGTGCTTCACTCCAAGAGAAACCAAATATGCAAACCCTCTTACCTTAGAACCATATTCATCACTAAGCTCCCGGATAGTATAGTAGTTCTTCCAGTGATTTACAAAATTTTGAAAAAAAATTGTGCTTTGACCTCCAACAACAATCCAAATAGCTCTACACTTTAACCTCCATGTTTTCTCATTATCATTTGAGATTTTGGTTCACAAAGTTTCTAAATAACGACTCCTCTCCATATCATAGTTTGAGAGCAAAACCCCCACATTCACGACATATGTTTGTTCAAGCTCCAATTCGATGTCCTTGAGTATTTGATCATTCACTTTCCTCCGATCCCTGGCCCAAATGGCAGTTTTCTCTTTAACCAAATGAAGAGAAGCTACAAACTGTACACCAACTGAGATCCTAACCTCCTCCTAATAGTGCTTCCAGTTATTACGGATTAGTGAACAAAAATCATCTTCCTCAAACCAAGAAGGGTTTTACTTAAATGACACTTCATGTTTACCCATTGACTTATCAAACTCAATAAAACTGGGAAGTGATATGAGCATCAAACCTTGACAACCCAAGACCTATAGATTCCAAAGTGTTAGAGGAGGACATTATTCACAAGAAATATGTCCAAACTCTTTGATACCCCATTTTCCCCTCCCCAATTATTACTCCAAGTCGAGATCAATTATAATAGCTCTACATCCACCCATCCAACCATTTCCATCTTATCCTTGAAAAAGTCTGTCAACCTTTCCTCTCGTGCTTAAGGGCCCCAAATTTCATCTCTGCCAAGAGTAATCTTAAGGTCGCTACCACAAATAAGGTTCTTAGAATTTAGACAATCAAGTGAGAAAAATCTACTCCATAAATCTTCACTATCATCATATTGCCCGTACAAATTGAGTAGAACCATCGAGTAGGCTAACTCCTTATTGTAAATTCCAGTACAAAGTCTTGAAAATATGGAAAAAAAATTGTGAAGGAACAACTTGAAGAAATTCCCATTAAAATACCTCTAGAGAGTCCATGCAAGTCCAAACCATGTAAAACCCATCCGGGAAACATACCCATCAACTCAGCAATAATTATGTCACAAGGTCCCATGGTTTCTTATATGAACACAAGATTTGGCCGATCAAATTCAACAAATCATTTCAGGGATAATTTTTTAGCCCATCCCCCCATACCTCTAGTATTGACAAACATAATGTTCATGATTGACTTCGAATTAGGGTTGTGCCTGCTCTAAGGACCCCAGATATTAGTTCTTGTCGACCCTATGAAATTTCTCTCTGAGCACATTCATGTACATGTTTTAGTGTGATCTTACACCCCACTTTGGATGGCCTTGAAGGTTTAGGTCCATCGAACCCCAAACCCCCTGAGTGAGAAAGGCTCTGAGTGGTGTTTTGAGACCTCATAAAACAAGGATCCTTGCCCGAAGAAGCAAAGGTGGAAACATGAGACAAAGGTCTCCGAGAACCCAAAACTTATGTAGAGAGGGAATTTGAGTCCTTCTTGAGACCAATGATTAAATGATCCCCTTTCTTATTAATATTTTAAAATGTTGAT
The DNA here is from genome assembly GCA_000966675.3 of Picea glauca. NCBI lineage: Eukaryota > Viridiplantae > Streptophyta > Pinopsida > Pinales > Pinaceae > Picea > Picea glauca. The sequence goes on from JZKD02S1709069.1 coordinate 440,088, forward strand.
ATTATGGTAGTTGCGAGAGGTATTAACCTCCATGTGTAACCCTGACAAGAATAGATTATTCTAGAAAGAAAGAAGAAACCCTAAAGCTTTGGACATAACCCTAGAAGACAAGTCAGCTAAAGAAAATAATTAATATTGAGTCTTTAGCCTCCAGAAAGAGAATTCGACCCAGACAACTAAGAAAGAGCAGTATAAATACATGATGCCATAGCTCATTTGTACACACACATCTCGCAACTGAAGAAATTCAGTAAGTGCGCAAGTTTGGAAAGTAGCTACAGATGCAACTACTGCAACTAGTATTTTCGGTTTTAGACTTGGACTTTCTGCTTGGTATGCTAGCTTTGTAGAGTGGTACACTACCTTGATTGGCTTTTGGACCTAGTTTTTTCTTCCGGAATTGTTCTCTCTGTCAAGGTTAAGATTATTGGGGGTGGCTTCGGCCTATGGTTGGGTGACAATATTGCTATATTATCTATGGTTAAACAAGCACACCTATTATTTCTAACAGGTTATGGGCCCACACTATCTTCAGACAATCTAACAGCTGGAAGATAGATTGGGAGGATTTTGCTCAGTTACAATTGCAGTTGCAATCCGTTTTTGCTACAACAAAGAAACCCTAACCCTCATGTTGAAGCACCTTAAGTGAAGAGATTGACCTAATTTTTGGATATCTTAGTGCACCCTAGCCTAGCACACATCCTGGTACTTTAAGCAAGCTAAGACATCAATTTTAAGTTTTTGTTCAAAGTCAAAGGTTGACCAAGTCAAAGGAGTCATGACTTACTCTATGAAGTCAGAAAACAAGTTAGAAGGAGCTTCTAACTTCAGAGCATGGAAGACAAGGATTGATCTCATCCTTGCAAAGAATAAAGTTTTGGATATCGTGAAAGGAAAGATCGTGGAACCACGGTTTGAAGAAGGAACTTCTCCATAACTGCAGAACATTGCAGTTATGGAGAAGTTCAAGGACAATGACATTAATGCCATGAGTATCATAGTGGACTCTGTAAAAGACCACTTGATACCCTACATATCTCATCTTGACTCATCTAAGAAGATGTATGATGCCCTAACTAACCTCTTCTCAGTCAAAAACATTGGACACGTAATGAGTCTAAAGAATGAGCTCTGTGACATTAATATGAATAATGATGATATCATAACATCATACTTGGTAATAATCTCTCTGTTAAGAGATCAACTACAAGCTATTGAATAAATTATTTCAGAAAAGGAACCGGTAAATATAGTACTCAATGGCCTTCCCAAGACATGGGATGCATTTTCCGTAAGCATGAACACAAGAAAGGAGTATCCCACATTTGAATAACTTTGGACTTGTTGTGCAAAAGAATAAACAAGGATTAGCGCAAAAGAGAAATTCCCAAGGAAAGATGATGATCAAGCCTACACAACAAAGTTCAAGAAATTCAGAAATAAGAAGAAGTTTGACTCAAGGAGGAAACCAAATCAAGAGAAGGATATGTCAAAAATACAATGCTTCAATTGTCGAAAATATGATCACTACAAGAATCATTGTCTTGAGTTAAAGAAAAGGAAGGAAACACATGAAGCAACAATTGTCGAAGAAAAGGAACCCTCAATGAAAGTCAAACAAGATGAAGCAGATTTCTTCTTCTAGTCAAGGTAACATTATTATTCTGTAACATAGTCCTTGTACATACCATGATTACATAGTTCCTATATATCTATTTCTTAGAAGATAATATGGTTAGTGAAACAACACCTATGGAAGAATAACAAGATAAGGATTACTATCATGATGACTACAAGTCAAGCCATACACATGAAAAAGATGAAGTACGTTGACAATCTTTGATAACAATTCCTGTGGAAGATATTATATAAGTAACAACTACTAGATAAGCCGAAATCAGAATCAAACTTGAAGAGAACCAAAAGGAGTCAAAATAGAAAGAAGTCAACAATCAAGAGGAAATTAGAAAAAGACTTGTGACACCTTGCAGAAGGAAATAAGGATGCAGACAGAAGCATGGACTATCTTAGATGGAGGGATCTGATTACAAAATTTCCAAAAGAAGAGCGTGCATTCATACATGAAGCAAGGATTAGGAGGGAGCTAATCCTAAATATGATCCATTAAGGGTTATTAAGTATCTATCCATGTTCCCATTGAAAGTAGTAGCCATGATAAGCAACATGTGTTCAATTTGACTCTAGAAGAAGTCTTCTTCAAAAATAAGCCTTAAAGTGTCCTTAGTTGTCCATCTACATCCATGATCCTATGATGAAAGGAAAAAGTTGGAATCTTCAGGGCATATAGAAGACCGCATGGACCCAAGAGCTAAAGAGAGACACGAGGAAGAACATGAAGATTCTAAGAAAGAAAGAAAAGCAAGAACAACTAGTTATTATACCGAGAATCACAAGACTACCAGCTTGGTTTGAACCCACTAAGAAGCAATCGAGCAAAAGAAATGGAAGTTATGATAAAGAACAGTGTATGTAAGAAAATGTGAAAAAGGCTTATGAATGGAAGCATTGCAAGATTCAGAGATTCTTCCAGAAGGAGGGAGAATACTATGACAACAACTTGTTCTAGTAAACCAAATACACCTCTTGTAGTATCCATGGATTAGAATTTACATGTAAAAGAATGTTCTTCCCAATAAATCAAGTAAGAAGGAAGCTTATACCGGAAAGAGACTCATGTATGCAGATATCAGAAGACCTTGTATGGATTCAAACAACATGATGTAGAGTATCTCATATACAACAGAAGCGTGGTGAAAAACTTCTATGACAGAGATAGTGTATCAAAATAGTTACTCAAAAGTATGGGATGATGGATTGCTAATACATGGAAAACTCTCATGATGATAGAAGAAGTGCTACTTGGATATGTTTGAGCCTTGCCACGATGTTATGAGATAGCAACAAACAAAAGTGTTGAATTAGACCATGATATATTTTAATGATCAGATCTATATGAAGCCTTCAAAGGAAACTGGTGTTCCATGTTAGGCCGTAGTACATTGAGATCAAGAATTATATTCTCCATGATGAAGTCCATAAAAGAGAAGTGGTTCTCCAATATATCTCCACAAATGAGAAGATATCAGATATTTTGGTAAATCCTCTACCCAAGATGAAAAGTTTGAGTACTCAAGAAAGAATCCTTGGCTCGTGGAGATGAAGTCCTTATTGAAAAAGGAAGAGATTACTCCTAGGTTGGGAGGGAGCACTTATATGTTATTGATTTATGAACAACCATTTTTCTAGTTGAAAAATGTTCCAGGATGAGCAGTTCCTTTCCAGTTCGGAAAGTGGTTTGAGATTTCTGACAGACAAGAATTTTCCAGTTCGGAAAATGGTCCAGATTAGACAATCATTTTCATAATGAAAATGGTCTGATAGATTTTTGATGTACCATAGACATTGATTCCCCTTGTGGCCAGTGTGGGGGAATGATCTAGGACATTCATTCTTCTTGGAATTCACTTTGATTAGTGGTAAAGTAGAATGGTCCACCTCGCCAGGAAATCATTCTTTCGAAGTTCACAGTTGTGAGCAGTTTCAAAGAATGATTTGTTTTAGAGGTTGGTGCAGGACAATCATTTCCATTAGGAAATGGTTCGGACAATCATTCCCTAGGGCAGACTCATTCGATCTAGGTTTCACTATGATTAGTGTCGGAGGAATGGCCCAGTTAGGTGAATGGTACAGGTTCAACAATCAGGGACATGCATTCCCTAGGGCAAACTCATTCTGTCTAGGTTGCACTATGATTAGTGCCGGAGGAATGGCCTAGTTAGGTGAATGGTCCAGGCTCAGAAATCAGGGACAACTATTCTTCTATGCTTGAGAAGAATAGTCGTGATAGCCCATGGTTGATGTTTTACCTCCTGAGGGCATATGCTCTTCCAGATATCACAAGTGTGAGTGGAAGAATGGCCCATATGACTCTGTTTGTATCATGATATTGTTATGCAGGTTGATATCGAATGATATGATTATTGTGGAGACTGTATGTCTCTAGACAATAGTTGTATGCCACTGTGGTGGATGTGTTCCACTGGTTGTGACTATGTGTCACTGGTCAAATAGTCATGTGCTACTTGGTGTGGTTGTGTACCATTGGATAATAATTGTGTACTAGTATGAATAGACACAATTGTGTTCTATTGAATGCCATTGTTCTGATTGCCATGAAGACTATGAGTAGTGTTGGAAATGATTACCAGCTAGATGGATAGTTAGTGTGCTGGTCGATAGATATTCTCTAGGCAAAAAATGATCTAGGACGATTATTCTTCTAGGATGTATGTCCAGATTAGAAGAATAGTCCTTGTATCCCATGGTGTGGCTTCCAACATCTGTTGGAACAACTATTCTTATAAGACATATGTCTGGATTAGAAGAATAATTCTTGTATCACTCTATGGAGTGAATGACTTATTCAACATCATGCTTGATTACTCAGATGGAGTATGGCTTCGAGAGATGATGTAGTTGACGCTATCAGATGATACTGATAGTGATGATGGTGCACATGATTTGATCATGAGATAACCTGTGTGGCTATGATGATGCTACCATTTGAATGGTATGTTTGTGCTCAATACCATTTTTTTAATACCTCCCTAACTAGGAGGGAGTGTTGATATTATGGTAGCTTCGGGAGGTATTAACCTCCACATGTAACCCTAATAAAAATATAATATTCTGGAAAGCAAGAAGAAACCCTAAAGCTTTGGACATAACCCTAGAAGACAATTCAGCTAAAGAAAATAATTAACATTGAGTCTTTAGCCTCTAGAAAGAGAAGTTGGACCAGACAACTAAGAAAGAGCAGTATAAATACACGATGCCATAACTCATTTTTATACACACAGCTTGCAACTGCAGAAATTCAATAAGTGCGCAAGTTTGGAGAGTAGTTGCAGTTGCAACTACTGCAACTAGTATTTTCAGTTTTAGGCTTGGACTTTCTCTTGGTTATGGTTTGGACTTTCTACTTGGTACACTAGCTCTAGAGAGAGGTACGCTACCTTGATGGGCTTTTGGACCTAGGGTTTGCTTCCAAAATTATTCTCTTTCTCAAGGTTAAGATGCTCGAGGGTGGCTTCGGCCTATGGTTGGGTGACAATATTGCTATATTGTCTATGGTTAAACGAGCACACCTACTATTTCTAACAAAAAATTCCAATAGATCCTCCCCCTTTGGAGGAACATGACCCAAAATCCCAACCCAAATGAGCTCACTATCCACAAGGTTTGCAAGAGTCGAGACAAGGTCGAGAATAAGGGAAGGGAGAGACTTGCCTGTACCTTGAAAAGAAGAAGAGAATTTTGTCCATAGTTCTTCCAAATTATTCCATTGTGAAGGAAAAAGGTCCAAATCGTTATCAAGCCTATCCCAAGGAGCCTTGTTCTCCTCGTCACATGAAGCCCTAATAACCAAAGTACCTTTAATACCCCCAATCAAAATGTTGGGTTGATCTCCTTCTCGATCAACTTGTGGTTGTTGGGTAGATCTCCTTCTCCATCAACTTGTGGTTGTTGGGTAGATCTCCTTCTCGACCAACTTGTGGTTGTTGGGCCAACATCTTAATGGTCCCTTCCTTTTGATTAAAGGGAGAAGTATGTGCATCCAATTTCTTCAAGACAGAGATGGGATTTGCACCTAAGTTCTCAGAGCGTTGCCACTGAGTACCAAAAAAATTTCTCTGAAACGTGAGTGCTCAATCTGCCAAGACATGCCTAACTTTGTGGCATCGAGAGCATCTGAATGAAACATTTAAGTAATCAAGTTATTGGGTAAAGGACGTCTCACCCACCACTAGTTCCATCAACTCATAGAACCCTTGATGAGGATCCAGATCTACCAAGATTGACGAGACACTGCTAGTCTTGTAACTATCATATGAAGCAATAAATGTACCTAGGACCTCAACAATGGCTTACAAACTCGTATCTGACCAAAATTCAATGGATAAATTGGGAATTTTTATTCAAGTAGGTGCGCTAGGCAACATATCCTCCCATGCATCAAAAAAAGGGAGCCAGGGTTTGGCACTAAGAAGATGTCGATCCCAATACCACCTCCCCTTTAGAATTTTATTGGCATCTTGTTTTGACTAGAACAATAAGTCAATCCATCCTCTAAAGAGTAAAGGAAGTATCCGAGTATAATCCAACACAGGTAAACATTCAAGCTGCATCCAACCACTTAGACTAGCCATTGAGGCCTTCCTTCCACAAAACTTGCCAACCAATGGTCACTTGTCCAAATCAACAATCTGACTGACCTGAAGGTCTTACCCTGCAACCAAAGAGACCCCTCCCCGCCTCATGATTTGACACTCTTCAATCATTTTCAACCAGGGTTATGTTGAACACCAATAAAAACCCCACCTTGTAGCTCCTCAAGCATTGAATTCTCACCTATGAAACCATATGAATAGAACCCATAAGGATCACCCTCAACATGAGCCACCACTGCAAGTTTCAACGAACAAAAACCCTTAGAAAGATGATTCTCGATCTCCCTGCAAATACTAAGTAAATCTTCAATGGCCCCATCCCTGAGCCCATTACTCTCCCATCTAGTGAAGTGACAAAAATGCTTCGACAAATCTGTAGACGAAAGCAATTTGATACTATTAGGACACCTTGTCGATAAGATCCAACTTGATGTACTTGTGGCTTCATTCAAGATTACCTTTTGAAAGTACAACAAATGAGCAAGGTCCACATAAGGGTTGAAAAATATATATCTTTGGATAATGTTTCGTCAAAGTAGTCCACTAATTGCACAGTTTCCTCTAGAGTGTCCTCCATGGAATCGACATATAGCTATTGATGACCTACCAGTTATGATACCCACAGAAACAAAGTTAGAAACACTCTGTCAACAACTTCAGCTCCTTAATTTCTCTCGAATTCTTCTATGGGTGTCCAAGGATCTCCCAATAATAGATTTATGAATCCTCTCCATTACACACCAGTGAACTGAATACTTCCTTAAGTGCATTCCTTAAATTCTGGTGCTAGGCCCCTTTTCTCCACGTGACTAAGTGCCAAGTCCATAGGCCAATCAATAGTTGGAGTATCAAAAATAGGGGTATCAGAATTAAGCGCTCTGATGGTTAGAGTTAAGCACTCTGATGGTTAAAGTGAACCAATGTATCAAGGGTCTGATCCATGATCAATCTCGACCATTGGTATCTCCTGTCCAATGGACGCTCCATATCGTTCGTTGTACTATTGGATGTCATAGTTTCAGAGGAACCCAATATGGAAAGGGTTTGATGGTCGGGTCCAAAAACAACGCTTCATCAGATTTGAAATGTGACATGGGACTCCAATGGGATGTGAGTTTGACACAGACGGGGGTCTAAAACAATGGTTTGCCAGAGTTGGTATGTGACAGGGGCCTCTGATGGGACGTGGGTCTGACACAGGCGCAAGAAAAAACTTTGAATCAATAATGATCATCAATCTGGAAAAGCTTCATCCTAGATATAATCTCTGTCATTGAGTTGTCTTCAGTGAAATCAACATAGGATTAGCAATGATGGGTTCCAATTCTGCACACAATCACATGCAAACATAACCACTTTCCTCTCTACCCCAACAATTTATGCAGATAGTTCAAACAAACGTGCATAAAGCATTATTCCAAAAAACCTGATCTTTTATTAAAACATTTGAAGGAATGAATAAGTTTACAACAAG
>JZKD02S1709069.1:459866-473957 GCA_000966675.3 Picea glauca
CCACCAGTATCCACCTGGATCAAACCACTTGTTAAATGGTATGTTGCAGGCTTGTTTGTATTCTCTGTATGCATTTATTTCAATGCTATGTGTGTTTGTAGGTTCTGGAACTCGACGTTGAATGTTTGAATTCCGGTAAGGGAAGAATGAGTTTAAATTGTTTCTCTTTCTGAGAACTCCTGCAAAGAGTTCATTGGAGGGTCCGCAAGGAGTGCGTCAACCAAACTCTGAGTTTCATCTCAAAACTCTCAGAAGAGATTCAGATTTCGTTTTTACAGACAGAAGAGCCATGCAAGGTGTGCGCCGGCCAAGTGTAGTCTTGTGTTTTACAAATCTAGAAGGAAGATTGAGAGACTACTGTTGCAAAGAGTGCACAGGGTCGAAGACTCAAATAACCAGAAGTTATTTGAAATTTTTCCGGAAGGAGTGCGTGCAGGGATCCTTTTGGAAGCTTGAGTTTACAAGCGAAAGCTCAGGAGGGATTTAGCCTTTGAAGCGATCAAAGGGAGACAAAGATTGAAATTATCTCATAGAAGTCAAGTTTAAGAGGGAGAACACCAAGTCGTTTGGGTTAGAATTCATTGAGAAGTGAATCGGGCGGTCATAATTCTCCGTGGAGAACTCGCGAAATTGCGAGGATCGTAGGATCCAGAGGAGCTGTAAGGTGGTTAGAATTCAGATGAACCCACCACCCTGATATCAAAAATCAACATGGACCATTGATCATGGTCAATTTGATCCATTAGATCATTTCGTGAATTCGGGATTCACAAGTTTGGAGTGTAGGCCAAAATCCTTGGTCACTCTAATTCCTGAATCACGAAAGGGATTATCAAGTGTGGAATTGAATGGTGGGAACACTTCGTGGAGAAGCGTCGAAGACCCGAGAGCCATCAGATCTTGCAAAGAAGTGAGGGGGTTAAGGTGAGTGCCTTTTCAATCACCCATAATCTTAGGAGAGATAGTGGTCGTTGGATCCAATTCAACGAGAGTCATTAGATCTCATGCGAATTCACATTTCGGGAATTCGCGGATTGGAGCGACAAGTGATTTTGGGGTCGAGAGTCGTGAACTCCCAGTTCGTGAAATCCCAAAAAGATCTGGACCGTTGGATCAAGGGAGGCATGCGGTCATTGATCTTTCCGAAGGTATGATTTCGGAATCAGGGATCCATAGAGGTAGAGGAACGGCTGTTGGTTGCCCGTTTGAATTGCGAAAGCCGAAAAACCTGTGTGGACAGGTGGCAAGAACTCAACCTGTAAGCAGAGTAAAGTAGAAGTGTTTGGTGACACACGCTCGTCGCTTTGGGTAGAGTCAGCCTTCGTTGACAGAATGCGTTTCAGGGATTTGCAAGGGAAGGGCACGAGAAGTTGGTGCTCCAACTCGCGAATTGCGAAAGGTGCTTGCATAAGGCTTGGCTGTGGTCCCATAGGAAAAGGGGCTGATGAGAGGGCTTACACCTTAGCCCAATTGCATTTCACGTTTTGACTATTTCCAAGGGCTAGGGCATAGTATTCGAAGCACCCTAGTTCGAGAGACCTGAAATCCTTTGCGGGCTTTAACAAGGAGTTTAATTAACCCTTGTTGAGGTTTAGAGAAGATCCCGTGCGGATCTCAGCCCGAGGGCAGGAGGTCTGCACCAATTGTGGTATCAGAGCACAAAACAAATTCTTTGATTTCTGTAGCAGAGAGAGAGGAGGAATTTTACAGCCATGTCTCTGAGAAGAAGAGAAAGAGCAATGCCTGATCTAGAAGTGGAAAGAGAAATGCGTGAATTACATGCCAGACTTGATGCTATGGAGACAACACAAAGGCACACAATTAATGCTGGGGATATCAGTGAAGATGAAAGTGAAAATGAAGCTGAAAATGAAGAAGTTGCAGTCGAAGATTCTGCAGAAGAACGCTTATTCAGGGCTATTGCTAAGATAGGTGCTAGAGCAAAAATGGACACTCCAATGTACGAAGGCAACTTGGATGTTGAAAAGCTTCTAGACTGGATTAGAGATCTAGACAAATACTTCGACTATGAGGATGTCGAGGAAGATAAGAAAGTCAAACATGTCGTTACTAGAATTAAATGACATGCAACATTATGGTGGGATGAACTACAGGCTGACAGACGCTGCAACGGAAAGCAGAAAATCAAGAGCTAGGATAGAATGGTTGCAAAAATGAAAACCAAGTTTATACCCAGGGATTATCAAATAAATCTGTTTCGAAGGATGCAGAATTTGAGACAGAAGATGATGTCAGTGAAAGAGTACACTGAAGAGTTCTATAGGATAAACATCAGAGCAAGTCATTGGGAAAGCGATGATGAGAAAGTTGCCTCGTATATGAATGGTCTACGATATGACATTCAGGACGAGATGAGCATGGTGACCATCTAAACCATAGAAGATGCTTATCAAATGGCTCTGAAAGATGAAGAGAAGATGAGCCGAAAACAAGGTCAGAGAGGCTGAGGCAAAAGTCAAAGTAGAGGCAAGATGGTTGCCTAGGGACATGATTCAGAGACCTAAAGAAGAGGGGAAGAAACCTCAAACTCAACCTGAGTGAGGAAGAAGCTCACAGGGAAGGTAGTATGCTGATAAAAATACTTTTCCTCAAGTCCGAGGAAGAGAAAGAGGCAAAGGAGGTGAAGTGAAATGTTTTGTCTGTGGAAAAATCGGACATAAATCCTATGAGTGTCTAGATAAGAAGAAATATGGTGGTGAGACTCACATTTCCAAAGCTCAAGGACAGAATGTTGAGGTAGAGGACGCTGAGGGCAGAATATCCTTAATGATGAGGAAAGTTCTCTTGAAACCGGAGAAGGAGCCAGAGAACCCAACCCAAAGAAACAGTCTGTTTCAGACTGCTTGCAAAACCAAAGACAAGGTATGCAAGGTCATAGTGGACAATGGTAGCACAGATAATCTCATATCTACAAAGATGGTAGAAAAGCTGGAGATGGAGACTATTGTACATCCAAGCCCATATAGAGTTTCGTGGCTGCAAAATGGACATCGGGTAAATGTCACTAAACAATGTTTAGTCGAATTTAAAATAGGAGGATATAAAGATGAGATATTATGTGATGTCATTCCCATGGATGTTTTTCATCTATTGCTGGTTAGACCATGGAAATATGATAGAAATGTGGTGCATGATGGGAGAAAGAACACATACACCCTGGATAAAAGCGATAGGATGCACATGTTACTGCCGATTAAGAACCAAGAGGTGAAAACGAAGATGAACAACACTGTACTTCTCATGAGTGGGAAGGAAATTCTTAATGAGGTTAAGAAGAAGGAAGACACACAATTTATTGTGGTTAGGAAGCCCATAATTGTTTTGACCAGTATGAGAATAGATGATCTACCAGAAGACATCCAGGAGTTGCTAGAAGAATTTGCTGATATAGTAGTGGATGAACTACCTTGTTTGTTGCCACCTATCAGGAGTATAAGCCATCATATCGATCTTATGCCTAGAGCCAATTTGCCAAACAAAGCAGCGTACAGGTTGACGCCACAGGAAAATGAAGAAGTTAGGAGACAAGTCCAGGACTTAATGGACAAAGGATTGATTTGGGAGAGCTTGAGTCCATGTGTTGTTCCAACAATGCTCAACCCAAGAAAGGACAACGGCTAGAGAATGTGTACAGAATCAATGGAAATCAACAAAATTACCATCAGGTATAGGTTCCCATTGCCAAGGATGGACGACTTAATGGATTGTTTGAGTGGAGTAAAGTTTTTTTCAAAACTTGATTTGAAAAGCAGATATCATCAAATTAGAATGAGAGAGGGTGATGAATGGAAGACAACATTCAAGACAAATTAAGGATTGTATGAATGGCTTGTCATGCCATTTGGCTTAACGAATGCGCCCAACACTTTCATGAGGTTGATGAACGAAGTCCTGAAGGATTTCATTGGGAAATTCGTCATTGTATATCTTGATGATGTATTAATTTTCAGCAAAACAAAAGTAGAACACTTAAAGCATTTAGCTGCAGTGATGAGGAGGTTATAGCAAGAGAAATCGTTGATCAATATGAAGAAATCATCATTTATGAGGACATAACTCATTTATTTGGGTTTTGTTATCTCTATAAATGAATTGAAAATGGATCCGGAAAAGATAAATGTGATTAAGGATTGGCCATCGCCAAAAAGTGTATTTCAAGTTCGAAGCTTCCATGGTTTGGCTAGCTTCTATAGGAAATTCATTCGAAACTTTAGTGGAATTAGCGCACCGATGATGGATACGGTGAAGAAAAGACACAAATATTTTCACTGGACAGAGGAAGTGGAGAAGAGCTTCAACCTGCTGAAGAAGAAAATCACTGAGCAACCAATTCTGGTTTTGCCAGATTTTAGCAACACATTCCAGGTCAGGTGTGACACGAGTGGATTTACAATTGGAGTGGTCTTGAGCCAAGACAACAAGTCGATCATGTATTTCAGTGAATAACTAAATGAAGAAAAGATCAAGTACTCCACATATGACAAAGAATTCTACGCAATCATACAAGCACTGAAGAAATGGAGACACTATTTGGTTCCCAAGTAGTTCATTTTGTACAGTGATAACCACGCTTTGCAATTTGTGACTCGACAAGAGAAGTTGAACCAAAAACATGCTAAATGGGTTGAATACATGCATAATTTTACTTTTGTGATTAAGCATATTTCTGGAACTTCTAACAAAGTTGTTGACGCTTTGAGCAGGAAATGTTTGCTTATGCAGGAATTCAGAGTCAAGGATTTGGATTTTGATAACCTTAAGGAAATGTATAGGGATGATCCAGATTTCAAAGAGGCATATGAGGCATCTAAGAATCCAATTCTTAGGGATAGAAGCCAATGGACTGAATACATGATCCAGGATGGATTATTGTTCAGGGGAAATCAACTATGTATTCCAAAATGCTCCATGAGGGAAAATTTGTTGAAGGAAAAACACAATGGAGGATTGGCCAGACACTTCAGTCATGATAAAACATTCTCAAAGTTGAATGGCTCATATTTTTGGCTAGGGATGAGGACAGATGTGAAGAAATTTGTGGACATATGTAGAATTTGTCAGCACATGAAAGGAAAAAGGCAGAACACAGGGTTATACCAACCATTACCCATACCTGAAAGGTCGTGGGATGCAGTGAGCATGGATTTCATATTAGGATTGCCAAGGACACAAAGGGGTTATGATTCAATCTTTGTGGTAGTCGACACATTTTCAAAGATGGCACATTTTATACCATGCCAAAAAACTAGTGACGCAACTCATATTGCGAACCTGTTTTTCAAGGAAGTCATCAGACTTCACGGCTTGCCAAGGAGTATTGTTTCTGATCGAGATACCAAGTTCGCAGGACATTTCTAGAGGACCTTATGGAAGAAGTTGGGGACAAATTTTTCTTTTAGCTCAACATATCATCCTCAGACGGATGGATAGACAGAGGTCATGAACATGAGCTTGGGAGATTTACTAAGGATCTTAGTGACTGAACACCGCAGTCAATGGGATCACATTCTACCGCAGGCGGAATTCACTTACAATGATTCACTCAATATAAGCATCAGGTAGAGTCCATTCCAAATTGTATATGGAATGCAACCAAGGGGAGTTTCTGAATTGAAAGGTTTAGAACAAGCTGAATTCAGGAGTGCTAGTGCATAGGACTTTGCAGAAGGAATGAAGGAGCTTCACAGTCGAATTAAGGAGCGATTGCAGAGTTCAAGTCAAGAATACAAGCGTAGAGTGGATCAACACAGGTGAGAACTTCAATTTGAAGTTGGTGATTTGGTTCTTGCGCATTTGAGGAAGGAGAGGTTCCCAAGGGGAACGTATAACAAGCTGAAGATGAAGAAGATTGGACCGTGCAAGGTCATAAGAAAATTTGGGACAAACACATATGAGATTGAATTACCCAATGGGGTCGAAATCTCACCGATATTCAATATCACGGATTTGTACCCTTACAGAGCTGAAGAAGAAGGAGCAGAAGATAAACAATAAAAGATTCAATGGACAAAACAAATGCCTATAGCTGAAGATCCACAGATGGAAAGCATAATTGACAGAAGGATTAGCAAGAAGACCAGGAGAAAAGAGTATTTTGAATACTTGGTCAAATGGAAAGGACATCCAGTTGAAGATGCCAGTTGGGAAGATGAAGAAACAATTCAAAAGCATGGACAGATCGTGCAAGAGCTCATGAACAGGTGTTCATGAAAGCTTCCAAGAAAGGGAGTATTATGAAGGAGCATCGTAGAAAACCAAAGAGACAACTGGACGCGCAGATATAACTTGAGCACGTTTTATGAAAACGTATTTAGTTTTTAAATCTGAAGCATTAATGTAATATATAGGAAGAAAGTGAAGTTGCATTTATATCTGCAGATCTAAGCTGATTTTGGAGCATATATTCCTATCCGCCGGATGTAATAGACATTTATGTTTGTTTAATGGAAGTAGGTAGATATGAATGTTAGATTAGACAGTTTAGAAGCATAGGAGGGAAAATAGATGATAGACACCCTCAACCCTTGTATATATAAAAAAAAACATTATGATCATTCATAATTGATAAGCTGTAGAGCTGTAGAAGAGAAGAGAGGAGAACAAAGAAATTTATGCATTTTTAGCTGTTGATATTTACCATTACAGGAGCACTGGAATTAATAGAAGAAGGCTTTGATTCCAAATCTATGTGTTTGTTATGGTTGTTGGAACCACCTATTAAATGGTATGTTTCAGGCTTGTTTGTATTCTCTGTATGCATTTATTTCAATGCTATTTGTGTTTGTAGGTTCTGGAACTCTATGTTGAATGCTTGAATTCCGATAAGGGAAGAATGAGTTTCATATGTTTCTCTTTCTGAGAACTCCTGCAAAGAGTGCATTGGAGGGTCCGCAAGGAGTGCGTTGACCAAACTCTGAGTTTCATCTCAGAACTCTCAGAAGAGATTCATATTTAGTTTTTACAAACACAAGAGTCGTGCAAGCTGTGCACCGACCGAGTGTAGTCTTGGGTTTTACAAATCCAAAAGGAAGATTGAGAGACTATTGTTGCAAAGAGTGCGCAGGGTCGAAGACTCAAATAACCATAGGTTATTTGAAAGTTTTCCGCAAGGAATGCGTGCAGGGATCCTTTTGGAAGCTTGAGTTTACACGCGAAATCTCAGGAGGGATTTAACCTTTGAAGCAGTCAAAGGGAGACGAAGGTCTAAATTGTCTCACAGAAGCCAAGTTTAGGAGGGAGAACACCGATTCATTTGGGGAAGAAGTCATTGAGAAGTGAATCGGGCGGTCATAATTCTCCGTGGAGAACTCGTGAAATCGCGAGGACCGTAGGATCCATAGGAGCTGTAAGGTGGTTAGAAGTCGGATGAACCCACCACCATGATATCAAGAATCAACGTGGACCATTGATCATGGTTAGTTTGAGCCGTTAGATCATTTCATGAATTCAGGATTTGCAAGTTTGGAGTGCGGGCCAAAATCCTTGGTCACTCCAATTCCCGAATCATGAAAGGGATTATCAAGTGTGGAATCGAACGGTGGGAACACTTCATGGAGAAGCGCCGAAGATTCGAGAGCCATCGAATCTTGCAAAGAAGTGAGGGGGTTAAGGCGAGTGCCTTTTCAATCACCCATAAGCTCAAGAGAGATAGTGGTTGTTGGATCCAATTCAACGAGAGTCATCGGATCTCGTTTGAATTCGCATTTCGGGAATTTGGGGATTGGAGCGACAAGTGATTTTGGGGTCAAGAATCGTGAACTCCCGGTTCACGAAATCCCAAAAATATCTGAACCATTGGATCAAGGGAGGCACACAACCTTCGATCTCGTCGAAGGTACGATTTCAGAGTCAGGGATCCATAGAGGTAGAGGAAGGGATGTTGGTTGCCTGTTTGAGTCACAAAAGCTGAAAAATCTGTGTGGACAGGTGGTAAGAACTCAACTTGTAAGCAGATTAAAGTAGATGTGACAAGTGACACATGCCTGTCGCTTTGGGTAGAATCAACCTTCGTTGACAAAACGTGTTTCGGGGATTTGCAAGGGAAGGGCACGAGAAGTTGGTGCTCCAACTCACGAAGTCGCGAATTGTGAAAGGTGCCTGCATAAGGCTTGGCTTTGGTCCCATAGGAAAAGGGGATGAAGAGAGGGCTTACACCTTAGCCCATTTACATTTCACGTTTTAGCTATTTCTAAGGGCCAGGGCATAGTATTTGAAGCACCTCAGTTTGAGAGACTCGAAATCCTTTGCGGGCTTTAACAAGGAGTTTAATTAACCCTTATTGAGGTTTAGAGAAGATCCTGCATGGATCTCAACCTGAGGGCAGGAGGTCTGCACCACATTCTCTTCCTTGGCTTCTGCAACATGTGCACTTCTATGACCTATTAATTTATTTCCTGGACAATCCCATGACATATGGCATGTCTTTCCACATGTACATGTGATTTATTTTCCTCTACCTTTGCCTCTTGAGAAAAATATTCTGCCTCTTGATTCTCATCCTCTTGGTGATTGTCTACTTGACCTTCCTCCTTCATCTTTTGGAGTATGAAATCTTCCTCTACCACTGGATTGTCCTTTGCCTCTTACTAGAATTCTTCCTTTGTTCTTTTGGCTTTGTTTTTTGACCAGCTTATCCTCTACCTTCAAAGATACTTGGTAGGCATATTCAACTGTTCTCAAGAACAAAAAACTAATTTCATATTGAATCTCATACCTCAAGCTATTGATGTATTTGGAAACCTTCTCAACATCTTCCTCTACATGACCAACTCTAATATTTAACCTGTAAAACTCCTCAGTGTACTCCTTCACTGTCATAGTCATCTTTCTGAGATTATGCAATTGTCTGAATAAATTCAGCTGATAATCCTTAGGCATGAACTTATTTTTGAATTTAGCAATCATCCCGTCCCAATTCTTAATCTTGGATTTTCCTTTTCAATTTATGTCTGCTTGCAATTCATTCCACCATAGAGACACATGACCTTTTAGCCTTGTCACTGCATACTTTACCTTCTTCCCTTCATCTACATCGTCATAATCAAAATATTTATCCAAAGAATTAATCCAGTCAATCAATTCTTCAACATTTAGGTTACCTTCATACATTGGTACCTCTATATTTGGTTTGGCACTGACAATTGTGACCATCCTTATCAATTTATATTTTGTTGTTTCCTCTTCTTCCTCTTCCTCAGAGGTTGTTGTCTCTTCACTTTCACTGACATCTCATGTGTTAGGCTCCCTCTTCTTGGTAGTCTCCATGACCTCCATCCTTACTCGGAGTCATCTCACCTCCTATTGCAATTATTCATTTTCAATTGGTATTCCTCAGCCTCTTCTTCTGGGTGGCATCTTCTCCTTCTTCACGAGCACATGCACTGGAGGAACCTCGCTCTGATACCAAAAATAATGACCTAACAGTTCCGATATCCACAGAAACAGAGTTAGAAATACTTTGTCGACAACTTCATCTCCTTAGCTTCTCTCAAATTATTTAGTGGGTGTCCAAGGATCTCCTAATAACAGATTTTTGAACCCTTTCTATTACGCACCAGTGAAAAAAATACTTCCTTAAGTGCCTTCCTTAAAATCTGGCGCTAAGCCACTTTTCTCCCCATGACCAAGTGCCAAGTCCAAGGGTCAATCAATGGTCAGAGTATCGAAAATAGGGGTATTAGAGTTATGCACTCTGATGGTCAAAGTTAAGCGCTTCAATGGTTGGATTGAACCAATTTAGAAAGGATCTAATCCATGGTCAATCTCGACCATTGGTTTCTTCTTTTCGATGAATGGTCTAGATTTTTGGTTGGAGTATTGGATCTCGGAGTTTCAGAGGAACCCAATATGGCGAGGGTCCAATGGTCGGTCCAAAAAAAAAACTTCGTTGGAGTTGAAATGTGACAGGGAACTTCGATGGAATGTGGGTTCAATATCCCTCTTTGTGTCAATGACTTATCCTTACTAGTGCAAAGAATAATGCGATTAAGATCAATCTTTTTTTCTTTTCTATGTCTGTTTCACTATGGATTGCCTTCTTTTGTTTTAATCTATCACCTCAAGGTCAACCACATCCTCCATTGGATCCAGGATGTTCTATTCACCCCAAATATGTTTTCCATATTTGCTGGTGTAATTACTTGCTCCATCCCAACAATTGTGTCTTTAACCTCTTTAACCTCTTTTCCCTTATATGTACCCTTTTTGGGAATCACCAGATCCTCCATAGTCAAATCTACAAAACTACTAGAAGGTTGTGTAGTTTGTTTTTGTGTCTTCTCTAGGTTTTGATCAAGGGGTTGTTGTTCTTGAGTGTTTTCTGTATTACCTATGTTGGTTCCTTGATTCCTTTTTAAGTCTGTTTTTTCTTGCTCTAGTTTGTATTATTCCTCTTTCTTTCTGAATTTCTCTTCTAGTCTATCATTTTCCTATGCCTCAATCCTTTCCTTTTCCAATATGTTAGCTTCTTCATTTATTCGCTATTCTTATTCCTTTTTTATTCTTTCTACTTCAACCTGGAGTTTTATTTTCATGTTATTTTTCAGCTTTCTTAGATTCAACTAATGATATTTCATCTTCCTCTTTCTTGACCTTTTCCTATTTAGCTTTTAACCTTAGTTTCTCCTCTTATATAATCCTCTTTTCTTCAGCCTTTTTTTTTCTTCTTCCTCCTTTAATACTCTTTCAAATTCAACATTTTTTTTTTTTATCCTCTCCATTTTATCATTTGAAGACATGCCATATGTAGAGGTGAAATATTTTGATTAAATTTTGATCTGAACTTCTTCGTGAGTTGTAGAATTTTCAAAAGGTAATTCATGGTCCCATTGTTTATATGCATAGGACCATGTGATTGAAATCATAATACTGTGTTTTTCTACTAATTCTAGTGGGTCATGTCTTCTAAATTGACCTCGTGGAAATCTATATTCCAACATAGCATTTTCTTTCTGCCTTGCTTGGTTGGAATTCAACAAACCATAATGACCAATGTACATATTATAAGGGATGAAGGTTATTTTTCTTTCGTCCTTTTTCAATGAAGCATTAAATCATTGTAAAAAAAATCGGTAGGTTATCTCACCTAAACTTAACATATTTGGAACATACTTGGGAAAGGGACAAGGAAGAGAAGTTACCCCATATATCCTCAAATAGGTGTAATATTCTTGAAAATACCAACTCCCTATACTTATGATCAATCACATTGCTAACTTTCTAAGTATGGGACATTCGTTATAGAAGATTAGTTTGTACAAAGGTGCAAGGAATGTTGAAAACCTCACTCTGTCAACTAGGTATCTTGTTATCTAGTGTTTTCCTTGTTGTAAATCAAATTAGTAGCTCATAAAACAACATACACTACTAGAATATTCAACTCAAATAAAGATAGTGGAAGAAATAATGGAAACCAAAATCTCAACCACAATGCACAAAGAGATTGTGCCCATTAACTAAGCTTGTCATTCAAATAACTTCAAAGCTTGAAAGGGCTCTCGTACCTATGATAACGGCCCACAGAGAAATATACAAACCTCAGATAGTACCTTCAAACCCTAGCAATATCATGTGATACTGTACAACCTTGTACTTTCATGCTTCCCGAGATGTACGTGACTTTCCTTAAGAAAACTCGTGTATATGTGCCTGTCTCCACTGAGACATGCATAGACACACTCAAATACTATACAAAACTCCATGTGGTGTGATCTTGTTGTTGCGGTTTCAATTAGCTGAAATCCACTTGTGACTACCTTTGTTTTGTCTTCTCCCTGACCTGATCTCTAAATGGAAGTCCTTCTCCACCTATCTAAGATCTCCTTAAATCACAATCCTTCATCGTTCAATCCTTAAGAAAAAGTCTTTCTTTGCTCTCTCAAGTGTAAGCAAAATGCATTCTTTGCTTCTACACTCTCGAATGACTCCAGACTAGAAAAAGTCATTCTTTGCTATCTATGTGTGAAAAGTGTCTTCTCCTTTACCCTAGCCTTGGTTTTATAATCTTGAGTTTAACTTAACCCTAATATCTAAAGTGATTAATGGTTGAGATTACTTCTCACCTTACTTGAGATCAATGGTTATTATTTAATTCACTAATGTTAATTAAAGATTTTTTTAAAATAAAATTCAACTCTCTAATAAAAACACTTTACTTTAATAATTACTTTAAGTAAAGTAAAGTCTTAAGGTATAAGGATTTGGAGGACTTCCACATGTCTAGACACTTAGACCTGTGCAGAAGTACCTCTCTGATGGTACAAACATCAACAAGAAAGTGGTCACATAATTGAGCATAATTCTTGCTGTACGTGTTCTCCCGCATTGTTTGATAGTAGACATGCATAGGTGACTCTGCCACATGACAAATCTAGTTTAATCTTGGGAAAGGGTTAGTGGAAAATATGACATCCATTAGATAAAAGATCATGTAAAAAGTAGGTAAAACTTCAGTTTTAGATGGACTTTTGTGCCCTTTCAATAGACCTATTTAAATAATGGGAGAGAATAGAAACCTGACTGAAGACACTCCCTATAGTTATAATTATATATGATAGAGGTACCAATGCATCCTTAAAATGCACATAATTCTGCTCAACATAAAGTTTGCATATGAGTTCTATTGCATAAATATATGGGTCTCTTAAACTTACCATGGTGTAAACTCCATCATTTTTTCCAAACAATCTCTTATCCTTGACCCACCAGGTTTCCAAGATCTTCTTTATGTCATGTTCTCTATGAAGTTGCTCAACAAAACCAATGGTCGTATGTTTCTCAAGCTCATGCAATCTATTATATTTTTCAATCTTAGAGGCTTGATTTGAACCTACATACCTTCCTTCATCATTAATGATAGTTATAGTACCAACATTTGTGTGGGTAATTACCCATTGTGATTGCTTTTGAACAGGTTATTATGGGAGTTCTAGCTACAACAATGTGAAGGAAAAATCTCCTAATGTTGATGAAAACAATATCATCAACATTCCTCCTGTTTGGATCACTTGGAGGGACTAAATCTGGGTAGTCCTCCTCCCTAATCCTCTTGTATATTTCTCCGCATACGGGGAAAGAAATTTGAGGATTAATCTGGGATTTTGTGTCTTTACATATGGTTCGAACAGGTTCACTATGAAGTTTGCATAGTTGGATAATAAGAGTGAATTGTTCTAGATTAACCTCCATGTCACTATCAATTTGCTCAATAGGTTCAAAAATTGGTTTTTTCCCCTTAGTAATTACTTTGGTGTTTTGAAAGATTATCTTTGAGAAGGCATGTTATCTGAAGAATTTGAAAATGAAACAAAAATTACAAAATTTTTATATTTTATATAGGATCTATAATTTATAAATGTATCAATCGATTTGACAAAGAAAAACCATGCTTTAAATAGAAATAACATGTTTCCTTCATCTTTGAGCTAATTGAAAAATAAATTCCAGTAACAAATTTGAGAAATGGTATTTTTGAATATTTACTTGGATAATTTGAGTTAAATTATCCAATACTTGAAAATCCAACTAGTAAAATGATCTTTGTAACCAATAATTTCTTAAATATCTTACTTAAGCACTAGATTAACAAAATATGATAGAAACCATGATGACTTGACACAAAGGACAATTCACTCTAGAAACACGTGCATACAATAAAATTTGATGAGACAATGAACTTTGTCTCTATTTATTTCTATTTCAAATCCCGATCATAATGTCAATACTAACCCAAGGATCAAGCTAGATTTACAACACTTGGTTCAATTAGACATTTCAACCTCTTATCATATAAACATTAATGGTGGGTGAATGCATTTATTTCATTTAGACATTTCAACCTCTTATCATATAAGCAACTCTCAAGAGATCATTCCATTTCATTTAGGGATTCATTTGTACTTTTATTTCAAACAAATTTTATAAAATGAATGATAAGGAAATCAATAGTGTTTATTACCTTGATCGATGAGAGCATCAAGAATTGCCTTCTAGAAAAGTTTGAAATAACCGAAATTAAATTTACCTCAAGAATCATGCTATGTTTGAGAGTTGGATCGTCACTCTAATGATTAG
>JZKD02S1709069.1:479707-523044 GCA_000966675.3 Picea glauca
GTCAACCTGCTCTAATACCACTTGATCCAAAAATGATCTTTTAAGACAATGGTTAAGTTTTAAAGCATGAGTTCATTAACCAATTAGGAATTGAAGAAAGAGAAGGAAATTCATGATATATCATGGAAGCCATAATAAGAATGAAGATATGAAATTAAGCACAAAGAATCAGTAAACCATAACAACAAAGTTGTTAACGAAGTTCAACAAGATTTGCCTACGTCTCAGGGCCTTTGTCTCAGTGGGTGAGGCTTTCTTATTTCTCTTCAAAGCTTCAAAAGTACATCAGAAAAGTGTCAAATGGATTAAAAAATGGTCTGGCTATGTTCTTCTCAACATCAAGAATCCAACACAAATGACGGTGCTAAAAATGGTTGAGTGAAGCTCCCGAAATTGGCCTGCAAAGTTCCCCTCCTCGATGGCTTCCCTGCATAAAAAATGTCTTTGGCTTCACAATTCTACAACATTTCTCCTGTTTTGAACTTGTTTCGACTGTAAAAAACCTCTGGTTTATATAGATTCTGAGTTGGGGGTCGAAATCCAACTTGCCCTCAACTTTCTGGCCTCATATTGGGCTTAGATCCCCTTCAGAGGGCCAAAATCCTCAAAAAATCACTAAAAATCAACTAAAAATCCACTAAAATAAGGTCAAAACCCAAAATTTGGAAAAATATCTGCTTAAGCCCCCAGTTAGGGCACACACCCCCCTTATGTGGTCATATGAGGGCCATGTGGCCTAGTTCCCAAGGGGCGCACCTCCCTTAGCTGGAAAATGTGCTTAAGTTCAAATTTATGAAAAGTGGGTTTTTTTCTAAAGTACTAATTCACCCTTTGTGGCTAGCTCATTGTACTTAAGTCATTTGAAGAGGCAGTTCATGGGATCGAATCCCATGGATTCCAATAATATAAATTTGACCTTTTAAAGGCCTTGACTATGGTGACATGTGGCACCCTTGGATTGGACCATGTGTGAGGCCATGGTTGGCCAATCTTTTGCCACATGGACTATCAAAACTTTGACACTTGTCATCATGAACCCTTGCCACTTGTCATGACCTACCACATGTCATCATCTGATGGATTCCACTTGTCGAATTTAGAAGCTGCCACGTTTCACATGTTGAAGATGCCATGTGTCCCTTGACCAGTTGACTTTTTACCTATTTGACCCAATCTTCAAATTGCGATAACTTTTGCATACATACTCTGTTTTTTTATCTATTTGCGCCGCCAAAAATATTTCATCAAGAAATTCACGATCGTATGTTTTCTTGAGAATTTGATAAATTTGAATTTTGAGCCTTTCAAGATCCATTTGGATCAAGTTGTTAGAGTTGACTCTATCAAATATGTGTTGTCTAGTCAGCTCGACAAGGATGCTTGACCCGATCATCCATGCATCCACAGCCCCCCATCAACACATGACTCTAGAGATTCAAGAGGTTAAATTACTTTAGCATGACACCCCCCATAATTGCATCTTTCTGAAGCCCAAACATCATATAGAGATCGATAAATCTAGATTCAGATAAAGACTTAGTGAAGATATCACCTACTAGATCGCGTGTTCTGCAATATTCAAGAGATACAACGTTTTCATGAACTAATTGTCTCAAATAGTGAGCATGGAGATCAACATGCTTCATATTAATGTGGGAAACAAGATTGTTATTAACTTGTATGGCACTCTGATTTTCATAGTATATTGTAGTAAAGGTATGAACAAGAAAGCCAATTTCACCCAAAAGTTGGCAAATCCAGACTGCCTTTGTACCTACCTGAATGGTGCCATGGTATTCTGCTTTTATATTCAACAAGAAGACTACCTTGTGTTTCTTTCATGACCACACCAATAGTCCAGTGCTAAAGAAAAACATATAGCTAGAAGTGGACTTCTGATAATCATTATCACCATCCCAGTCAGAGTCGATGAAGCCAACAAGTGAATCTGAAGTGCAACAATACTTGATAGCAAAATGAGTGGTACCCTTGAGATATTGGACAATTTGTTAGACTTCTTTATAGTGGCCTTCTCTGGGGTCTTGCATAAATTGAAAAACCACAATAACAATAAAGGAAATGGCAGGTCGACTATGAGTAAGATAAATGAGACTACTGACCATTTGTCGATAAAGTGTAGCATCAATTTTGGGAGTTTGACAATTTTTGATGAGTTTTACTCTAGATTGAAAAGGAGTAGCACGTGGATTACAATTGGCCATCTCAAAACATGTGAAAAGATCCATTACATATTTAGATTGAGAAATGAAAAAACCATCACATAATGGCAATACTTGAAGACCCAAAAAACAATGCAGAGTACTACGATCTGTCATGTCAAAGGAGTAAACAAGTTGTTTCTTCAATCTAAGAATGAGAGAAGTGTTATTGCCAGTAATGACAGGGTCATCAACATATACAACAATAATCAAAGTGTCTCCATTGGTATAGAGTACAAACAATCTATGATCATATTCACAATGTTTAAAACCAAGTCGAAGAAACAAACTGTCAATCTTAGCATACTAAGATCGCGAAGCTTGTTTCAAACCATAAATAGACTTCTTGAGTCGACAAACCACGTTAGAATTTATCACAAAACCATGAGGTTGTTCCATGAAAATTTCTTTAAATAGGTCTCCATGAAGAAAATTTCTCTTCACATCCATCTAATGGATTTTCCATCCAAATCAAGCAACAAGGGAAAGAATCAGTAGAACAAAGATCATATTTACAATAATGGAAAAGGTCTCAGTGTAGTCGAGACCTTATTGTTGAGAAAATCCCTTTGAAACCAAGTGAGCTTTATGTCGCTCAACAATACCTTCATAGGACCCATTGACACTTCACAACATTCTTTCCTTGTGGTCGGGGAACTTATATTTTAACCTTGTACAATATTTACTGCAAACAAATTTTTAGTAAAAGAACAAAAAATATACAATGACAAATACAAACATTACACATATATTTTTCCCCTGGAAACCCAAACCGGGAAAACCAACATATTCTATATTCATTCATAGTGATACATTGTTTACAATACAATATACATATAAGAGCCAATGACATTCAAAACCCTAACCCAATGACTTGGATTAGTCAACAACCCTAATTCCTTAATCGAAAATAGAAAACCATTGGAAAAAAACCATGTGCCGAAAAACCGCCCAACAATGGACACAAAAATTGAGGCAACATGAAAAATTAGGCAAAATACGACACGTTTCCCCGAGGCAATTTTTTTTTCTCAAGGGCGTTGTCCCTGAACCCCTGTGCAGGGGGATTTTTCCCCACTGTGCACCAGACAGAACACAAACACTACTACTCGTGTAAAGAATATAACACACACCCAACAAAACTAAGTCCCGAGTGTGATTCTTTGACAAAGAATCAATTTTTATCTGCATAGCTTGTTCCCATTTAGGTCGTCCTTGAGCATTCGAGTAGGAAACAAGATCAAAAGTTTCAAGTACACAAGTCATCAATGCAACAATGGAAAGTTGATTTTGACTTCGAGTTTGTCATCCAGAGGAAATATCACCGACATGAGGTCCAACAACTTTAATTGTATTGACAACCCATCTGGGTAGACAAGAAATAGGTGAACATTTTTTCACTACAGAAGGTTAGTCATAAGTCGAAGCAATTTTAGTCGATGGAGATGCCAGACTAGTCAAAATAGACATCAATGGACTAATTGACTTAGAGGTTGATGGTCTAGTCGAAATAGGTGTAGAAATTTAATGACAAAATAAAAAAACTAATATTATGTTATACACTTAGCAACCTAGAGATAACTATCATCAATGAACTTTGGTATGTATACACTCACATTGAAAAATTACCATATGCAGAAATACACATTGCTAAGCAATTTAGAAGTAGAATAAACAAAATGTACAACATTCATTCAACCATGAATAACACAGAAATTTAGCCAAATGCCACATAAAACCCCATTGTGGGGAAACCCAAAGAGAGACAGAGATTTTATTACCTTTAGGAAATATTTATTAGCAGCTACAATACAATTTCTAGCCAAGAGAGACAACTTATAGCACAAAAATGTCCCACCACAAAATTTCCTTGAAACCCATGCCATAGTTCGTACAACTATACATATTTGCTGAAAATGGCACCTCAAAAAATGTGCCCAAAACAGGTAGTTGTACCTTGCCTTATGTACGACCGACCTCCTTCATAAAACTCAGTAAATGCTACCTTGAAAACTATACCTTCTCTTACCTTGCTTTTTGTGCCAAAGTTTGTTGATGTACGACTTGTACGAATTCGTATAGTACGACTTGTCCCAACAAATAAAACAATAACACTCAAAAAAAAAAATCCCTCCTTGGGATTTGCGCCCAAGCTCTCTTGGGAAATAGGCCAACTTGTTGCTCACTTTCCTCTTCAAACTCTCCTCATAAATCTCTCTCACACTCTTCTTCTCTCTTATCTTTTGCACACTACCCATTGCATTCTTTTATAATTTCTGAAGATGATATTTTACTTCTGAAATGTCTTTTCACCTTCCCCAACCCTAAATCCAAAGGCCAAGATCTAATATTCCCTTTACAAGATCGAGGGCCATGATTCATTCCCTCCAAAATAAATCACTTAAAATATTAAAGTACATTTCACTTTATTACATAAGTGCACTTTATGAAATAAAGTCACTTTAATATTAGAAGGTAAAATTCATTAAAAAGTCACTTTAATAAAAGAACCACTTTATTACAACTTTATAAAAAAACTCATTACAAAGTTAAGTGCCTAGTAGTGTCAACATAAGGCTACATCTGCATACAAGACAAAACATGAGTAGTACCTCTCGAGCTAAAAAGATAACACTCTCATCTTAGTGAGGGAAGTACTCATTGTCATCACTCTCATCTGGTTCCATCACACTCTGCATAGTAGGAGCTCCCTCTGAACCTGGAGCTATCCTCAACACCTGCACATAACTCGAACTAGAATATCTTCTCCTAACAGTTTCCCGGAACCCTGAGCTTCTTGGAGAATCCACTCCACCCTGAGCATTGGTTCGATCACACCAGCTGAGCCTCATGTCGGTGCTCAAAAGAGACTCACTCTCTTCTCTCATAATGCAAAAATGAATCCTTGGTACGATCGCAGTCTTAGGAACCTCCTCATGCTCTTCATCCGACGTTGAATCATACCCTGAAGGTTGTCCTTGCAACATATACAACCTATCCACCCGATCGCCAATCAGTTGTGGTTCCACCGAGTCCGCTCCCTCCTTGTAGATAAATACACGTTCCCTCTTGAACAATGTACAATATCCTACATCCTCCAAGGCTGAGACTGAGAGCAAGTTAACCCTCAACCCTGGAAGAAAGAGAACTCCATCAAGGTCTAGGAATCCTCCATACTCGAGTCAAAATCTAACCTTTCCAACTCCACGTACAACTCGTGCCATACAAACTTCACTCTCCACCATTCCGTTAGGACCTATCTCAGTGATAATAAGGAATACTTGCCGGATTCTCGTCATGTGGCAAGTGGCTCCACTATCCACAATACATCTGAAATCACCCCCAAATCCTCCACTATCGACACTGGATGCTAGAGTAACCAAAGAAAATTCCTTGTCATACTTGGAAGAAAAGTCCTCCATGGTTGTTGTAGCAGTTGTCTCAGGCCCCTATGGTTCCTTCTTCTTCTTCTTCTTCTTCCTCTCAGGACAATGAGAAGCAAGGTGCCCCAACTGGTTACAACAATAACATTTGAATTTACTCAAGTCCCTCCCAAAACTTCCTTTCTTCTTGCTCTTTACAGCGAGAACAATATTCTCATCAGCTCCATCTATCTTTTGTCCACTACTCCAAGATCCTTCCCAGATATCCTCCTGAGTGAAATTTTCCCATAGTCTACTCCAATCTAGAATATGCTCACGACCCACCACAAACTTCACGAAGACTTCCCATTCCTTGGTGAAGTCTTTCAAGGCTATCCTCACCAACTTTGAATCCAATATGACCTCTCCAATTGCAACCAACTCATCTTTCACTTGAGCTACTCGAGTAAGATAAGAAGAAATAGTCTCCTCCTTACCCATCTTGGTATCATGCAACTTAGCCTTCAAGGTCATCTTCTGATTTTCATTCTTTTCCTCAAATAAGTTCTTAAGTGCATCCCACATCTCTTTGGCTGTATTCTTCTCAACCAAGTGTGGGATAAGGTGCACCTTCACCCCATTCAGAATAATCCTCTGAGTTTTGGCCTCCTTAACCTCATGCAAATCCAAAACAACAGTATATATTGTGGGAGCCACAACAACAGAACTAACATAGTTCCAAATCTTATTCTCCTTGAGAACATCTGACATCTAGACCTTCCACTGCAAATAGTTGGAAATACCATCCAACCGATCCTCAAATATAACAAATGAAACCATATTCCCTGTCACAACTCAAGGAAAATAATCACAAATTTTCCCACTTCGAACTTGCCCAAAAAACTCATTGCTCACTGTCACTCAGAGCCCAAGCTCTGATACAATGTAGAAATTTAATGACAAAATCAACAAGCTAATATTCTATCATAGACTTAGCAACCTAGAGATAACTATCATCAATGAACTCTGATATGTATACACTCACATTCATAAATTACCATATGCAAAAATACACATTGCTAAGCAATTTAGCAACGGAATAAACACAATGAACATCATTCATTCAACCATGAATAACACAGAAATTTAGGAAAATGCCAAAGAAAACCCCAATGTGGGGAAACCCAAAGAGAGAGAGAGAGAGATTTTATTAGCTTTAGGAAATATTTATCAGCAACTACAATACAATTTCCAGCCAAGAGAGACAATTTACAACACAAAACTGTCCCACCACAAAACTGCCTTGAAACCCGTGCCACAATCCGTACAACTATACATATTTGATGAAAATGGCACCTCGAAAAATGTGCCCAAAACATGAAGTTGTGCCTTACCTTTTGTATGACCGACCTCCTTCATAAATCTCATCAAATGTTTCCTTGAAAACCATGCCTTATCTTGCCTCGATTTTTGTGCCAAAGTTTGTTGTTGTATGGCCTGTACAGATATGTACAGTACAACGTGTCCCAACAAATAAAACAATAACATTCAAAACATAAAATGCCTCCTTAGGATTTGCACCCAAGCTCTCTTGGGAAATGTGCCAACTTGTTGCTCACTTTCCTCTTCAAACTCTCCTCATAAATCTCTCTCACACTCTTCTTCTCTCTTGTCTTTTGCACACTACCCAATGCATTCTTTTATAATTTCTGAAGATGAACTTTTACCTCCCAAGTGTCTTTTTACCTTCCCCAACCCTAAATCCAAAGGCCAAGATCTAATCTTTCCTTTACAAGATCAAGGGCCATGATTCATTCCCTCCAAAATAAATCACTTAAACTATTAAAGTACATTTCACTTTATTACATAAGTGCACTTTATGAAATAAAGTCACTTTAATATTAGAAGGTACACTTCATTAAAAAGTCACTTTAATAAAATAACCACTTTATTACAACTTTATAAAAAACCCATTACAAAGTTAAGTGTCTAGTAGTGTCAACATAAGGTTACATCCGCATACAAGACAAAACATGCGGAGTAGCTCTCGAGCTAAAAAGCTAACAATAGGAACGTAATTCAATTCTTTAGTCGAATGACTAAAATATGGAATAGGAGAACCCGAGTCAGAAACAACATCAAAGTGATCATCCTACAACAGTCCAAAGGAGGAATTCAACAACTTGATTCCATAATACTTCTCATCAAACCATACAATTTATTTGATAATGGTTTATCATTTGACAGGATCAAACAATCGATAAGCATTATACTCTTCAGATTAGCCCACCATGATGCAAGCATGACTCTTTGCATCCAACTTATTTATGTAATCGTTAGAAATATGAGCCCAGGGAACACATCCAACACACGGAGGTGGTCCACTGAAGGCTTATTTCAACACCATCATTTGACTAGAGTCGGTAAAGGAACAACTTGTGTCGAGATGTGATTGAGTAGATAGTTTTCATAGTATACAACTTCAACCCAAAAGCGAGGAGGTAGATCTTTGTTGGAAAATTGGTTGTCATTGATGTCAACCCTATAAGAAGCCCCGAAGCAAGTTTGGAAGCCTTTAGAAGTGATGGGTGTATTTGAAGAAGTCTCCAAAGTGGTCCCTTTATGGCATATCTTTAAGCATGGCCCTCATGGGGAGACGCTTTGAAGAAGTCTACAAGAAGCCCTGGAAATATGGTTAAGTGGTTAAGAAGCCCCGAAGGTGTGGTCATGAAGTTTGAAATTGATTGAAGAAAAAGAGTATGAAGGACATTTAAAATGAATGAAAAATCTCCATGGATTTATAGTCCTCGTCAATCCATTTCCAACGATAGGTGGCATGCCACGTGGTTCCTCACGGTTGAGAAGTTATTCCCTCTTAAAGATGAAGCCCTGAAATATGGTCAAGAAGCCCCAAATCTAAGGTCAAGAAGTTATAAGTTGGCCCTAAAGTCAAGTAAAGGAGAAAATTTGTTACAAACAAAAAGTTACAGGTCAGCTCAAAGATCAAGTAAAGAAGTTGCTTGGAAGGGTATAAATACACATCAAGAATCTCTCATTTAATCACAAAGCAAGGATGTGATTTCTTAGCGAAAGTGTAGTAGCAGAGTCATACGAACGAGGAAGTGCTCTGAGCTGCAGATTAAAGAAGGGTTTTCAGAAAACACTATTTGAGCAAACCCTCATGGGTCAGGTATAGGGTGTCCAATGAGGACCCCACATTTTTAACAAGACTTGCCATGCGAGGCCTTGCAAATTTCCTAGTCTAGTCCAACGAGGCTGAAGAAAAGTTGAAGAAGGTGCTCATCTCTTGATGCCAAAGTCAAGGAAAGTTTGATGATCCGATGTCTCATGTATTAAGGTTTCCTCATGATGAAAGGTATGTTTGTCTATATGTTTTGAGGTATGTCTTGGATATTTTGGCATATGGTTTGAGTCATGTCTTGGAGATTTTGGGCATATGCTTTGAGGTATATCACAAATTTTTTGGCACATGCTTGAGGCACATCTTGGCACATGGTTTGATGCATAACTTGGTGATTTTAGGCATATGATTTGGGGATATTCTTGGAAATCTTAGCATAAGCTATATGTGATTATTGGGGTGGATCTAGTTTTGATGGTGGTGATGTATCAATATTAGTCACAATAACAGTGATAGGTTGATTCTATCATTTATATTCAAGGGAGGAAGGAAGGGGCAAGGAAATGGGGTTGGAGCTTCCTTCCAGTTGGAGTTGGAGAGTTTAGGGAGTTGTAGCTTCCTTCAAGTTGGAGCCTATAAATAGGGGGTTGGTGCCTCCTTCCAATTGGTGCCGGAGAATTTTGAAAGTTGGTGCTTCCCATGAATGTAATCTTCTAATATATAAGAAATCAGTCTGTGGTTTTCCCCCATTTGGGTTTCCACGTAAAATTCTTGTGTATTGTGTATTTGTGGCTATATGTTTATGATATCTTGAATGAAATCATAAGTTATAAATTGTTGATATCTTAAATGCTTACATATTGTGATTAAAAGTGGTAAAAAGTGCCTAATATTGATTCAACCCCCTCTTAGTATTAGTGAATAATCTAACAATTGGTATCAGATCGAGTCCTTCAGAAATAGTCTAATCACTAGAAGGTAGATCATGGAGTGCACTAAGAATGAAATGTCACTATTTGATGTTCATAACTATGACTTATGGAGCAAAAGGATGAAAACATTTGTGCATGCACAAGGATAGTATGCCAAGTAGTAGTAGATGTATACAAAACACCTGCCACCCCCCCAACAAATAAAGATGGAAAGAAACTTAGTGAAAACAATTCAAAGGCTAAAAATGTTATTCTGAGTGGTCTAGCTATTTTAGTGTATGTCAAGGTTATGCATTGTGACTCTACAAAGGATATTTGGGACAAACTTCAAAATTTTTACAAAGGAGATGCCAAAGTCAAAGGGGCTAAGCTTCAAGCTTATATAGGTCAATTTGAACAACCGAAAAATGAAGGAAGATGAAGATATTGTAGCTTATTTTCCGCGAGTTGATGAAATAGTGAACGTTATTAAAGGCTTAGGAGAATAAATTAAAGAACTAGTAATTTTTCAAAAGGTACTAAGGTCTCTTCCAATGAGATTTGATCCTAAGATTTCAACCCGAGAAGAAAGAGCAGATCTTTCTACATTGAGCATGGATGAGTTCCATGGAATCCTTACAGCTTATGAAATGAGAACAAAGCAGTATAATCCATTCAGAAAGGAAGCAACTTTCAAAGCATCCAAGAAGACAAGAAAGAATAAGAAAAAGTCAAAGTCAAACTGCAGCTACAATGATGATTCAGATGAAGATGAAGAAATAACCAACTTCATAAGGAAGTCGAGGAGAGACACTGGCAAGTACAAAGGTAAGCTGCCTTTAAAATGTTTTAACTGTGGTAAAATTGGTCATGCCTCTACTCAAGAGAAGACAATTCCTCATCTAAAGAGGATGATGATAGTGACAGTGAATCAGAAAGAGTTCTCTTTATGGCATTAGAAAAACAAGAAGTTGATAAATAAGAATATGAAGAATAAGGTGAATTAGATCTTGAAGTAGAACTAATCAATGCCTTAAGTGAGGTAAAAAGATAAAGGAAGAAAAACAAGTCACTCAAGGAAGAATTGATCAAGCTAAAGGAGGGTTTTCAAAATCCCAACAAAAAATCTGAAGAAGTCCATCGGATGATTATAAATATAAAGTTCCAAGTAGAAGAAGTCAGAAGGATTGAAGAAACACTAAAAAACTAGTGGGAAGAAAAGGAGAAAATGAAGGAGAGCTTGGAAGGAAAAATAGTCTCACTAAGAAAGGAATTTCAGAAGAAGGACATGCAACAAAACAACACCAAAATATTGGATGAAATCATCATCATTCAAAGGCCATATTATGATAATTCTAGAATAGGATACAAACAAATGCATATTGAGAAGGGTTCGAGCTCCATGACGACAGAAAAGGAAGCAGAACAAAGAGTTATGCGGAAGTCATCAGAGGTCCCATCAAGAAGAAAGAATGCAAGTCTTCAAATGAGAACATTTGGGCAATGGAAAGAACTCAATAAGAAGATTACATAAGTGTTGCACCACCTAGAAGATCAAGAACATAGAATTACCAACCAACAATGGAAATAACTCAAGAAGAAGATTGTAGAAGAGATGCACCATTTAGAAGATTCCCCACACTCAGGTACCAAACTATTTTTCTTGGTTTATGTTATTCCTGTAACAATTTTGGGCACAAGGATATAAATTGTAGATCCTATGCTAAGACCATAAGCAATTATGAAGGCTACTCTAGAAATAATTATCTTAGAAAGCCTAGTGAAGCATTTAACATAAACTAAAATAGTTCTAGCTCACTAAATAATGAAGTAGAATGCTACAAATGCAACAATTTTGGACACATGGCCAAACATTACAGATTGATTGTTCCTCTAAAGGAACCAAAGAAGGATTTCAACATTCATGTAAAAGAACCATCGAGTATATGGAAAAGGAAGCAAGATAATATGAATATTAAAGAATGTGTGATTGCTCTACAAGGCCAAAAAAGAAAAAGTTGATGGTATGCTGAGAGTGGTTTTCCAAAGCACATGACAAAGGACAAGGACAAATTTGTGACAAGAACAAATTTGCAACTCTGAGGAAAGAAAATGATGGATCAATTTCATTTGGAAATGATAATTTAGCCAAGATTATTGGAAAGGGCACAATCAAGCTTGGAAGCAAATATGTCAGGGAAGAAAATGTCCTACTTGTCAAAAATATGAAGCATAATCTGCTAAGAAATGTATCACACACACTTATATTCAACTCAAAGAAATTTGAAATAAGGAAAGAAGGATCAGGTAGATTGATGACAACAACAATAAGAACTCCAAACAACATATACATTTTGAATGAGATCGGAAAAAAAAATGTTTCTTGGGAAAGGAAGATGAAAGTTGTCTTTGGCACAAAAGAATGGGCCATATGAACTTTGACAATCTTGTCAAAATCAACAAAAAGGAAGCAGTGAGAGAAATGCCTGAAATATCAAAGCCAACAAGCACTGTCAGCATGGAAAACAAACAAGAGTTGAGTTCAGGACAAAGGAATACTCTACAACAAAACCATTAGAGATTTTAAAGATTGTTCTATGTGGACCGATGAGAACAAAAGGTATGAACGATGAACAATACTTCATGCTACTTATTGATGATTACATAAGAATGGCATGAGTCTGTTTCCTCAAGAAAAAGTCAGAAGGATTCAAATGTTTCAGGATATTTTAAGAGATGGTTAAAAATGAGGCTAATTTCAAAATCAAGTGTTTGAGATTAGACAATGGAGGTGAGTTCACATCAAATGAATTGAACAATTTCTGTGAAGAACATGGAATAAAAAGACAATTCTCAGTATCCTGGACACCTCAACAAAATGGATTCTTTGAAAGGAAGAACATAATTGTACATGAAATGGCTAGAACCATGTTGAAAGATTCCAAGTTGGGTGATATATTTTGGGTACAAGCAATACATACAACCGTTCACATCTTGAACAAAGGAATGCCTAGAAGTAACAATGACAATACTCTTTATGAATTATGGAAGGGAAGACCGGAAAATTTCAAACATTTTAGAGTGTTTGGAAGCAAGTGTTACATAAAAAGAAAAGACAATAAGATTGAAAAATTCGACCCTCGAGTTGATGAAGGCATATTGGTTGGTTACTCAAGCAAAATCAAGGCATGCAAATGTTACAACCTAAGACTCAAACAAATAGTGGAAAGCCTCAATGTAAACGTTGATGAAACAAATGTGTTGTAGACTAGAAAATAAAGGAGAAACTCAAAAATGCAAGAAGTAGAAGAAGAACTAAAGGAAAAAGAAGTAACAAAAGAAGTATAAGAACAAGAAGAGAAGAAACCAGAAGAAGAGCAAGAAGAAATAGAAGACAATCAACGAGATTTATAGAGACCTGCTAAAACACCTAAATGTTGGTGTCGGGAGAATTATCCACAGGAACAAATTATTGGAGATAAAAATGCATGAATAGAAACCAGAGGAAAAAAATGGGTATGTACACCAAAACAAAGACATTTATTATTATTGTTCACAATTGAACCAAGCAACTTTTAGGAAGCCAACAATGATGAAATTTGGATCAATGCCATGGAAGAAGAACTAAATCAAATAGATAAGAATGAGACATTGGAACTGGTTCCAAGACCTAAGGACACAAATGTGATTGGTACAAAATGGGTTTTCATAAACAAACTAAACAAAGATGGACAAGTAACTAGAAACAAGGCAAGGCTAGTATGCAAAGGATATGCTCAAGTTGAAGGAGTATATTTTGAAGAAATTTTTTCTCTTGTTTCCAAAATGGAGGTAATCAGAATGATATTGGCCTATGCATGTTCCAAAAGGACCAGAGTCTATCAGATGGACGCAAAATAAACATTTCTAAATGGAGAATTAGAAGAAGTCTACATCGAACAACCTGAAGGATTTATACTATCAAAAAAGGAATATTATGTTTGTGGATTGAATAAATCATTGTATGGACTCAAGCAAGCCCCTAGAGACTGGTATTCAATTATGGAAAAGTACTTACAACAACAAGGATTCAGAAAGGGAAATGCAAATAGAAATCTATACATAAAAGTGGATTAGGACAACATACTTATCATTCAAGTATATGTGGATGACATCATCTTTGGAAGTGATGATGATAGATTTAGTAAGAATTTTTCCAAGGACATGCAGAGTGAGTTTAAAATGTCCCTACTTGGTGAGTTGAATTTATTTTTGGGACTCTAGATATCTCAACTAGAAGAAGGTATTTTCATTTCCAAAACCAAGTACATCAAAAAAATGTTGAAGAAGTTTGAAATGGAAGATTGCACACTTGCAAGTACTCCTATGGTGTCTGGTTTCAAGTTGAGAAAAGATGATGAATATAAGGAAGCAGATCATAGACTCTATAGATCGATGATTGGCAACCTACTCTATGTGATAGCCTCAAGACCAGATGTGATGCAAGTAGTTGGACAATTTGCAATATTTCAAGCAACACCAAAGGAAACTCATGTTATGGCAGTAAATAGGATCTTCAAATATCTCAATGGAACAACAAAGTTTGGATTGTGGTACCTGAAAGGAAATGAACTGACTATGGTTATCTACATATATGGAGGTTGGGTAGCAAGCATTGATGATAGAAGGAGTACTAGTGGCACAACCTTCTACTTGGGTGATTGTCTGGTGTCTTGGTTAAGTAAGAAGCAGTCCTCAATATCCTTGTCTATGGTAGAAGCATAATATATTGCAAAAAGAGCATGTTATACTCAAGTTATCTAGATGAAGCAAACCTTGAAAGACATACAAGTAAAATATGATGAGTCTATTTCAATATTTTGTGACAATACCAATGCTATAAGTATCTCCAAAATCCAGTGATGCATTCCAAGACCAAGCATTTTCCTATAGAGTTCCACTTTCTAAGGGAACAAGTCACAGAAAAAAATATCAAGTTGGAGTACGTTGGAACAAAATTATAGATTGCAGATATCTTCACCAAGCCACTCCCAAGGGTAACTTTTGAGTATCTTCAAAAGAAGTTGTGAGTAGTTCCTACCTCACATTGATATACACAAAATCTTGTAAAGAAGAAAGGGGGAGAGAGATTTTTAAAAGAAGGTATAATGTCAGGTGGAGTTACCCTTTGCCATTGATGTCAAATGGGGAGAGAAAAATAAAAAACATGAATACAGGGAGAGCATTGATCACATGAGGAGTATGAGTGTTTCCATCAATGCCAAAGGGGGGGATTGTTGGAAAATTGGTTGTCATTAATGTCAACCCTAGAAGAATCACCGAAGAAAGTTTGGAAGCCTCTAGAAGTGATGGGTGGATTTGAAGAACTCTCCAAAATGGTCCCCTTATGGCATAGCTTTAAGCATGGCCCTCAGAAGAAGACACTTTGAACAAGTCTAAAAGAATCCCTGGAAATATGGTTAAGAAGCCCTCAAAGTGTGGTCATGAAGCTTGAATTTGATTAAAGAAATAGAGTATGAAAGACATTCCAAATGCATGCAAAACCTCCATGGATTGGTAGTCCTCGTCAAGATGTTTCCAATGGTAGGTGGCATTCCACGTGGTTCCTCACGGTTGAGAAGTTATTCCCTCTGAAAAATGAAGCCCCAAAGTATGGTCAAGAAGCCCCAGATCTAAGGTCAAGAAGTTATAAGTTGTCCCTAAAGTTAAGTAAAGGAGAAACGTTGTTGAAAACAAAAAGTCATAGGTTATCTCAAAGATCAAGTAAACAAGTTACTTGGAAGGGTATAAATACACATGAAGAATATCTCATTTAATCACCAATCAAGGATGTGATTTCTTAGAAAACGTGAAGTAGCAGAGTTGTGCGAAGGAGGAGGTGCTCGAAGCTGCAGATTGGAGAAGATTTTCTAGAAAACCGTATTTGAGTAAACCCTCACGAGTCAGGTATAGGGTGTCCAAGGAGGACCCTGCAGGTTGCATAGAACTTGTCATGTGAGGCCCCACAAGTTTCCCAATCTAGTCTGGCGAGGCTGAAGAAAAGTTGAAGAAGGTGCTCATCTCTTGATGCCAAAGACAAGGAAGGTTTGATGATCTGAGGTCTCATGTATTAGGTTTTCCTCATGATGAAAGGTATGTTTGTCTATATGTTTTGATGTATTTCTTAGATATTTTGGCATATGGTTTGAGGCATGTCTTGGAGATTTTGGGAATATGGTTTGAGGCATATCATGGATGTTTTGGCACATGCTTGAGGAACATGTTGGCACATGGTTTGATGCATAACTTGGTGATTTTAGGCATATGATTTGGGGGATATTCTTGGAAATATTGGCATAATCTATATGTGACCGTTGTGGTGGATCTAGTTTTGATGATGGTGATGTATTAGTATTAGTGACAGTAAAAGTGACATTTTGAGTCTATCATTTATATTCAAGGGATGAATGAAGGGGCAAGGAAAGAGGGTTGGAGCCTCCTTCGAGTTGGAGTTCGAGAATTTAGGGATTTGTAGCATCCTTCAGGTTGGAGCCTGTAAACAGGGGGTTGGTGCCTCCTTCTAGTTGGTGCCAGAGAATTTTGGAAGTTGGTGCTTCTTATGAATGTAATATTCTAATATAGAAGAAATAATTTTGTGATTTTCTCCCATTTGGGTTTCCATGTAAAATTATTGTGTACTATGTATTTGTGGTTATATGTTTATGGTATCTTGAATGTAATCATAAGTGATAAATTGTTGATATCTTAAATGCTTACATATTGTGATTAAAAGTGGTAAAAAGTGCCTAATACTGATTCATACCCCCTCTTAGTATTAGTGAATAATATAACAATCTTTGGCATGGAAAATACATCTAGACATTTTGATTAATGTATAATTTTTTCATTCTATGAAGCCATTCTACTGAGGTGTGTGAGGAATTGACCACTTCCAGTCAATACCATATCAAACTAGGTATTCTTCAAATAGTTTATTTACATACTCTCCACTATTTTATGATCTCAGACACTCGATGGGTTGGCCACATTGCTTTTAAGCAAAGGCTCTAAATTCCTTGAACTTTTCAAAGACAAGATTCTTATCATTCAGAAAATAGACCCAAGTGGAATGAGAGAGATCATCAATGAAACTTGAGATATACGTTGCACCTACTAGGAAATGTTTATTGATGCAACATACATCACTATGAACCAACTCTAGGAGGTTTTGTGCTCACCAAATTTTGTGAAATTCAAAAGGTGCTCGATGACTTGCCAAGCACACAACCTTTATATAGTCCTTCAAGGGGAAACACTTTAGGTATACCAACAACCATTTCCTGAGTTTCCATTGACTGAAGACTTAGAAATCAAGGTGTTTGATTTATTCATGTCAAGTTCAACTTTGCTCATCAGTGTGAGCAACAAGCACATTTAGTTCAGTGTCGGGTTGAGTCATGTCACCAAATTTATATAAACTATCCTTCAAGTCGAGAAAACCTCTAGAAATAATCAACTGACCTTTCTTAAAATTTCAAACAAATAACTGATATGGATAAAATTATACAATATTACCTTCTTGTGTTAACTGAGAAATAGAAAACATATTGGAACCGAGATTTAGCA
This sequence comes from Picea glauca, assembly GCA_000966675.3. Lineage (NCBI taxonomy): Eukaryota > Viridiplantae > Streptophyta > Pinopsida > Pinales > Pinaceae > Picea > Picea glauca. The sequence continues at coordinate 496,947 of JZKD02S1709069.1, forward strand.
CATGATAAACATCGACAATTCTCCCATGTCAACATGAAACATCACCCTGACCAACAATATTGAGACAAAAATCATCGACAACATAAATGTTCCTCTCCTCGGCTTTATTCAAGGATGTGAACAAGGAAGAATCCTTATCCATATGATGAGTGCACCTAGATTCAACTACCCATTCATTTTGCATAGAATGAGATAAAAAAGTCTTGAGAAGTTTTGACTTGGTAGGTGAAATTATCAGTGGGTCAATGAACAATGTAAATGTCTCCTTCAAGGCATTTTACCTTCTCCTCTAAATATTCTCTCTTCTTGTAGCATACCTTCTCCATATGTCCAGTATTTCCATAGTACTGACATGTCTTCTTCTTTCAACTTCGAAGGGTGCATATATTTTACCTTTAGGTTTCTAGCGGAGGCATCCAGGTCTCTATGTAAGAGTATCAAACCATCCTCTTTCCCTATGATTCAACTTTCCCTTTCCTTTGAGCAAGTGAGAATGATGTTTACCACCAAGCTTGCCTTCTTCAAGTAGTTTGTGTTGATAAGTGATCAAAAGACCACAAAAATATTCAAAGGTGTAATCCTTACCATCTTCCCTGTGTGCATACCGATTGGTGCGAAAAGTCGAAATGAACACGTCGAATGGAGTTCTCAAATTCATCAAGAACATCTTGATGATTTTTCCATATTTATTACTATAATTCTTTCCACATTTTCCCAATTTCAACTTTAGTTCCTTTACACATGATAGATAGTCCTATATTCTATGAAAAGAATGAGGATCAAGAGATATGAACTCTTTCTCCAACTGCATGACATGGATTTCATCGACTCTGTCAAACAACGACTTCAATTTCTTCCACACTTTATGAGGGAATTTGATTCCACTTATGTGAAAATGAATCTCCCGCAAGATATAGGTCATGATTACCCCCACAACCTCATCCTTATTTCCATCGACATCAAAATTTTCCCAATCAACTATTGGATCTAGAATCACAGTCTTTGTATATTTCCACAATCCTTTACTCTTCAGTAGGACTTCCATGTCTGGTGCCTAGACTATATAATTTGATATGTTCATAATTACAAGATAAATCTTTGAAGCCATCTTCAATATCTAGACAAAACAATTTTGTTTCAACAAGTTCCAATAGGAAAACCACTAGCCCATAGTCAATCACACAATATATCAGACTTGGAATGCTTTGCATATAATATGAAATGTTTCAAACTATCGATCTGATACCATGTTGGGAATTGTGTGTAACATGATACAAAACAGACAAATAGTATTGCAGACAATTGATGAGGAAATAATATTTCGAATACAAAAAAACTTGGTGTCTAAAGACACTGTTACAAAACTTAAGAACAATGCACTATGACTAGAACATCACAATGCAATTGGACATCTACTACACAACAAAGATATCACTTTATCTCTTGATCCACTTGTTGATAATGACCCACAGGGTCTGCTATTTATAGCTTCAAGTTCTAACTAACTTCCTTGAAATTGGGATAATATTTTCCAAATATAAGCGATAGTTTTTAGATTTGACTCAGTCAAATCCACGTTGTCTAGTCGGCTCAACAAGGATGCTCGACATGACCATCCGTGCATCTAACTCATATTTGATTTCTTGGTTGGTCGATCCATTGGTTGAATATATTTGACTATTGGTTGACTATCCAATCGACAAACTTTTCGACTACTCGACCAACTAATGTATATATCTGGTTGATGGATTGCTCAATTATTTCCAGAAGTAGGTCGACCACCCGACCGACTGATTCCAAGAAAGGTGCGATGAACCATCATGACTTGTTGTTCCAATAACATCAACATATCCCATCGATACATCAATGGATCATTTTTTCCCCTCATCGATACATAAGAACTTCACCTTCTTCTCTTTTCTTCAAGACCTGGAAAAATGCTTATTACGCACACTAACATATCGACATCATGATATTTTCCCTACCCGTTGTTACACTAACCCCTCGCCGTATTTTATTTTTTCCCATACGTCAACACAAATTTTCATTCTTTCACTAACACATAGGTCACGCTGTATAAAATTGTTGAAATTTGAGCTTTCACATAAATGTTATGTAAACCTGGTGACCAAGGCTATCACAGTGGCAATTGCCTGCAATATATGATGTCTCAGATCTGTTAGATGGATTTATTAATGCAGAATTTATTACATAAACTTCGTGCAATGATAACTAACAACATACTCACTGTTGACATGAATTATATTGACTGTGTACATGACTTTAAAGAAATCAAAGTCCAAGTCCATTAGTGGCATGACTTTAAAATATTTAAGCCCCAAACCCCACAAAACCTAAGTACCGAGGGACTTTATACACCGTAGAGAGTGAGAGGGTCTTTAAATTAACAAATTTTAATATATATAAAATAATAAATAAAGAAAAACTCCATGTACTCCACCTAGTAATATTTAGTGTCTTGATATGAAAACATTTCTTCAAACCATATGACATTTTATAAAATTATAGTTTTGAAGTACAAGTTGTGAAATGATAATAAATTATTCTTTAACAATCCACATAGGTTAAAAATGAATTTATATTGGGCATTTATATTATTAAAAAAACTTTATGTATTTATCTAAATAAAAATAAACAAAATAAAAACTAATCAAGTTCTAAAGGATTCTATATATATATATATATATATATATATATATATATATATATATATAAATGAAATAATGCTAAAACAAGTTGTTAATATGTAAATATTTAAATAAATACTTAATTGCTTAGCATCTTGTGGATGGGTGATACAATTTTCTCCTTCCACCGATACATCGACATATCATTCTCATCTTCCATTGATACAACAAAGCTTCAATATGTCTTCTTCTCATCAATACATTGACAACTTGTATTCTTACCTCATGAATGATAAATATGGTCTTCACTCGCCAACACATCGACAGTCCAAATTTTTTCCTTCATGGTAATATGATGGTGAAGAAAAGGCTTTCTCTCTTTGACACACCGGAAGAGAAAATTATTTCTCTCATCGACACACTAATATTGAAAATCAATCCTCTCACCAACACATCGACAACGAAATTTTTTTCTCTCACTGATCCATTGACGGGACCATGAGTCATAATGCATCCATACGAAAGGTGATGACGCATGATGTGACCCATTCATAGGATATTTATTTAGTTTTCATGCCAAAATTCATTTAAATTCCCTCAAAACACCATTTAAACCTCATTTATCATTGTTTCAATGCCAAGAGGTCAATCTCAATAGAATTCACCAATAACACTAAAGAATCCACGTAGTCACTCTCTCACGACTCTATATCTCAACTACCTCACCAGGATTAATAGGGATGGTCGGTACACTCAACATTTCTCTTTGTTTTCATTTTAAAAATAGATAGACCCCATTCCATTCTAGATCCACAAACCTCATTTTCTCAACAAATAAAAAAATGGGGGATGACCTAAAATTGAATCACGAAGCTAAACGAAGGAAATGGGAAAGTTGCCCAATGATAAAAATACCCCATAATTGTAAATCATGTCCCATTGAGGTTTTGGTGGGTGTTCCAAAATTTTTTCCATCCCTCCTTTACCCTCCTTTAAAAAAACATTCACGGTATTTCTTCCTTCCTATTTTTAACACATATGCAACATGTCTCTCCTATCCCCATTTCAGTAACCAACATGACCCACAACCATTTATTTTAAAATATCGATAGTGTAGAAGGGTTCAAACTAATACACAGGTCGGGTTTTGGCTTAGCTATTCCTCATTATCAACCACCCTATATTGTTAATACCCCATGACAACTTGTAATCAACACACTATGGGGATTATTGACAGGGCATCACCACACAGAGTAATTGCACCAGTTTTGGCCCCGTCCTTTGGGATAATAACTAGTGTTTTTATGTTGAAGTGGTGAAATATTTTCCCTTAGTGTTCTAATCCATGAATTTCAATCCAGGGTTCTACAGATAAGGAACTTTTAAAAAACAAAATGCCCACATTTTAATTTTTATCACCCGATTTTGTATTTTCTAATATGAAAATATTTCTGCTGTGACAAAATGTGTTTTCCACAAGACCCATCATGTCCACCTATAGGAGGAAATCCAACCTCATTGTTGAGATCTCATAGGGAAAATAAGATAATGAAGTAGATATTGATACCCTAGGACCTGTGTACAATGACACACAATGCATCATAAAAAATGACACATCATTCTAGTGGGGAGATATCTATCAAATGATCACTAACCAAACCTTCCCCTAGCTATCAGAGAAAGATCAAAACCTCATCCTATACCAAGCCATTAGAAAATATATGTTACATATAATAACATCTCATTCAATAGTATTTTTTTGTGTTGAGGCCATATCCTGGATCATCATGCATTCACATATAGATGACATGCTGATAATAAATGCACAAGGAAGACATGTTGCTTCTTTACGGAAATTAGTGATCACCTAATGCTATCAATTGATCGAGGGAAATATTTAAATGGATGATGAATTGGTGAAAGGATTATATCACAGTGCCAAGGATCTTAAAGTTCATGACTAGGGCATTACATGATTACCTAACTAATTTACTCAGGCTTCCCTACCAGTATGGAGTGGCCATGTTTTGCAAATTGTATGGAGATCCTGACACTCAGATATTCAAGGTGTCATGGGCACCTCTCATTCACCATATCACCACTTATGAATCCATATTTAACTGGGTTGACATTTAGTCTTCTATGCTAGCAAGTTGTATCAACTGTAATATATATGGCTCTAGGGAAGTACCCTAGTTTTTGCATGGCCTCGTATCTACTAGACACAATGTGTGAGTTCCATGCATACCTAGAGATGGGATGGTATTGGTAGCCAGAAGAGCTTCCCATCTATATATATTGTAAAATCCTGTAGGAACACAAGTACCATTCCAATTTGTAGTATACCTAGGGAGGTACCCAATGGGAATGGGGTTATGTATTATTAGTGGATGCCATTCAATGTAAGGTGGACTAGATTCACTATATTATTAAATAAGGCCCACTATGGTAGTTAGATATAATAAATAGGATTTCTAGAATATTCCTTCTCTAGAATGTTCCTAGAAGATAGACAATGCTATATAAATAAGTGTTAGCAATGTATTGGTGCATGATGAAGAATATTGTTATTGTAACAAGCAATTATTGCTTGAGGAGTGAAGTCCTTCCATAAGGAATAATATATGGTGTTACTCTACCTCAAGGGTTATTTCTTAATTATATTTGTAGATCTATTCAGATACCTGAATAGATATGAAAATATAAGATAGAATAATAATCCAAATCATTCACCAAAATATTGAACATAAGAAATAGAGAAAACCCTTAAGGTAGGGTAACACCATCTATTATTGCTTATGGAAGGAATACACTCCTAAGAAATAATTGTTTGTACAATAATAATATTCTTCACCATGCTCCAATACATTGCTTACACTTCTTTATATAACATTCTCTTATCTTCTAGGGACAATCTAGAGAAGGAAACTTCTAGAAAACCTATTTATTATATCTAACTACCATAGTGGGCCTTATTTAATAATATAGTGGACCTAGTCCACCTTACATTGAATGGTCTCCACTAATACTAAATAACCCTATTCTCCTTGGGTACCTCCCATATTACCTCCCTAGGTATAATAAATTCCACCCCCCTTAATCATGTTTCACCCTCGAAACATGAGAAGAGACCATACAATATGATTGGCTAAGAATTGTAGACAACTGGTACTAAGTACGATCATCCATCCATCCTAATGGAACAATAACATGATGTCCAATTGTTGTCATGCCACCCTGATCTTGCTTTGCATCATGTCAGTGTTGCCAAGGGATTGGTTCTCTAGCCTGATGGCTTCATGTAGTGTTGGTAGGCCTTCATGAACCTCTTGATTGGTTGTCTTTCTGGTTCCCTGTTGGTGCATAAGTGTGTTGATGCTCACGCCCTTGTCTTGATGACTTTTGTTTCTCGATATGATGTGGATGGAGATATACAACAACTATAGGAATCAATTCTTTTTTCTTCAAATCTAGAACACATTGTGCCCTTGAGTCAATGACCTCCTTAGCTTATTTATTGTGTCCTTCCTGTGGCTTTGCTTCATCTCCTCCTGTAGAATTTGCCTCTAATTCAAATTCAAATTATGTAGTAAGTTCTTTGCTTTCCCCCATAGGCCCTTCTTGCTTACTAAGAGACACGTCCTGCAATGTGATTTTCCTTTTCTTGTACCAAATATTTAGAAACTTCTTTTTCACATTAGTATTAATTGTACCAACTGAGTTCATCCATAGATATCCCAAAAAAAATCCACATCATCCATATCTATATCATGGAAATTAGAATGCAACACATAATTATTCACAATGATATTCAAATATTTAAAAATTTGAACATGTTCACCCTCAACTTGTCTGCTTTGAATATTCCTTGCAAGAACTCGCAATCTATTAACCAACTAATAAATTTTTGTTGGCAACTAGGGTTAATAGAAACAATAACCTTCTCTTGTTGAATGCATCCATGGACCTGTAGTATGGATTTTCCACATGAAAATAAACCCTTGGTGTGTTCTATATGATTTTTTCCAACATGAGACCACCTATCTAAAATTAATTTTTCAAATGCTTCATCAGAAAGTGCCATCATCTTGGTAGGGTCCAATGATTGCCACCATATCTTAACATCATCTTTGAAACTAAGGGGTAAGATAAGTTTCCAATTTTTCCAAACTGAATTCTATTATTTTATAAATTCTTCAATACTAGGGCCATCATATTTCCATATAAAATACATCATGCTATGAAAAACCTAAAAAATAGAACTAGGGTTTGTAAAAATTAGTTGCACAATTTTTTCTGGAAAAACCCTGAAAAATGGTTGAATTTAAAATGCTCATAACTTTACTTCACGAACTTCATTTCGGCTGATTTGTTTTTTTAAATTGGGTATTTTCCCAAGAGGAATTCAAATATTCAATTATTTTATGCAAATTCTAAGCAGAAAGCTTCAAAACTAAGTCTGAAGTGCACCACCCCCTTTTTTTCCTTTGAAAAATTTGCAAAATGACCTAAATATTTCTTCCCTTCTTTGGCAAAGGAAAGAGCTCTGATACCAAATGTTATATACCTGAATAAATCTGAAAATATAAGATAGAATAATAACCCAAATCATTCACCAAAACATTGATCACATGAAATAGAGAAAACCCTTAAGGTAGGGTAACACCATCTATTATTCCTTATAGAAGGAATGCACTCCCAAGCAATACTTGCTTGTGCAATAACAATATTCATCACCATGCTCCAATACATTTCTTACACTTGTTTATCTAACATTCTCTATCTTCTAGGAACATTCTAGAGAAGGAATCTTCTAGAAATCCTATTTATTATATCTAACTTCCATAGTGGGCCTTATTATATCTTGTAGAAATCCTATTTACTATCTATTATATCTAACTACCATAGGAGAAAACAGGGCGACACACTTCAGACTCAGTTCTGAATATTTTTGATCATATCTTGTAGAAAATAGTTGGATATTTGAATTTCTCTTGGAAAAATACTGAATTTAAAAAAACCCAGTCGAAATGAAGTCTAGGAAGTAAAGTTATGAACATTTTAAATTTGACCATTTTCAGGGTTTTTTCGAAAAAAGTCGCGTGGTTTGCACAATAAGTTATTTTATAAACCCTAGTTTTTGTCAAAGCTTTCTCTAAGCAAGATGATTTTTTCTAGAAAAGATGATGGCCCTAGTATTAAAGAATTCATAAAGTTCCAAAAGTCATTTTGGAAAGAGAACTGGAAATATGGCATATAATGTTGTTTCGTAGATGATGCTAGAACATGGTGGAAATTATTGGACCATGACAAGAAGATGGGAATTTCAGATGAAGCATTTGAAAAATTCCTTTTAGAAAATTTTTATCATGCCAAGAGTAAAGAATTAGAGAAAACCAAGGGTTTTTTTGCATATGGAACCTCATTCTTGTAGGTTCATGGATGTATTCATAAATAAAACATCATTGTTTATATTAGCCCTAGTTTCCTGCATAATTTTATCAATGTTCAGTTGGTTAATAGATTGCAAGTTCCTACAAATAATATTCAAATCATACAAGTCGAGGGTGAAAATATTCAAATTTTTAAATATTTGAAGATCACCATGGAAAAATATGTGTTGCATTTTGATTTTCATGCTATAGATATGGTTGATGTGGATATTGTTTTGGGATATCCTTGGATGGAATAAATTGCAACAATCAATATTAATGTGTAAATGAAGTTTCTAAAGATTTGGTACAAGAAAAAGAAAATTGCATTGCATGATATGTCTCGTAGTAAGCAAGAAGGTCCTATGGAGGAAAGCAAAGAAGTTACTACAGAGTATGAAGCTGAATCAGAGGCATAGTCTACAGAAGGAGATGAAGCAAAGCCACATGAAGGACACAATAAATAAGCTAAGGGCATCATTGACTCAAAGGCACAATGTGTTGAAGATTTGAAGAAAAAAGAACTGATTGAGACAATTGTTGTATATTGCCATCCACATCACATTGAGAAACAAAAGTCATCAAGACAAGGGCATGAGCATCAACACACTTATGCACCAACAAGGAACCATAAAGGCAACCAATCAAAAGGTGCATGGAGGCCTTCCAACACTACAAGAAGACAATAGGATGGAGAATGGGGTTATGTTCATCTTCCATTAGGATGGATGGATGGTTGTACTTGGTACCAATTGGCTACAATTCTTAGCTGGTCATATTGTATGGTCTCTTCTCATGTTTCAAGGATGAAACATGCTTAAGGGAGGTGGAATGTAGTATAACTAGGGAGGTACTATGGGAGGTACCCAATGGGAATGAGGTTATGCATTATTAGTGGAGTCCATTCAATGTAAGGTGGACTAGGTCCACTATATTATTAAATAAGGCCCACTATGATAGTTAGATATAATAAAAGTCTTTCTAGAATATTCCTTCTCTAGAATGTTCCTAGAAGATAGAGAATGTTATATAAACAAGTGTAAGAAATGTATTAGAGCATGGTGAAGAATATTATTATTGTAACAAATAAGTATTGCTTGAGGAGTGCATTCCTTCCATAAGGAATAATATATGGTGTTACCCTACCTCAATGGTTTTGTCTACATTCTTGTGTTGAATATTTGGTAAATGGTTTAGTTTATTCTTTTTGAGATTAAGGGTTTTTTCTAAAGTATATTTTCAGATCTATTCAAATACATAAAATGATTACTAGTAGATTTGTGACAAGTTCCTGAACCCACTGTTTATATTATTATTATGTGGTCTTGCACCTTGTATGTCCAACAAATCTCAAGCCATAGTAGGCAGGGCGGCAGATTGGTCCCTTCTATAATATGGCACATACATCAGGGTATATGAGGCCGCCTAATCCCCTCACGTACTTCCCAAATTTTTCCCCAATAGACTCATCTTCCAAGAAATAACTTATCAAACTTTGGTATATGGGGTAAGTGTGGCCTTAAACAGAGAAAAAAATGATCTAGCCAACCCTGTCACTCTAGGTTGGTTTTTATTCCTTCAAATACATTAAGTAGGATCAAGTAGAAGCTAAGAACTTATCCTCTTTCCACTTCAGCGAGGAAATATTCTACAAGCATGATCCCTTGAGAATCATCAACACAAACTACCATAACTACAAATACATATGGATTTATGAGTCTGAAGCCTGGGATGGAGAAGAAATCCACGGAAGGAAAAAAATTATGATGAAGTGATTTTTATAAAGGGAGGAATCTCCCATCATAGATGGATAATAAAAGGTGAAAACAAATCTAGGGTTGCAAAGGAAGAAACGAATAAGAGACTAGAAGAAGAAAACATATCAAAGACCGAGGCTGATAAAAAAGGGAAGGAAGAAGAAGTAGTAGCAATGACAATAGAAATTGAGTAGAAGAGGAGATAAGAATAGGAACATAAAAGAAAATAAGAAGAAGCAATAGAAGAAAAATCATAGCAAAGAAGGAAATATTTAGAAGCTACAACAAAACAAGAAGCAAAAAAAAAAAAGAGATTAGGAAGAGATGAAAAGAAGAGAACAAGAGAACAAGAAAAAACAAGAAGAAATTATTGATTCAAACCCAATGGACACAGATATACTAGGGTCATCTTCAAGCAAACCTCTAACTAGAGGATATTTTCCATTGGGAGAAATAGAAATTATTGATTCAAACCCAATGGACACAGATATACTAGGGTCATCTTCAAGCAAACCTCTAACTGGAGGATATTTTCCATTGGGAGAAATAGGGCTAGGGGTGCTTACACCATCCAAAGCTAGGAAAGTAGAAAATATGAACTCCTTCAGATTTGATAGAGACTTAGGAAAAATCATTTAGCAAAGCACCATAAGATTTCCTATCTTTGGAATCTCTTCACTCTCAGTCACCGCAAAACAAGTTGTGGTAAAAAACAACATAGATGACCCCTTAGTCATCGCTTCAGCTGGCGTGTCCTTTACTCACGACCTTTACTCACGAATTAGAGTAGAATCTGAAGAACATGATGCAACAAATTCAAGAATATAAAGAAAGAATAAGGACCATGGAATAAGAAGTGAATATTTACAAAAGTGACGAAACTAGTGTCCAAGAGTTTAGAATAAGTGCCAAGGGGTTGAGGAAAGAGCTCCACAATTTGGCCAAGGAAATGTGTGTTGGAGTACAAGAATTTCAAAAGAAATCCTCCCAAGTCCTAACACAACTTGAAAATACCAAGACTAAGAATGTGGAGTTTTTTGGGATAAGGGAAGGCTTGGAAGAGATGAATAAATGGGAAAAAGACAACCCATATGCCCCTGCAGTCCTCTGAAGGATGGATGAGTAGGAAAATGAGTTGAACTAAGAGGTCCTATCCAAATTCCAACAAATAGGAGAAAATATGGAAATATATTTTAAAAATTCCATTGGCATATGCTCAAAACTTCACAGGGCAACCATCATTCTCTCCATCAAATGTCATTTTCCTCAAATCGGTGAGCTTGGGCATCTTAAGATAGATGAGTAAGGAAAAGAGAAATTAGAGGAGGTTGTGCATTCGAGAAAACTAGCTACTAGGGTCCCACCAAGAGTGACCATTACCATGATGGATTCCCATCTAATAAATCCAACTAAAGCTCAAAGCCTAATCTAGTCTTTCTTGGCTAACCTAAAAAGGGATATGAAAATCATGTCCAAAAACTTAACATCCCATGAAGTTACATTAGAGTCCTTCCTGTACCCTAGAATTATATTAGTTTCAGGTTATCATGACATGTGGGTTGTGTGTATTAGAGATAAGGATAAAGGAGAAGCATAACATAAATTCGAATTTGTATTCATATTTTATTTGAGTAGAAAGAAATGGAATAGAGAAGGTCAAGAGTTTTGTAACTACTACTAGAGAATGCAAGAAGTCTTAAGAAATAGTTATAAAACTCAACTATATAAACCAAATAATACCCACTTAGAAGGGTATATTCAATTATTTGATTTTTTAAGAACTACTTTTCTGAAAGTAATGGAAAGAATCCCTCAGGGCCATTTTGACGAAGAGGAAACGATTTTTCTTATAACTCTTAGTTGTGAACTACTTCCAGTGAATTTCAAGTTATTGTGAAATGTTGTAAGATTGCATTTTTCATTTAAAGACTTCTTTTACATTAATGTGTTTCTTTTTGTAGTATTTTTTCTTCTCTGTTATGAATGTCCTAAGATGATGAAAAAATGGGCATGAATGAGTCATTGTAATAGTATTTCTCTTTGCATGTATTTTTTTATGTGTATTTTAACGATCTTTGTCCCTATAACAACTATCTATGTTAGGGTTATATGCAAGGATTGGTTATAGTACTATAAGTTCATTTATTAGATTCATTGCTCCAGCTAGGATATGATAAATTAGATTTATTTTATGGATCTTTCATAGCTCGTACCTGCATACATTGCATTATCTCACTCCACCAACCATTCACCCAACCCTTGTACCAATAATGACAGTTTGGCCAGAATCCAAATGAGACTCTTATTCCAAATGACGTGAAGTCTAATTGGGACATCATACCATGGAGTACCCCTATCTATTGAAGGGAATTTTTCCCGTGTCAACATATTTTGGTGCTACAAGGAGGCTTGAAGTTGTATGGCTAGAAGAAATATTCAATCTTCACGTGGACAAACTTATTATAATACCCACCGAGAAATAAAGTCCCATATTTTCCCTACTCCAAAGGATAACCTTAAGTTGGACATCCATTACGAGGATGCTTCCCCTACTCTTGATAGTCCAATTATCAAAATCCATGAACCTACACCCAATACCTTGTATGTTGTTCCACACATCGAGTTCAACGAAACTTGAAGGATAACATGTTCCCTTGCAAAACAGATTGGTCGTTTACCTATAACATCTGCACTACCCAATAAACAAGCCACCCACCAACCTGTAAATCAACCAATGTTCCTATTGAATACATTAAGGAATTAGTTGAGTTTTAATTGTAGGAGATACCATGACCTTTAGACTAGATACCTCCCACTCCTCCAGGTTCCACTCATTCAACCTCTAGATCCAAATCTAATTTCTAATATGAAGAGGACATTGGAAGGAACCCCAATATGACTGGTTGATGATAAACAAAGAATCACAATAAACCAACCATGAAAACTAAGACATGTTGAAGCAAGAAGTAAATGACAATCACACATAGTACACATAGAGTTTACCCTCGAAACCCAAAATCGGAAAAACCAACATTCCTTGAGCATCTTTCTCCTTGTTGTCTTATTCATTCAATGAAATATTTACATGACTAACCTTGTTCTACACCTAAGAAACAATTTCCATCATACTCTATTGATTTACACAAGAACAACCCTGTAGCCAATTCGACTTACATCTACATGACCATTAAGCTTATGCTAAATATTAGCATGAACATCAACTTAGTACAATTATAACATGCATTATATATAGGATTTATAGCATGAAAAACCATAAATCATGGTTCCCAAGGACAATTATAAATCTGTGCATATGATTGGCTACAAATCCCATGAATCTTGGGATTCTCTTACAATCAACTTCAGTCGATTTACCAGTCAACCTTCAATCGCTCTTTAGTTGGTTGCCACTCGACCTATTGTCGATTGACCTTTCGAATTCTCATAGAACACTTTGACTTCAGCTTTCCTAAGTTGATTCCTTCGACCTTGACTTAACCATCAACTCAACTTAACTCGTCAGTTGACTCATCATCTAGTCGATCCACCTCGACTATACAGTCGAATGAATGTTCTATCATTGCAAACAATATAACAACCCAACAGTCTCCCACTTGTTTTATTTTTTGCTAATACATAAGAACATGAACATGTGTTCACTAACCCAGGGAAGTAATGCCCATTGCCTCTCTACACCAAGATAACTTCACAACAATCACAAAATTGGTCAAAGAGTCTACTATGTTTTCCAAAGTGCCTACCTTCTCCAGTAGCACCTTCTTTGTTTCCATCATCTCTCTCATGAAATGGTGTTGTACATAAATATACTTCATCATAGAATGGTACGTTGGGTTCTTTTCCATGAATATTGTGCTTTGAATCTCATAATTTATCTTCATATCTCTCTTCTCAAACCCAATCCCTAAACATAATCAATCTATCCATACTACTTCTTTTCTTCCATGAGTGGCTACCGTGTATTCAACTTGTGTTTTCAACAAGGCTACGACTACTTGTCGTTTACTCATCCAACTGATTGCTCCACCAAACATCTTGAACACATATCCATTAGTCAAACTTCATCGATCCAGATCTCCAGCCCATTCAGTGTCGATAAATCCATGTACATTTACTTTAGTGTCAACTTCAAGCTTCCTTTGGTATCATATAGCATAATATTTTGTTCCACACAAATATCCGAACACTCTCTTAATAACTATCTAGTTCTATTTCCTAGGTGTCAACATGTATCTATTCAATACTCCCACTGCATGAGAAATGTCTAATCGAGTGGAAACCATCACATACATCAAAATACCAACAACACTAGCATAGGAAAATGTGTCATGTCCTCTATCTCTTCCTATGTCTTTGGAAACTATTCAACAATTAGTTTTTCTCCCACAACAGGGGAAAAAATCTCACCGAGGTCGACTTCGTCGACTTGGGAATATCGTTTCACTACCAGTGAAGCTTTGAATTTCTTGACTTGACATGTCGCACCTATGTTTTTCTTGAATACCCACTTTCTACTGACAACCTTCCTTCCATTAGTTAATTTGACCATATCCCATGTCTCATTTTTGTACAAGGATTCTATTTCTTCAACCATGGCGTCCTTCCAAATTTTACTCTCTATCAAGTCGAATGCCTCCTTGAATGACTTGGGATCCTCGTCAGTGGTAGATAACACAAATGTAGAACCAAAATCAGGTGGACTATACCTTTCAATTGGTTTTCTTACTTGTTCAGAACTCCTTACAATTGGATTTGGTTTTTCCACCTCTTCATCTAATTTTATCGACTCATCTGAATCATTTTATTCATTCCTCGGTTCAAACACTAACTTCTCTCATTATTTTTCCATATGGAACTATCCAAACTCGGAAGTTCCACTGACTTCCCCGAAGACCACATCTCGACTATACATTATTTTCCTTGATGTCGGATCCCAAAGCTTATATGCTTTCATTCCATCCTTGTAGCCAATGACAACACACTTGACTACCTTTTTATCCAGCTTTCTCTTCTTTTCCTTGGGAACATGGAAAAATTCATCATATCCAAATACTTTGAGATATGAAAGAAAATGATTCTTACTAAACCATACCTCATGTGGAGCCAAGTTGACTGACAATGATGAAGGAGACCTATTTACCAAATATTTTGTAGTGTCAACTGCCTCTACCTCTGGCCGAAATTCTTGTGTGATACTGACACCACTGAGCATGCTCTTTTCTTTTCCATTAATTTCCTGTTCATTATTTCAACAACTCCATTTCATTGTGGGGTATCTAGTGTGGTGTTTTGGTGTTCTATGCCACACAACTTGCGAAATTTCTCAAAATCCTTTTGACATAATTCACCACCTTTGTTAATTTTTAGCACCTTGATCTTCTTATCTATATGGTTTTCCATAAGAGATTTAAACACTTGGAATTTCTCGAAAACCTTTGATTTATTTCTCATGAAATATATTCATGTCTTCCTGGAAAAAACATCTATGAAGAAGACATAATACATGGATCCACCAACTGAAGGGACTGGTACAGGTGCAAACACATCACTATGAATTAATTCTGGAATCCCCTTTTCCCTTGTCACTCCATATGGGAACCTAACCCGATTTTGTTTTCCATATATGAAAATTTCACAAAAATTAACTTCCAAATTACAATGAAGAAAACCTTTGACCATACCTTTGTTGTGCATAGCTCAAAGTCATTTTTCACCAATGTGTCTCATCCTTTGGTGCCATAACATGGTCGAGTTGACTTGATGAATAAAAATTGATTTGGTTTATATCGACTCAACCCAAGTTGAATCAACTCGATTCGAAGTTGAGTTGACTTCAAGAACAACAATGTTGTTGCATCCAGTCGATTTGACATTCCCTAACAACTTGTATAGGGTTCCAATCTGAGCTCTTTTCATTAATACCATCACAACCCTGACCATTTTGCATGTATCCTTCTGAAATAGAGTGTGCACACCTTCATCACTCATCTTACTATCATATATTAGGTTTCTCCCTAAACCCGGAATATGTATCACACCTGGAAGGGTTCTACTACTCCCATATTGCAATAACAGTCAGACTCTTCCCCGTCAAACAATTTTGGTTGTCGATTCATTCCCCAAGAAGACATATCCCCCTTCATATCTCCCATATTCACATAACCATTCTCTGTGAGGTGTAATATGAAAGGATTCTCCTGATTCGATCAACCGAACATCTTGATCTAATTGTGTACTAGTCGACGCTAGATACACATCACATCCTTTATTTACAGTAGTATTTCTCTTAGTTGACTACTTCACATTGGATCTCGTACTAACTTCTATTTCCTTCAACCTGCAATATCTCTTGTAATGCCTAGATTTACCTCATTTCCAACATCTTCTCATCGACTAAACTGAGGATTTAGATATATCCTTTGACTTAGAATTTCTACCAAATAATTTTCCTTTATCTCTGTCAATCAGTCGACCTCTCACCATCAAGGCATATTTGATCGATCCTTCCATGTTCTTCCATCTCATTTCTTATGACAGTAGATATGCAACCACATCTTCAAGCACTAATGTGGCCGAGTTACTCCATGTATCCATAACTAATCTATCCCAAGAGTCTAACAAAGAACATAATAGGCTAATACATTTCTCCTCCTTAGTGATTTTAATATCCACATACAGTAACTGACTTATTATAGTATTGAATGCATTTTGATGCTCTGTTATCGGGCTCTCATCACTCATCCTTAGAAGATAAATTTTCTTTCATAGGAACATCTTGTTTACCAGGGATTTCGACTGGTACAAGCTTCCCAACTTGTCCCTCAATTCCTTTATAGAGTCTTCCCCTGAGACATTCAACAATACCAAATCTGCAAGACAAAGTCGAATCATACTCCTTGCCCTTCTTTCAAGTTTCTCCTATTATTCCCTTGACATACCCGTCAAAATAGTTCCCAGACATATCGCTTCCCATTGTTCTTGATCTACAAGGAGATCTTTAATTTTAAGCTTCCAAAGCTCAAAATTCTAACCATTTAATTTTTCGATCTCTATTCTTGAATTGCTTGTCATTTTTTCAAGCACAACTTTAAAGATTTACAACTTACAAATCCCATTGGACCTAAGTTTAGCTCAGATCCAAGATCTACTCAACCTTGTTTTGATATGACTCGTAAAGAGAAACAACTAAGATCTAATAACAAATTATGATAAATAAAGACTCGCAATAAACCAACCAGGGAAGCTCAGGCAAACTTAAGCAAGAAAGAAATGACAATCACACATAATACACCAAGATTTTACCCTAGAAAACCAAAATTCATTGAGCTTCTTTCTCCTTGTTTTCTTATTCATTCAATAAATAAAGAGTTACATGACTAACCTTTGTCTGCACCTAAAACACAATTGTCATCATACTTTCTTGCTTTACATAAGAACAACCTTGTCGCCAATTCGACTTACCTCTACATGACCAATAAGCTTCATGTTAAATATTAGCATGAACATCAACTTAATACAATTACAACATGCCTTATTTATAGTCTTTAGAGCATGGAAAACCATAAATAATGGCATCCAAGAACGATTATAGATCTATGCTTATGATTGGATACAAATCCCGTGAATCCAAGGATTTTGTTACAATCGACTTCGATTGATTTACAAGTCAGTTGTCACTCAACCTCCTATCAGATGACGTTTCAACTTCCCATCGAACACTTTGACTTTGAATTTCCGCAGTCAATTCCTTCAACCTCAACTTAACCGTCGACTCAACTTAAATTGTCAGTTGACTCATCACCCAATCGATCCACCTCAACTAGATAGTCGAATGATTGTTATATCACTGCAAAGAATATAACAACCCAACATTGGTAACCAAAACCATGTTCCCGCATGGCTGTCTCAAGGAGATTTAAACCTTTGAGGACTCTAACATGACTTTCCCAAATGCCTAGAAAGGATTTTTCCTAGCTTCAACCCTGACAAGTCACGTTCTCCGAAAGACAATATAAATAACTTATCCCTAGCATTTAGAGTAATGAATGTTGAACAAAAGACGTAGTCTGCAAGATTTTTCCTTACACTTTCAAAAATAAGGCATCCATGTGGTATTACAAATTACCTACCGGGTCTATAAGGAGTTGGGATTAATTTGAGAGAGCTTTCCTTAACAAATTTGGAGAACAAAAAACTCTTGCAACCCTTCTTAGAGAATTAATTGCCATTAAAATGGAAAAGAAAAAAAGATTTTAACCAACATTTCACAACTATCATCAATAAAATTTGTGTTGATGTTGAACCTACTGAAGCATTAAATGTAGAGTATTATACCTCTTCCTTGCATCCCTCTATAGTCATATTTGTTAAAAGAGATGGCAAAACAACTATATCGGAGAATTTTGAGGAAGTAAAGGATGTAGAAAAGGAAATGGTGTCTCTAGGTAGCAATCTTGGAAGAAAAGACAACCAAGTTGCTAGTAAGAAACCTTTACTGTCGACCAAACAACCATAGAAAGAACCAACTAACTAAGACAATGTGCTCAAATTGGTCAAAAATTTATCTAATGATGTGCTAGACTTGAAGAAAAATGTCAGTGAATGATCATCTCATCACAAACCATTTCAGTTGTTTCACAAGAATTCAAACAACCAACCTAAACCACCCAAATCTTCAAATGTCAACCTCAACCTTAATGAGTTTGGTATGGATGATTTTTTTTCATACCATCAAACTAATCACTCTAATAAAAAAATTCCTTAGTGGATAAATTCCATGACTTTGGTCATCAATCAAATTTTGGAACATGAATCCACTGTTGATGACTAACCCCAACAAACAACAACTAAGGAAGCAACCGAAGAAGGGGATAACACCGAGGAATCTACTCTATTCCTATGGAATTGGTCTTTACACTTTGATGATGAGACAATCGAGGAAATATCACTATAGGACACTCGAGCCATTAAGACTGTCACAAAATATTACAATATAAGGAGTAAATTTGTTGCATCAAATACCACCATTCCTGCTAAATCTATTTCTACTCCTAGAAAGATCACTCCTCCTCTTACTACATAGAAGTAGAGAATTTCTTCCTAGACCAAAGGCTCCCAAAGTGCTTCCCAACCAACTAAGGCTATAGGGAATCCATTCATGCACTCAATGGAATATAATGTCATAAAGGACATGAAGAAAACCAAGGTAAACATTTTTTTATATGACATTTTCACCCTTTCGCAATAGAGAGATTTGATTGCTAATACCTTCAAGTCCCTCACCTCTCAACATAAAAAAGAAGTCGTTGCAGACAACAATCCCAAAACAGATGAACCTAAAAAAGAGGAAAAAACTGAATTAAAATCCATGGTTAATGTGACAAGCACAGGGACACATTCTAAATATTAGACTCCACCTTTTCTCCTGACATTAGAAATTTTCAATTTCAATGTACATAAATGTTTAGTAGACTTAGGTGCTTCTTCGAATGTCATGCCATACCTTGTTTGCAAAAATATAAATGTTGTACCAACAAAGAGAACTACAAGGATCATTCATTTGGACATATCAGATGTCAAAGTCATGGGAGAACTAAAGGATGACACAATTAGATTAGCTTCAGATCCTAGAGTTCACCAGGTAATTGACCTTATAGTTGTAGATATTATGGAAGCTTATGGTCTGTCATTGAGTAGAGATTCATTGCAGAAATTTCAGGGTTATTTCTCCACCAATTGTCTTACTTGTGGCTTCCATAAAAGGGATGAACAAATCAAATAAAGGTATACAACGAAGCTCACGTGAAGCATACTATTAGAGAATTAGAAGATAAGGATGAACCTATCATTTTTTCTCATTCAATATTGGGTAATTGATTTTTGGAGACTGGCCATGGTTTTCATACAGCTCAGCCATCACCATTTCTACCAGAAAAATAGTCTAAACACCTTCATTTCACTCGGATTGATGCAAATTACTATACTATACTAGAAACAATCAATGCTAGTTCAACTAACTTAGATGTAGAAACTAACATTTGGATTATTTTTTTTATGGCTCTAGGTCACAAGAGGGAGTCAGGGCAGGATGTATATTGATTGACCCAATGAAGCATAAGACCTTCATCTCATGTTTGTTAGAGTTTGAATGCACCAACAACATGGTCGAATATAAATCATTGATTCAAGGTTTGAATAAAGCCATTGATCTCAAGATAATATGCTTGAAATCTTTTGGTGATTCTGAAATTATTATCAGACAGGTAAAGAATTCCATACATGGCATGTCCCCCTATCTTAAAGTTTATCAACAAGAGGTTTGGAAACTAATAAATTATTTTGATGTGTTTAATATTACATCCATTTCTCGTTCTCATAATGATGCTACTGAGACATTAGATAATGAAACATCTAGGTTCACCTTGTTATTGCACGATTTTTAGCTTGGGAAAATCCCAACCCAAGCAACAATTTTGTGACACAATTAGGGACACATGTCACTCTCACCGCAATATATATCGCCCTCATTTTAGTGATGGAAAAGTCGAACACAAGGGAGGATTCCTAGGTGACCCTAGGGGGATTGCAAGGGAGAATCCAAGGCGAAGAATGGATAACCCCTATAGGTCACACTCAAGGGTTATATGGGATTTATGGAGATGAGTTTTGGTCAAGGAAAAGTTTCCCATGAAGAATACCTGAAAAACAAATGTTAGACAACTAGAATGAAGACAATATATAATGAAATGAACCCTGGAACAAGAGGGGGATAGAAAGGTATGCTTGTTGTCCCAAAATTTGCAGCAGTAAGGAATTATATATCATCAATGAAAAATTAATAACAATTGCAAATTACATCATCCAATCAATGTATAATATTGGACAAATTAGCATGCACTTAGAGATAATATTCCAATACTTAACATTTTGATTTATATGAAAAATGAGGGTTGCAAGAAAGTGTTATCTGCAAAAAATTATGACAGCCCTATGGCTATAGAAATTTTTTACTACAACAATAACAAATTTTAACCAAAAAAATTGGCAAGCAAGCCACCCAATAAATATCCCTTGACAAGTAGATCAAATTTCACTTCTTGCATGCAAATTTTATCAGTCAAAAGTGAAGAAAAAGCTTGTTGAGAAAGAGATTTTATTGTATCCCTAACGATTGTAGCTTAATGTATATTACAAAAAAAAACCACATGGTCAATCAAGAATCCCTTGGAAGAGAAGAGAGCCAACAACAAGTAAACTTTAAATTCAACTTGAATAATTCCAAAAGCTCAACTTTCAAGTTTACCAATGCAATAATTAACAATGTCCAATGCAAAGTACTAGTGCCTTGTTATTGGGTAAATGGAGTCTCTTCCTTGGAAGGAAAGTTAAACAAAGAGAAAGAAGATATCCTTGTTGGGATTTAAACCCTTATAAAACCAAACAACACTCCTTCCAAACCGTCTAGATCAAAATCCAAGATGAACTAGGGTTTAAAGTTTCTCCAGTGGTATAAACACCCTTACTTCCTAGAGAAATAAACCCTAGCTAAGCCTTGCAACAAGGGTGTAAATCCTCTTACTTCTTGTTGCAAGCCTTATATCATTTAAATAGAAAAATTAAATAAACCTTGGTGGAGGGTGTAAGCCATTTTACTCCTCCTAGGGTTTAAGATATATTTCTTGAATTTAACAAGTAAAATGACAATAAATTGTTGAAACACTCACCAAAATCCAAGACATAGCATTCAAGAACCCCTTAATACCAAGATATCATCCACAAATTTCCAACGAAATACCACCAAGAGAAGTCACTAGCCTTTAAAACTCCAAATAACAAGTGTTTCATCCATTGTGACAAGAAAAGAGAGATAGTGAATTGTCCAAAGAAGATGAAATTTCAGTCCAAGAGTGATAATCTCAAGTGATGAATTACGGAAAATGAAAATGACTTGCCTCATATTTTTTTTTGTAAATAAAGTGTAACTATATTAAAAGCTTCCAAAAAAACCAGTACAACATATCAGGTTAACCGGGCCGCAGTTACTGGACTGCCCCATCTCGGAGGAAACCAGTCCAGTCGGCCCACTAAGCGTGGAGCTAATAAGTCATCAACAAGTTCAAAAAAAGAGAGCATAACTTGTCTTTGGCATACATATAGATACTAGACATTTAGACACCTGGAGAGCTAGACAAAGTAAGCCTAAACACCTGGCTGGCCACTTGTCCAAGTGGCTGGGGGATCACCAGTCCTAGGCTCTGCCTCGATGCACGCTATCCCTTCACCTCCATGCTCGTCATGCGCCTAATTGCGCTCAGTTGCCATGGCATTGTCCTCATACATTTCCTCCTCCCTGCTCTTTCCTGGTGGGCTAGTCACGGGATGCTGGTCGTCATCTCCCTCCACTTCTGGGTCTCCCTCTGTGGCCTCTTCCTCAGAATCCAGGAACAGGGCATCGTGCATGGACGCCAGAATTTGGAGAAAGTTTGCTACTTAAATTTCCGTGGCTTCCACCCGATGATGCAAGTCGGCAACCTCCTGTCGGAGCTCAAAAACCAGGGTGTACAGTGTGGCTATATTGTCCCTGAACTGCACTCTGGCGAAGGAGGCATGGCTATCGAGAGCTGGCGTGCTAGGTATATTCTGAGAGGCCTGGCCGAGGCCGGAGTTGCTATCGGGAGGTAGAGAAGGCCCGGGTTCATGGAGGAGCTGACGAAGAGTGATTGAAGTATTGGGAATGATAGCCATGGAACCAGGTTGCGGAGGTTGCAGGTTTACCTGGGAGGAGATGGAATGAAGGCGGGGAGGGGAATAGTCGGAGGAAGTGTCTGGGGAAGAATGCGGAGGTCATCGAGGCTTCCATGGCGCACCTCGCCGTGGTCTGCCTCGTGGCCTCGTCATAAGGCCGTCAGTGCAAATTGCAGGGAGAGCGAGGGTCGATGGGTAGTGGGGGAGGATGGGCTCTCGTTTACACCAGAGGAGAAATGCAGGGTGACAATCCAGCATCTGGAGAATGAGCCCGAATATCAATAGGGAAGAACTTACCATCGCCATTATAACACAACACATTCGAGTTTGCAGCGAAAGGACTCCTACGTAAATGCGACTCATATAAGCATTAACGCATTTAAATACCAGGTGGGGTGACTGGCTGTGGCACATGCCCGGCATGTGTCTCCATACCACGGCGCCCTGTACCCTCAACTGTCTCCTGCCACGATGGCCCTTTTAACACCCCATCCAGGGATGACTTGCCTCATATTAATATGAGGAAACCCAAGTCATAGTTTGTCCAATTTACAATTAAATCCATAATTTTTGGCTAAAACCTAAGTTACAATGCTTAATTAGCAAATCGATTTGTTCTTTTTCCCACATAGACTACAAAATGACCAAAAAAAATAAAATGATGGGACATTAGCCCATAAAAATCTCCTCCAAGGTGGTGTGTGTGAATATAAGCCTTCCAAGGCCAATAATTCATCCTAGGAAGGTGCCACATCATCCCCATATCAAGCAAGAAGGTTAGGCTTCAAGTCCACAACACCACCAAGTGCACCTAAATGGCCAAACATCCTCCCAAATTTGTGACTTCAAGCTCCCCAAGAGAGACATTTTGGCATAGGAGGGTGATTTCACCCCTTCTTCATCATCCAAAGCCTAATTCATGTGTTAGGGGAGTCTTCCAAGGTGTAACATTCATCATTCTAGGCCCCCAATGAGTGGGGTGCAACATCCATCCAGTGGGTCTTCAAGCCCCGATGAAGAAAATACGCCCTCCAAGGGTACACAAGTCACATGTATCATGCCAAGTAAGACACATTTAATAAAATAACCACCCAAACATGTGCATCAAATCCCCCTTTTTCAAACTAAACAAATTTTCAAAGACCTTATAAATTTTGAAAAATTTAGCTATGGGAGGGTTGTCATGGTGCCCCATTGGGTAGGCCAATCCCCAAGTCAAGGAATGTTTCCCAAGAAGACCCTATCTATGACATGTAGTGAATATGAGGTGGATGGGGGTAATACTTTTGGGCATGGGGTTCCTAAAATATCAAGGGATCATATTGTCTCATTTATGGGTTCCTTTGTGGAGGGTGTGTTGCATCCCTATGTTTTCAATGCAACATTTTTACAAGCCCTTTATTTGCCTTTCATTTTTTTGTGGTTCAAACATTGAGCGATATGTGAAAGGAAAGAAAATATCACTTCAATGCCACTTGAAGTTAGAACACATTGAGAGCCATATGCACTGGAAAATAAAGGACACCGCAATGCATTCCCCCATCAAGCGATACATTTTATTCATTTTCTTTTTTAAAGGTCCTTCATTTTTATGGAGAAGTGTTTCATTGCTCTCACGAACTTAGGGAGAGAATATAGAAGGATAGATTATGGTTTTTTTCTTCTATAATGATATCTACAACACCTCTGTGCCTTTATCCCCTTCTTTCCATGAAATGAGGTACAAGCCCTTCTTAGGGTCAGTAAGCCAGAAACCCAAAAGATGAGGAAACAGAGGGGAAGAGGTGTGAAAAGTGGTAAGTATGTGCGAGAATGGTATGATGAACCTTCAAGGATACCCCTTAGTAGAAACCCTTTTCGAGGGTGACCCACTTATAAGGAAACCGTGTCAACCACCAAGGTGAAATAAGGCAAAAGGTATAATTTCCAAGCACACTTTCCATAATCGAGAAATGACCCTTTACAACATGCTCAAATGCTTCAATTATTAAAGTGACACTTACCATGAGACTGGACTTGTTACCTCAAGAAGCAAGACCTGCTATATTTTCTGGGCTAGGTTGGTGTGACAAACGTTGCTATGTTGTTGACGATGAATGGAGATGTGTGGTAGAGAAGAGGGGATCTATCTGATCAATGTGGGATCAACTAGTCATATAGCTCTTGACACTCCATGTATTCTACCTGTGTGCCTCGATACATCATCTCCTTAGTTACCCCTAGGTTGGGGGGCGTAACATCTGGCTCCTACATAGGGACATGTGCTCACCATAGAGTGCATGAGAACCTCAACATCTCCTAGTATGACCTGTGCCTACACATACTCAACCAAGATATTAGAGCATTGAGGGGTGGCTAACTCATCCCTTGTTCATATAAGTAAAACTTCAAAATTTCAACTATTCCTTAAAAATAAATTTTTGCATTTTTCAAAAACTTCTAACTAATATGTAATGATTCAAGAAAACGCATCATAAAAACTATGCATACATGCAATAAATCAATATTTAAAGTAAGTCATAGAAAACGAATTCAACTAGCCTACGATGACATGAAAACACAAATGCAATACATAAAAGCAAATGACCTACCTACTTACCTGGGGCATGAGGCCCATCAAAATTAGGTCCTAAAGATGTAAGGTGAAATCGTACAACCAAGCACAACCAATTTCTAATCTCCCCTTGTGGTTAATCATGTGATACAACAAATATAAGACAAACACATAATAATCATGAGCATAAATAAGCATGTGATCAATCATAGAAAGAAACTCATAGAGGTGGGTGGGGGGAGACAATTTTGCTAGAAAGAACAACCACAAGCTTGATCAACCCATCTCTAAATAGGACTACCGCATATAGATGATGACTCATATTCAACCTCACTTAAAATACGATCGCTCCTTTGAGGCTTAGAAGAAATGAGAGATCAAAAGTCGACCTTATGATTTCCTAGAGAAACAGGCACAAGACAAGGAACACACATAGATCTGGAGACATAACCCTTCTCCAAATTCAAAACATGTTTCTTCTTTATACATTTTGAAAATCGCCACATACCGCCTCATGTTGAAAATATGGTTTCCTTATAACATGGATTTTTGACTACTTTGAGCTGGCCACATCCTCATGTCTATCAAAATTCGAGCACAAAGATGGTTGAGAATCTTTATGGAATAATAGTTCTGAGTGCTCAAAAGGATAATCCCCAAGGTATGGTTGGAGATCAACATAACTTTACTGCAACAAACCATCCCCCAGTGGATGAAAAAATTCTTTGATAATATCGTCATTAGGCTACCAAGTATCTGGATCGTCCACGTATGAAAATAAATCTTCCAAAGGAAAGATTTATGCATTCTTTATCTAGAATATGCCCTCAATGTCATAGATGGGATCTTTATCAAAAGAGAAACAAATAATATCCCATCCATGCTCCTGGACACATATGAAATCATCAATATGATTGTCAACTACATCTGAAGGTTTCTCCAAGA
>JZKD02S1709069.1:523094-549057 GCA_000966675.3 Picea glauca
CCTTGACAAGTAGATCAATTTTCACTGCTTCCATGCAAATTTCAGCGGTCAAAAGTGAAGAAAATGCTTGCTGAGAAAGAGAGTTTAATGCAACCCTAATGGTTGTAGCTTAATGTCTATTAAAAAAAATAACCATTTGGTTAATCAAGATGCCTTTGGAATACAAGAGAGCCAACAACATGTAAAATTCAAATACAACTTGAACAATTCCAAAATCTCAACTTTCATGTTTACCAATGCAAAGTACTAGTGCCTTGTTATTGGGTGAATGGAGTCTCTTCCTTGAAATGAAAGTTAAACAAATAGGAATAAGAGATCCTTGTTGGGATTTAAACCCTTATAAAATCCAACAACACTTATTCCCAATCATATAGCTTAAAATCCAAGATGAACTAGGGTTTAAAGTTTCTCTAGGTGTGTAAACCCTCTTACTTCCTAGAGAAATAAACCCTAGCTAAGCCTTGCAACAAGGGTGTAAATAATCTCACTTATTGTTGCAAGCCTTATAACACTTCAATAGAAAAAATAAATAAACCTTGGTGGATGGTGTACTCCCTTTTACTCCTCCTAGGGTTTAAAATATATTTCTTGAATTTAACAAGTAAAATGACCATAAATTGTAGAAATACTCACCAAAATCCAAGAGATAGCATGCAATAACCCATTAATACCAAGACACCATCCACAAATTGCCAAAGAAATACCACAAAGAGAAGTCACTATCCTTTAGAAATCCAATTAACAAGTGTTGCATCCATTGTGACAAGAAAAAAGAGATAGTGAATTGTCCAAAGAGGCCGAAATTTCAGTCCAAGAGTGATAATCTCAAGTGATGAGTTATGAGAAAATGAAAATGACTTTCTTCATATTTATATGAGGAAACCCAAGTCATAGTTTGTCCACTTTGAAATTAAATCCATAATTTTGGGCTTAAACCTAATTTATAATGCTTAATTAGCAAATTGATTTGTTCTTTTGCCCACATAGGCTACAAAATGACTAAAAAAAATAAAATGATCGGACATTAGCCCATAAAACTCTCCTCCAAGGTGGCATGTGTGAAGATAAGCCTTCCAAGGCCAATATGTCATGCTAGGAAGGTGCAAAATCATCCCCATATCAAGCAACAAGGTGGGGCTTCAAGCCCACAATACCACCAAGTGCACCTAAATGGCCAAACGCCCTCCCAAATATGTGACGTCAAGCTCCCCAAGAGAGACATTTTGGCACAGGAGGGTGATGTCACCCCTTCTTCAACATCTGAAGCCTCGTTCATGTTCTAGGGGAGTCTTCCAAGGTGTAATTCTCATCATTGTGTGCCTCCAATGAATGGGGTGCAACATCCATCCAATGGGATTTCAATCCCCTATGAAGGTCCAAGTGGCTTGATCCATTCATGAATAACTTTCACCGGCAAGGTCCTATAAAGACAAGCAAATACGCCCTCCAAGGGTCCACAAGTCACATGTATCATGCCAATTAATCCACATTTAATAAAAGAACCACCCAAACATATGCATTAAATCCCCCCTTTTCAAACTAAACAAATTCTCAAAAACCTTATAGATTTTGCCAAATTTAGGTATGGGAGGGTTGTCATGGTGCCCCATTGGGTAGGCCAATCCCCAAGTCAAGGAGTGTTTCCTAAGAAGACCCTCTCTAGGCCATGTAGTGAATATGAGGTGGATGGTGTTAATACTTTTGGGCATGGGGTTCCTGACATATCAAGGGCTCATATTGTCTAAGTTATGGGTGCCTTTGTGGAGGGTGCATTGCATCCCTTCGTTTGCAATGCAACACTTTTCCAAGCCCTTTATTTTCCTTTAATTTTTTTGTGGTCCGGACATTGAGTGCTATGTGCAAGGAAAGAAAAATATCACCACAATTCCACTTGAAGTTAGAACACATTAAGTGCCATATGCACTGGAAATTAAAGGACACTGCAATGCATTCTCCTATCAGGTGGGACATGTTTTTCATTTTCTTTTTTAAAGGTCCTTCATTTTTATGGAAGTGTTTCATTGCTCTCATGACCTTAGGGAGAGCATATAGAATGAAATATTATGGATTTTTTCTTCTACAATTCTAGCTACAACACCTTTGGGCCTTTAGCCCCTTCTTCACATGAAATGAGGTACAAGCCCTTCTTGGGCTCAGTAAGCCTGGAAACCCAAAAGATGAGGAAGTGAAGGGGTAGAGGTGTGAAAAGTGGTAAGTATGTGTGGAAATGGTACGATGACCCTTGAAGGAGACCCCCTAGTAGCAACCCTTTTCTCGAGGGTGACCCACTCATAAGGAAACCAGGTAAACCACAAAGGTGAAATAAGGAAAAAGGTATCATTTCCAAGCAAACATTCCATAATCAAGAAAAGACCCTTTACAACATGCTCAAATGATTCAATTATTAAAGTGACACTTACCATGAGACTGAACTTATTACCTCATGAAGCAAGACCTGTTGTCTTTTCTGGGCCAGGCTAGTGTGGTAGATGTTGCTATGTTGTCGACGATGAATGGTAATGTGTGGTGGAGAGGAGGGGCTCTGTCTACTCAATGTGGGATTTGCTGGTCATTTGGCTCTTAACACTCCATGTATTCTACATGCGAACCTCGAGGCATCATCTCCTTAGTTACCCCTAGGCTGGTGGGGTAACACACCCCTTTAAATAATGGATTTACTATTGAAATTATTTTCAGACTCGTTGTACTTGACAACACTACAAACTAGAGGGTGTTTAAGGATGATTCACATATAATATATTTTCTCACCAATGATGGAATTTTCAAAGATGTTGTTATTGATGATGAAGAACCTCAACAAGAGTTACATAAATGCCAAAATTAAGCAAATGGCATCATAGGTAACTGTGTAATAAGGAATGTGTTGAATTGACTCCGAAAAAGTTGTTTGATTTACAATGCATATTTAAAAGAAAAACCAATTCCAAGAAAAATAGCTCAGGATATGATGCTTGGTAAATTTGGGAACCCCTGATCATCCCAAGTTTATCAATTTGGGACTTTTTGTTTAGAGGCTAAAAGGTGTACCTTCACTCATCTCTTCAAGAAGTGAAAAGATGTCTTCACATGGACTTATGAATATCTGAAAACTTATGACACCTGAATCATCCAACACATCATTCCAATCAAAGATGGCATCAAGCATTTCTAGCAAAAACTAAGGAAATTGCATCCTGCGTTGGAATATATTATTCAAAGGAGCTTAAGAATCTATTGGATTCTCAAGTCATTTTTAAGGTCTGTCATTCAACATGGGTATCCAATCTGGTTTCTGATAGGAAGAAATTCGGGGATATTAGATTTTGTGTAGACTTTTGGAACTTAAATCAGACATCTGACAAAGACAAATTACATGTTTCTTCTATGGAACAAATTCTGCAACTCGTCTCAGGTCTGGAAATGTTCTCCTTATTAAATGGGTTCTCAGGTTACAACCGGGTTCTCATAGTAGAACTAGACTGATCAAAGACCACTTTTCACAGAAAGTGGGGAATTTTTGCTTACCACCAAATGCCTTTTGTTATAATCAATGCGGGAACAACATTCTAGTGTGCCATGGATATAGTTTATAAAGGTATGATCAACCAAAGTGTAGTGGTCTATCTTGACAATGTAGCATTTTATTCTAAGAAAAGAGCAGATCTCTCACAACACCTGAAACATATTTTTGAAAGATGCAGGAAATACAACATATATCTAAATCCTAAGAAAATAATATTTGGGGCATATCATCTCAAAATATGGGGTTTATGTTGATCCAGGATAAAAGAAAGAAATCATGCAGATTCCCATGCCCCAAAACAAAAAGTATATGCAATCATTCTTTGGGAAGATAAATTTTGTGAGAAGATCTGTATCAAAATTTGCATAGATAGTCAAGACTCTTCAGTAGATGATCAAGAAATATGTGTAGTTCAAATGGAAATATAGAACTAGATCATACATTTCAAATTCCAGACTTCTCCAAATATCTTTTGTTGTATACTTTTGCTTTAGATCCTTCCCTTGAAACAATTCTCACTCAAAAATATGAGCAAGGAATGAACGCCCCATCTCATTTATGAGCATTGGTCTATAAGGGCATGAATTGAATTAAACTGTGGTGGAGAAACAAGCATTTGTTTTCCACAAAGCCATCAAGCAATTCATGCCCTACATTATGAAGAATCACTCCAAAGTGATTGTGAGTCACCCAATTGTAAGATCATTGTTTGTTAAAAAATAACTAGGGGAACACCGAGGAAATTGGATGACAATTGTGCAGGAATATGACCTTGAATTTAAACTTGCCTAAATTGTGAAATTCCAAGGCCTATGTAAGCTGGAAACATATGCCCTAGACTATATGGCTGGGAAGAAGAATTATCATTTTGCATGAGAAATTTCCATATGTTACAACACTTGATGACTCTTGGTACACTGATCTTAAGCAATACATGCAACATGGCATTTCCCCCAACCATCTAAATCTCAAATAGAAAATAGCTATGAGGCTCAAATTAACACACTATCAACTCATTAATGGTGTTATTTTCAGAAGGAATTATGAGAATGTCCTCCTTTAATGTCTAAAGAAACAAGACACATAGAGGGTTCTCAATGAACTACATGACGAGCTAGAAGAGGGCCACTTTGTCGAAGAGAATACAACTCAAAAAATCCTAAGAGCATGATAATATTGGCATAGACTCTTCAAGGATTTGCATGCTTATTCCAGGAGCTACAAAATTTTCTAGAAATGTGTGAGAGGAGAAAAAAAGGTTCTGTTCCCCTTGGAACTGGTAGTTGTTGAAGAACCATTTGAGCAATCGAGATTGCACGTTATCATGGAGATCAATCCTCATTCCTCGAAGAAACACAAGTACATCCTAACCACCATTGATTATTTGACATGATGGGTGAAAGTAATGTCATTGAAAAAGGTAGATAAATATATAGTGATCAATTCCTTGGAACAACACATCATCACTATGTTTGGAGTGCCCACTACTCTTGTTTTTTATAACGCCACATATTTTTCTTCTCTAAAACTAACTAAATTTTATTTAGACAAAGAAATTATATTGAGACACACAGATACATATTACCCTTAAGGAAATGGTGTGGTTGAATCTACTAATAAGAACTTGATCTGTATCTTGAAGTAAATTGTGGTTGATCAACAGAGAAACTAGCACAATGCTCTATCTAATGAAATGTTGGAATATAGGGTGGCACTAAAATCTTATATAGGAACATCCACTTAATTTTTAATTTATGGGAAAGAATCCATCCTTCCCCCTAATGTGTTACCTTCTCTTCAACTATCCCAACAACCATGTGGGAAAAAATACCTAGCCATTCAAAGAATAATAGACATTCTGGTCAAACTAGAAGAAGAAAGGGGGAAATAAAAGACAAAATTTGTCGTGCATCAACATATCATAAACAAATGGTTCAATAAGAACTCTTTTAGGGAAGAATATTTTCAAATTGGTGATTGGTTCTAAAATGGGATAAGCCAAACAAAACAAAGGGAAACATTCCAAATTCCAACAAATGTGGTTTGGTCCCTATCTAATTAAAGAAAAGATTGGATTAGGTATAGATTGCAAAACCTTGAAGGAGAATTAAACCTCCTTCTTGTCAACATCCAAGTCCTAAAAAAATACTTTGGTTAGTTGTCCTCATATAGCTTACTTGTACATAAATAATGCATTTACCCCCTCACTTCTCCTTTTCTAGGTTGCTTAACTTTCTTTTATTTTTTGCTTGGATTTATATCCAACTTTTGTTATAGGTTTTCCTTCAAAAAAAAATTCTCTCCCAAATACCTTTTCTTACCTTTCTTCATAAATAGATCATGGTTGTTGAAATCTGATTCTTACAATGATATAGCATACAATGGCTTATGATTACGAAAATTTGCTTCTATCATTGGGACAATGTAATGTCCCTTTCCAAATAGGAACTCCAGAGAGGAGGCTTAATGGTCTAAACCGCCCCATTAGACTATATCCAGGGCCAGAAAGGGGTAAACAGGGTCACTAGAGGTCACTTCACTCACCGGTGTTATATTTAGAAAGTGACATTGAACTAAAAAGGGTAAAAAGCGCTTTTAAGTCAGTATGGGCTAAAAATAGAAGTCAATAGTGAATTAGGGTTTCAACAATGATTTAGGGTTTTGGAAGTCAACAATGAATTAGGGTTTCAACAATAATTTAGGGTTTTGGATAGCAATAAAGGAAGGGTCAACAACCTAATTGATAATTATGAAGATTATGACTTGTCATTGAAGAGAAGAGGCGCATCTCATGAGAGATAGTTCAATGGATTCCAGGAGGAAGACACCAGTTGGTTGATTTCGGTGTTGAGAGACACACCCTAGTCACTAGGGAGATCATTCAAGTCTTCCATCATTCTTCAACAGTAGTTACATAGTGTTCAACAACAAGGGTGCATTCATCTAGAGTGAGGGTGCAACTTCTAAGATGGTTTTTAGTCGACTTATCCCATCTAGGGAGAATTCTGAGATTTCCCTCCGACCCATTTGAGAGAAAGGCAAGGCACATCTTTTTCCTGGCTCCTCATCATATTCTGATGGAGGAATAAATTGAGGTCAATTTTCTAGAATTGGACATGCAACACTTTTGGCAGATACATTTGGGGTTCTAGATCGAGCATCAATCCATATTCAGGGAAACCCTTTCGACCCATTTCCCAGTAGACCAAGGCAGTCATTTTGAGACACATCTCATCCGATTCTGATGGTGGAATCACTAAGACTCATTTTTCCAGAGAAAGAGGGGCACATTCCCCCAAGGGGATCCATCTAGGGTCCAAACTCACCAATAGAAGGGTCCAACAGTTTCCAGTACTGAGGACTAGAGCAGGGCGCATTATTTGGGACAATTTCTAGGCCATTTCGAGAAGTACAACTCCCAGGGCGAATTTTCCAGACTTCCAACAGTTGTCGTCAGAGCTGCCATAGTCCCAACACATCCGTTGATTCTGTAGTGCTCCCATATTCTGGGTATTATCTTTTAGTTGCTTATTTGTATTCTAGCTAAGATCCTTTGTCTATTGATCTATTCAAGTATTGTCAGTTTATTCAGCCGCATTCAACCTTTTTGTAATCCACAGAGATATCATAATATAAAATTTGCAGTCCTTTATCGCATTTGTTATTTGTATGATCATTTATATGCTGTAAATGATTAATCCTACACACACATTAGCAGCGTTTCCTAGACTAGCCAAGTGAGGAACATTACAATGGTATCAGAGCTTTAGTCCCGCTAGCCTGTGACTAAAGACAATGAGTGTAGCATAAGACCCAGAGGGCCGTCAACACGTAGGTGACGGATATGTCACTTACAATAGGCATAAGGAAAGAAGGCATATGCCTGACTTTCCCCCTTTTCATCCTAGCTCAGAGGAAGAGGAAGAGGCACACATAGAACCAGAGAGAAGGGCAGAACATGAGGCTGAGCGTGAGGTAGAGAGGATGTTAGGAGACATATATGAGCGACCAGAGGGCAGTGGCAAGGTCCCCATAGATCCCGAGACAACTTTCATGTAGGTTATCAACGATATGTTAGCTAGTCAACAGACCATATATCAGTCCTTGGCACAGGTGGTTGATATATTGGCTACAGTGGGCACCCCAGACACACAAGTCCCGCATGTAGCATAGGGTAACTTAGGAGCAGGCAGTAGACCCCAGTCACCCTCTCGCACATACACCTTTGCAAGTAGGATTCCCAGACCCTTGTTTCTCAGTTTCCAGAGGGCACCCACGGTAGTTGCACCGCCACTGATAGTATGGAGGCCACCCACTCATGCAGAGGACACTGTGGAGTACAGGAGGGAGTACACAACATTAGGTCGTGACTTCCACCAGGACATGACCCTATTTGGGTACTGTGGAATGAGACTCAAGAACCATCCTAGAGAGCTACAAAGGGGAGGACTGCAACAACAACATGGGCATAACATGGATTTCATCAAAAAATTTGGTAAACTCACCATACCTTATTTCGACGGATCGCCCAAATGCACTGCTAGATCTTGGGTACAAAAGCTAGACACATACTACAAGCTCAACCAGATGACCGAGACAAAGGCCATCAGTTTCACGACCTTACACTTGGAGGGTCAGGCACATGAGTGGTGGTATCATGGATTGGTGGCATTGGGTCATAGTCGCATCACTTCCTATAGGGATTTTAGAGAGAGGCCCATGGACAGGTTTGACAGGAGGGATCCTGAGATCCACTTTAGGGATCTAGCCTAATTGAGACAAAATGGCACAACAAAGGCATTCATCATGGAGTTTCAGTGGGTAGTCATGGAAGTGACATATATATCAGAGCCTAGGATGATCATTATATTCACAGAGGGACTCACCGAGCCTTTAAGAGGACAGGTGAAGGCATACGGGCCTCCCACCTTGCAGGATGCCATCCTTCACACTCGAGATTTGGCAGATTCAGTGCCAAAGACTAAAACATTTTCCAAACCCTTTGTATCCCAGAAGGATCGATACAGGAAGCCATTCCAAAGAGAATGGAAGGGCAAGGAGAAGCTGGATGATGAGACTAGGTGAGAGCTTATGAGGAAGAAGCTTTGCTTCAACTGCAGAGACCCTTGGGTCCTAGGCCATCGGTGCATGGGCAAGGTAGAGATTCATTATATTGAGGTGGCAACAAACAATGTGGACAATAAGGAGGAGGAAAAGGATAGTGGATCCACTAGCTTAGAGGAGGAGTCAACACATGTAGAGGAGCAACCTCCTCGTAGACCTCCGACACCGGCAGGAGCCCATCTCCCAGTAGTCCCACAGCCGCTTGAGCAGGCTAACAAGAGGAAACCAAAAAAGGGAGGAGTCATAGAGACCCTTTCTGGTGTTCCCAGGTATGATACCCTTCGGATCAGAGGGACTATTTAGGGACAATGGTAAATATCCCTGACAGATGGTGGGGACACCCACAACTTCATCGACGCTTCACTAGTATCTAGATAGGAACTTCAGACATAGGAGTTTGAGGGGTTTGACGTTGCAGTAGCAGATGGCCAAATAGTGGAGTGTCTAGACAAAGTTCCAGACTTGAAGGTAAATTTAGGAAACTATAAAGTGAGAGATACATTTTATGTGGTTGACCTATCTGACAAAGATGTGGTGTTGGGAGTCCAGTGGATGATTGCCTTGGGAAAAATTACCACCAATTACCAAACCTTGGAGATGGGATTCAGAGACCATGACGAAAAGAAGGTTGTTCTAAGAGGTATGTCGACAGGAGCACCCAGGACAGTTTCAGCCAAGAGGATGGAAAGGATATTCAAACATGGGGAAGCAACGTATGTTGCCAAGTGTTTGATCACTACGTGGAAGGATTTAGAGGGTTGAAAATTGTACCATACAGAGATCAAGGATTTATTGGGACAACATCAACAGGTCTTTGAGGCAATTCCACCAGGGAGACCACTTGACAAGGGGTTTGAGCACACCATTGAGTTGGAGGAGGGGGCCAAACCTATGATCACCCCCCCCTATTGTCATCCTAGGAGGTTCAAGGATGAGATAGAGAAGGCAATCAAGGAATTGCTAGTGATGGGACACATCAGACCGAGCAACAACCCATTTTCTTCTTCAGTTGTCTTAGTTATGAAGAAGGATGGCACCATGAGGATGTGCATTGATTACCTAGCCTTGAACAAGAAAACCATCAAGAACCGATACCATATCCCACACATTGATGAATTGATGGATGAACTACATGGGGCAGTTTTCTTCTCAAAGATTGATCTATGCTCTAGATATCATCAGATCAACATCCGAGAGAAGGACATAGAGAAGATGACATTTCGATGTCATTTTGGACACTTCGAGTTCCTGGTTATGCCATTTGGGCTAACCAATGCAACCGATACATTCCAGTCTTGCATAAACCATATATTCAGGGATTAGTTAAGGAAATCAATATTGGTTTTCTTCGACGACATATTGATCTATAGTCGGTCATGGAAAGAGCATATGAGGCACCTGGATGAGGTATTGAGCATCATGGAGGCACAATCATTATATGCCAAAGATTCCAAGTGCGAGTTCAATATGACAAAGCTACTTTACTTGGGCCACATCATCAGTGAACAAGGGGTATAGGTGCACCAAGAGAAGATCAGGGCCATTCTGGATTGGCCGACGCTGAGGAATGTGACATAATTGAGGAGCTTCTTTGGGCTGTGCAACTATTACAGGCAGTTCGTCCAGGGTTTTTCTCAGCTTGGAGCATCGCTGGCATATCTTACCAAGCATGGGGCCTTCATATGGATCGATAAATCATAGGAAGCCTTTGATCACATGAAGGGAGTCATGGGCACTTGTCCAGTGTTCGCCCTACCAGACTTCACCTTGCCATTTGTACTAGAGTGTGACACATCCGGTGAAGGGATCGGTGTAGTTTTTATGCAGGGAAGACACCCCATTGTATTCAAGAGCCATAAGATTAGTAAGCCTGAGAGGTTGTACTCCATTTATGACAACGAAATGTTGGCAATCATGCATGCCTTGACCAAGTTCAGACAATATTTGTCGGGCAACAAATTCATGGTCGAGACCGATCACAACAATTTGAAATATTTCCTTGAGTAGAAGGACCTCAGTGAGTGCCAACAGAAATGGATGATGAAGGTACATGCATTCGACTTTGACATAGATTATTTCAAGGGGAAGAATAACATTGTGGTCGATGCACTATCGAGGAGACCTGCGACATGTTCTTTGATGGAGATTTCAGCAGATTGGAAATCCCACTTGTTAGTGGAATATTCCAAGAACAAGTTCTCTTGTGAGGTGACAGATGGGTAGATATAGGATGAACGGTATAGGGTCATTGATGATGTCATATTTTACAAGGATAGAGTCTACTTGGTGCTAGATTCAGGGCTCAAGAAGAAGATACTCACCCCAGTTCATGATTCACCTATAGCAGACCATCAGGGGTTTTTCAAAACCTATAGATAGATCAAAGAAAGGTTCTCATGGAAGGGCCTCAAACAGGACATTATGAGACATGTCAGTGAGTGTGTGAATTGCTAGTAGAACAAGTCAGAGCATGCTCTTCCAGTAGAGCTACTTCAACCACTCCCCATTCTAGAGCAGAAATGGAAGAGTATATCTATGGACTGCATCACAGGTCTACCCAAGGTCCAGGGTAAGGACTGTATCTATGTAGTGGTCGACATATTGACCAAGTTTTCTCACTTCTATGCCATACTGACAGAGTAAAACGCAGTTCAGGTAGCCGAGATTTTCTTCAGGGAGATCTTCAGACTTCATGGGTTGTCGAAGAACATCGTCAGTGGCAGTTGGTTCATAGGGACATTCTGGAGAGAGTTGTTTCGGTTGGTGGGGACGGAGTTGACACCTAGAACCAACTATCACCCTCAGATAGATTGGTAAACCAAGATGTTCAACAAGTGGGTTGAAGGGTATTTG
Source organism: Picea glauca (assembly GCA_000966675.3). Lineage (NCBI taxonomy): Eukaryota > Viridiplantae > Streptophyta > Pinopsida > Pinales > Pinaceae > Picea > Picea glauca. Next base: position 534,595 of record JZKD02S1709069.1, read on the forward strand.
AGAAACTATTTAGGAGGACAACAAAGAACATGGGTAAAGTGGTTACATTTAGGAGAACATTGCTACAACACCACCTTCCACATGTCCATTGGTATGACACCCTTTCGAGCATTGTACGGATATGATGCTACCACTTTGGTAGACTTGGTATTCAGGGAGAGCAGAGCTCCCAAGGCCAAGGATTGGATCATGGAGAGTTAGGAGATTCTCAAGTTGTTGAAAGAGAACCTGTAGACGACGCAAAATCGATAGAAGATAAGTGCAAACATGCACATGATAGAGCACAACTTTGAGGTTGGAGATATGGTTTTCTTGAGACTCCAACCCTATAGACAATCATCTCTGAAGAAGAGTGGGGTCGATAAGCTCAAGCCCATATTTTATGGCCCTTATAGGATCATGCGCCGAGTAGGCGAGGTTGCTTACGAGCTAGATCTTCCAAAGGGGAGCAAGATTCATAACGTGTTCCACGTGTCTTGCCTAAAAAAGGCAGTGGGACAATTCATTAGCACATAAGAGGAGCTTCCCTCGTTGGATGAGGAGGGACAGTTGGAGTTAGTTCCAAAGGAGGTTTTGGAGTTCCGGGAGTGGAAACTAAGGAGCAGGGTCATCAGAGAGTGTTTGATCAAATGGAGAGGGCTTCTAGTAGAGGACACTACTTGGGAGAGCGAGCATGTGTTGCAGCACCGTGGACTGGTATTGCTTGAGGACATGCAATTTTAGGAAGTGAGGACTGTAATGTCCCTTTCCAAATAGGAGCTCCAGAGAGGAGGCTTAATGGTCTAAACCACCCCATTAGACTATAGCCAGGGCCAAAAAGGGGTAAACAAGGTCACTAGAGGTCACTTCAGTCACTGGTGTTATATTCAAAAAGTGACATTGAACTAAAAAGGGTAAAAAGCACTTTTAAGTCAGTATGGGCTAAAAATAGAAGTCAACAGTGAATTAGGGTTTCAACAGTGATTTAGGGTTTTGGAAGTCAACAGTGAATTAGGGTTTCAACAGTGATTTATGGTTTTTGAAAGCTATAAAGGAAGGGTCAACGACCTAATTGATCATTATGCAGATTATGACTTGTCATTGAGGAGAAGAGGCGCATCTTAGGAGAGATAGTTCAATGGATTCCATGAGGAAGACACCAGTTGGTTGATTTCAGTGTTGAGAGACACACCCTAGTCACCAGAGAGATCATTCAAGTCTTTCATCATTCTTCAGTAGCAGTTACACAATGTTCAGCAGCAAGGGCGCATTCATCTAGAGTGAGGGCACAACTTTTGATAGCGTTTTTAGTCAACTTATCGCATCCAGGGAGAATTTCAAGATTTCCCTCCGACCCATTTGAGAGGAAGGCAAGGCACATCTTTTTCCTAGTTCCTCATCATATTCCGACAGAGGAGTCAACTGGGGCATATTTTCTAGACTTGGACGTGCGACACTTTTGGCAGATACATTTGGGGTTCCAGAGCGAGCATCAAGCCATATTCAGGGAAACCCTTCCGACCCATTTCCTAATAGACCAAGGCAGTCATTTTGAGACACATCTCGTCTGATTACAACGGTGGAATCACTAGGATGCATTTTTCCAGAGAAAGAGGGGCACATTCCCCCAGGGGGATCCATCCGAGGTCCAAACTCACTAGCAGAAGGGTCCGACAGTTACCAGTACTGAGGACTAGAGCAGGGCACATCATTTGGGACAGTTTCAAGGCCATTATAAGAAGTACAACTCCTAGGGTGAACTTTCCAGAATTCCAGCGGTTACCATTAGAGCTGCCATAGTCCCAACGCATCCATTGATTTCGCAATGCTCCCATATTCTGGGTATTATCTTTTAGTTGCTTATTTGTATTTTGTCTAAGATCCTTTGTCTGTTGATCTAGTCAAGTATTGTCAGTTTATTCATTCGCATTCAACATTTTTGTAATCCACAGAGATACCATAGTATAAACTTTGCAGTCCTTTGTCGCATTTGTTATTTGTATGATCATTTATATGTTGTAAACGATTAATACTACACACACATTAGCAGCGTTTCCTAGACTAGCTAAGTCAGGAACATTACAGACAAAACACCGGTTCTTCTTGTGTTTCCATGATTACCTCAATCTAGTATTCAAGACTCAGACTATGTAGAGGGACGCTTTTGAAAAAATTTGACAAGCACTAACACCTCAAAACTTGGTCAAGAATAGGTAATTGGTCACATTTAAAGAAATCTTTGCCTTCACACTTAATTAAATGGATGATGTTTGTACCAGGAAGTATAGGGATTTTTCAAGTCATACTCCACAGGAAGGTAGCTATCTATAAACAAACATATCTTTAAACACATAGGAAGGTAGCATACACCAAAAAAATTGTAATATTCCTTCATGTCGAATAAATATTGTCTTCACTCACCGACACATCAGTAGTCCCAAATCTTACCTTCACACCAATATGAAAAAGAATAAAAGGCTTTCTCTCACCGACACACTAACAGAGAAAATTATTTCTCTCATCAGCACACCGACAGAGAAAAGTCTTCCTCTTGACAACACACTAGTAGAGAAAGTTCTTTCTCTCAATGACACACCGAAAAACAAAAGTCTTCCTCTCATCAACACACTGGCAGAGAATTTTGTTGTCTCACCCATAAGTTGGTGGGACCCACGAGTCGTAAATGCAATTATATGGAAGGTGGTGTGGCATGACATGACTCGTTTGTACGATATTTCTTTGGTTATCATCCACACAATCTCTCTCTCATGACTTGATATCTCAGCTTCCTCACCAGGATTAACAGGTAAGGTTGGTATTCCCCTACCTTATCTTTGTTTTCATTTTAAAACCAAATATACCCCATTCCATTCTAAATCCCCAAACCCCATTTTTCTCAACAAATAAAAAAGCGATGACCTAAAATTAACTTGCGATCCTAAATGGAGGGAAGGGTAAAGTCACCCAATGAGAAAATAGCTCGTAACTGTAAATATCATCCCGTTGAGGTTGGGTGTGGGAATTCTAAACTTATTTCCATCCCTCCATTATCCGCCTCTCAAAAAATTCATGGGACTGCTTCCTTCTCTTGTTTCACACATGCACAACCCATCTCTTCTATCCCCTTTTCACCAACCAACATGGCCCGTGACCATTTATTTTTAAATATTGATAGTGTAGAAGGGTTCAAACCAATGCACAACTTAGGTTTTGTATAAACTATTGCTCATTGTTGGCCACCCTATATGGATAATACCCAATTACAACTTGTAATCAACACTCTACGAGGCTTATGGATAGGGCATCGCCACACATAGTAATTGCACAAGTTTTGGCTCAGTCCTTCAAGATAATAACATGTGTTTTTATGTTGAATTGGTGAAATATTTTCCCTTGGTGTTTCAATCACCATGACTTTCATTCCAGGGATCTATGGATAAGGACCTTTTTTATAATAAAAAATCCTTGCATTTTCAATTTTATTGCTTGATTTTATATGTGCTAATATGAAAATCTTTATATTGTGACAGCATATGTTTTCCATAGTACCCATCGTGTCCACCTATAATAGGAAATTCAACCCCATTGTTGATATCTCATCGGGAAAATAAGAGGAAGACTCAAATATTTATACCACGTGACCTATGTACAATGGCACACAATGCGCCATCGACAAGGACACATCATTCCAGTGAGGAGAGATTTATCAAATGTTCACTAACCAAATATTCCCCCATATGACAGAGAAATATTCGAGCCTCATTGTATATTGAGCCATCATATAATCCAAGTTACACATAATAACATCTCATTCAGTAGTATTCCCTTGTGCTAAGGCCATATACTGAATCATCTGGCATACACATATATACAACATGTTGATAATCAATGCACAAGGAATACATGTTACTTATTTCTATCCATTAGTGATCATCTCATGTTATCTATTGATCAACGGAGATATTTCATTGAATGACAAATTAGTGAAATGATTCCCTCACAAGCTCAGAGATCTTATGAAAACTTGGTGGGTGCCAAGTAAAAAGTTCAAGACTAGGGCATCAAAAAACTACCTAATTAATTTACTTAGGCTTCCCTTCCAATATACAATGGCCATACTATGTATATTATATGGATATCTTGATTATCATATATTCAAGGTGTCATGGGTGCCTCTCATTCACTATATCACCACTTCTGGATCCATATTTAACCGGGTAAACATTTTGTCTTCTACACTAGCACATGCCATATGAGATGAGGACATATGGCTCTAGGGAAGCACCCCAGTTTTCACATGGCCTCTTATCTGTTGGACATGATGTGTATGATCCATGCATACCTAGATATGATTTGGGATTGGAAACAAGGTGAGATTTCCATCCACATATACTTTAAAATCCTCTAGGAACACAAGTATCGCTCCAATTACCAGCATATTTGTGACAAGTTCTTGATCCTACGATTTCAATTATTATTCTATGTTCCTACACCTTGTATGTCCAAAAACACTTAGGCCGTAGTAGGCAAGGTGGGAGATTGGTACTTACTAGAATATGGCACATACATCAGGGTATAGAGGGCCACCAAATCCCCTCACCTACTCCCCAAATTTGTTCTTAACATACTAGTCTTGCATGAAATAACTTATCAAGCTCTGGTATATGGGGTAACTGTAGCCTTAAAAAGAGAAAAAAAAATGATTTGGCCACCCCTGTCACTCTCGTTTGGTTCCTATTCTTTTAGAGACATTAAGGAGACTCAAGCAAGAGCTGACACCTTAGCCTCTTTCCACTTCAATGAGGAAAGATGCCACATGAATTATCCCCTAAGAATTGTCAGCGCACACTACCATAAGTGAAAATTCAAATGGAGTCACAAGTCTGAATCCTAGGAGGAAGAAGAAATCCACCGAAGGGAAATCAAAAACTTATGATGAAGTGATTTTCAAAATAGGAGGCAAATCCAAGCATAGAGGCAGAATACGAGATGAAAAAAAATCTACGGTTGTAGAGGAATAAAGGAAAAAGAGACTAGAAGCAAAAAATAGAGCAAAGACTAAGGCTAAGTAGAAAATGAAGAAATAATAAGTAGTAGAAGTAGCAATATCAACTAAGAAGAAGAGGAATAGAAAACAAAATAAGAATATGAAGTAGAAAAATCATAACAGAGAATGAAAGAATCAAAAGTTGCAACAAAACAAGAAGAATACAAGAAAGGAGAAGAGGAAGAGATGAGAAGAAGAGAACAAGAAAAATTATGAAGAAATGCTTGATGCAAACCCAATGGACATCGATATACCAGGGTCATCTTCAAGTGCACCTCTAACTAAAGGACATTTTCCATTGGGATAAATGGGGCTAGGGGCATCTACAACGTCCAAAGCTAGGAAAGTAACAGATCTAAAATCATTGATATTTGATAGAGACTCAAGAAAAATCATCCATCAAAGCACAATAAGGTTGCTTGTTTTTGGAATCTCTCCGCTCTCAGTCACCACATAACAAGTTGTGGTAAAAAACATCACAAATGGCCCCTTGGCTATTGCTTCAGCTAGTATGGCCTTTACTATGGAATTAGAGCATAATCTGAAGAACAAGATGCAAGAAATTGAAGAATATAAAGAAAGAATAAGAACCCTAGAAGAAGTGCAATTTTACAAAGGTGACAAAACCAACATCCAAGAGTTTAGAATAAGTATTGAAGGGGTGAGGAAAGAGCTCCACATTTTTTCCAAGGAAATATATGTTGGAGTACAAGAATTCTAGAAGAAGGCCTCCAAAATTCTAACACAACTAAACAAGACCAAGTCTAAGAACACATAGTTTGTTGGGATAAGGGTGGGCCTAGACGAGATGAATAAATGGGTAGAAGACAACCCAAATGCCCTCACAGTCCTCCGAAGGATGAGCGAGTGGGAAAATGAGTTGAACTATGCAACCCTTTCCAACTGACAATGAATAAGAGAAAAAATGGTGAGGGATTTAAAAAAATCCCTTGTCATATGCTAAAAAATTCACAGAGAAACCATTTTCTCTCCATCAATTATCATTTGCCTCAAATCGGTGAGCTTGGGCATCCTAAGCTAGATAAGCAAGTACAAGAAAAATTAGAGGAGGCTACGCATTCAAGAGAACTAGCTATCAGGTTCCCACTAAGAGTGACCAATGCCATGATGGTTGACCATATAATAAATCCATCTAAATCTGAAAGCCTAATCCAACCTTTCTTGGCTAATCTATAAAGGCATGTGAAAATGCTATCCAAGAACTTAGCAGCCCACAAAGTTACATTAGAGGCCTTGTTGTACCACATAATTATACGAAGTTACATTAGATGCCTTGTTGTATCATGACATATGGGTTGGATATACTAGAGATAAGGATAAAGGGGAAGCATACCATAAATTCTAATTTATAAATGTCATATTTTATTTCTTTTGTAGAGTAGAAAGAAACATAATAGAGAAGATAAAGAGTTTTGTAAATGCTACCAGGGAATGCAAGACCCAAGAAACAATTATCAATCTCAACTATATAAACCAAAGAATACCCACTTAGAAAGGGCTCTTCAATTATGTAATTTTTGGAGAACTATTTTTTTGAAAGTAATGACAAGAAACCCTTGAGGCCATTTTGACATAGAGGAAACAATTTTTCTAATAACCATTATTTGTGAACCACTTTCATTGAACTTCAAGTTATTGTGAAATGTTGTAAGATTTCATTGTTCATTTAAAGGCTTATCTTGCATGAATGTGTTTCTTTTTACAATATATTTTCTTCTATCTTATGAATGTCCTAAGATGATGAATAAATGGGAATGAATGAGTCATTGCAACAAACTATCCCTTTTAATTATTTTTTTGTGTGTACGTTAACAATCTTTGTCCCTATAACAATTATTTGTGTTAGTGTTATATGTAGGGAATGATTACAATACTATCTATTCATTTATTAGATTCGTTGCTCCTAGCTAGGATAGGATATATTATATTTATTTCCTACATCTAGCATAGCTCATACCTGCATACACTGTATTCTCTCACTCCACCAACCACTCACCCAACCCTCATATTAGTAATGGTATCCAAGCTAGAATCTGGACGGGACTCCTATTCCAAACAATGTGAAGTCTAATTGGGACATCGTACCAGAGAGTACCCCTATTTTTTGAAGGGAATTTTGCCTGTGTCAACATGAGGGTGTGAAATATAAGTATAATATATTTCCTCTAATGTACGAGGTCACAAGGAGAGTTGATGGTCGAAATACATTACAAGAAAACGATTTTGATCTCAAGTGGGTTAAGAAGGAGTCCTACATACCAAAGATATAGAAAGTGTATGCAAGCAAATATCTATTAAGAAATAGAACACACAAGACATGACAAACAATATGATGAAAAATGACTCAAGTTGTCTTGTTCATTATTCACACCAAATTTACAAATATATAGTACAATGGGTCATGCCAACTCATAGAGATATTTTCTATAGATCCTAACACCTTGCATGTTGAGTAGGGTAGGAAATCTTAATTAACTCTCTTACTCATCATTTGAGGATAAATCACTAATATCCTAAATGAATAATATAATTAAAGATGACATGAAGACTTAGTGATTAGTAAGGTAATCCATAAGCTAACATTATCCCCCTCACAAGTCTATATTTTTGTATCAACTAAGAAATAAACACTAATGCAAAAGCTGATATATTGGATCTTTCAGAAGCCTATGATGTAAGCTTCAATGAAAAATATGCTTGAAAAACTGTCAAAACTGGTTGTTGGATGGTTCATCTAGAATGAACTGAAAAATAATTTAAATCCGGAAGTGGAGAGTTGCCAATGTTTGGAAATTTCCTAATTACTTGACATATTGTTCATTTGCCAAGTAAGATAGCTACAAGAAGTTGGCATCTTCTAATAATTGGTGAACATGTAGTATCACCACTAAACCACTCTCTTAATCTCGTGGTTTGGGATGACCGCGAACCATTTTTCACACTTTTAGGTGTTAAACAACATCCCAATGTGTTCCAATTGAATAATAAAGATCTACATGAGAGGAGCCTAGATTCTGATTTTCCTAAATGCTAATTTGATGATGATATGACGCTTCAAATTCCATGTTGAAACTTCCATGATTTGATTGTAGACCAATTTTCTAATTAAAGTGATGAAATCTGCACAATACTTTTGTTGTTGTTGTTGTTTTCACCCATTTGGCATTTTGTTTGTTATTTCTAAAACTTTAAGTCTGACAAACATCTTCAATATTCCCCCCTTTGTTAGTTGAAAGGAGAGACATCATGGGTTTTCCTGTGGGTTATTATTAACCAATTCATCATTGTGTCAGACATTTTTGGTTGACCACTAACAATATTCATTTGATTAGGTGATTTTGGCTTACCACTAACCATTTTCACTACATTTGTGTATTCCCCCCTTAAGGTGTAGGAGAGTTTAAAAATTGCACTCCCCACTTTGAGGTGCAAGAGAGTACCATTCTCATTTCTATGTATGCTGCAAGATGTGTCTTTACTTGACATTGAAATTTTCGATAAGACTAATATATTTTCTTAGTTGTTGATGACCATTTCCAAGGATCGATCCATCCATAGTGAATCTTTAATCTTGCGGGTTTGTTTCTTTAGGAGTATTTGTCCGTTGAATGATTCGTCTTGCCACAATATTGACAAGGATGGAGATCAAAACATTGATCTTCCATATGACTGGTGTATTTGTAGTGTCAACACTTTGGTTTTTCCTCATTGATTTCTAATATCTCTTTATCAACAAATCCCCCACTCACAAACTTGATCGGTTTGAAGTAATCTAGAATATAAAAGTTGTCATCTTTGTCATATCCTAAACCATGTTGATTTTTGTTAAATTGCATTTCTTCCCAAGGTCTAATAATTGGCTTGGAAAGAGAAAGTTGAACTTGTTTGTGCACAACTTCATCATCATCTTCACTTGTATCTGAAGTTGGCTCACTGAGTTGCTCCTACAATGAATGTTGATTGTATCATCGTCATCAAAAAGAGGGTTGTTTTGAACAAGGACTATTTCAAAATGCGTCACTGATTCTTGATTTCATCATTCAATAGTTGGGATTGAGTTTGAAGTAAATGGAACTTTGTTTGCATGACCTATAAACAAGTAAGAACATTTTCTAATGTTCTATTGGTCAATGTGACTCTATTGCTCTCAGTTTTTTCAAGTAAAGTTTCTAATAAGGAAACCGATTCCATGATTCTAACCATCACTCACTTGTACTCTTGATCTTGCTTGCTTGCACTTCATGCTCTCTTGATTTGTTTCAACAACTTGTGATTTTGGAGTTGATGACAATGACCTTCTTATTCCATTTAGGGTAGTTCCTCTTACAACAAGTTGCCAATTGAATGACAAATTCAAAGACTTCTTATCTAACTTTATAAAACACTCAACCCTATCAATTTTGAGTTAGGGACTCAGACATGCAATAACTTCATCAATTCTTGGGTGTCGGGTTCAACTGAGAATGCACCTAATAAGTACAATTAAATTCAACTTGAGTTTGATTTCACACTTAACAATGAACTATTGCAAGTATATTGTTCAAAATTGATATTGACCTAGAGGTTGAATTGATGTAAAGTAGAATGAATGCTTATGTAGATTTGTCATGGAATGTTGATGTGTTCGACAACTTTGTAACATCCCTCTCTTGTGCACACTGAGAAAACTTATTATTTGAGAACACTTGCATGCAAGTGATCTGGGTTACTATACTATTGGTCATTTTGATTATGATTATGAGATATTGTGGATTTGATGATATGTTATTTTGTTGTATTTACATAGACATGTGCTATTGACTGGGTTCTCCTGAGTGTGCAGGACTCTGGACATTGAGGATGCAGAGGCATCAATGAAACCCCTTGGACTCCAGATCGAGTCAAAGAGTGGATTGTTAGGGTTTGAATGTTGTTGATGTGACATATGTACATATGATTAGATGTTATGATGATTTATTATTATTGCTGACATGATTCATTGATGGATGCAGGATGACGATAGCTTGCCGACCAGACTCACATTTGGAGTAGAGGGGTCACGCATGACAACCAGAGACATTGAGGGAGAGGTGTGGAAACAACCCTACCACAACCTACTAGCACTCTCATTGTGGATCAAACTGTAGGTTAACGATTACCTAGTTCGAGAAGACCCACAATGTCATGAGGGCAGACTATGACAGTCGCTCATGATGATTCTAAGGGGTGCGCAATAAGGCAGGGGATTTATTCCTTAGAGGACCTTAGTCTCCCACAAGATCACCTGGTGGAGTATTGACTCTAGGGGTTTGATGTCTACCAAATTCAGTCAAGAGGCGAGTGGCACCCTTGGAGCATGTAGTGCGTCTTGAAGGGCACATCGCGCAAAAAAAACAAAAAGAGGTGAGTGGCACCCTTGGAGCACGTAGTGTGCCTTGAAGGGCACGTCGTGATTTTCACTGATAAGTTAATAAACCTAGTTCCTAGAAAACTATGCCTCCTTAGGACCTGGTCACCCTTAAATTAGATAATGATATGAGTAAAAAAATTAATAACTAAAAGTTCCCTTAAAAATTGTCGCTCAACCTAGTGAAAATGGAAACCTAGGTCTAAGTAGAACATGTTGTTAATATATATATATATATATATATATATATATAAACATGTAACAAGAAAGGGGGTAAGAAATTCAAACTTAATTATTAAAGTAAAAATTATAATGGAGGATTAAATTTATTAAAAGAGAAAATGGTTGTTTTATCTACACTTGCTAAATTGATTTTTAGTTAAAAAGGAAAAAGGGGGAAACTTAAAAGAAAAAAGAAAACTAAAAGAAAAAGAAAAAAAATGAAACTTAAAGAAAAAGGGAAACTTAAAGAAATAACTGAATGTCTAACTTAGAAGAAATCTAGCCCTTCGAACTTTCTATTTATGAACTCAACTAGGAATTAAGTAGGGCGCAAGTCATTTAATAATTGTAAGGGAATTTTGGGACACCAAGGAGCATTTTTAGGAATGTTTTTTTTGGGTGAGGGAAATAGACAAATTTAATTAATTAATAAATTGATTTTCTAATTCAACTAGGGGATCATACAACATGTGTACGTGGGAGGTTTCTCCTAATTAATTAATGAAAAATGAATCTAATGAGATTTTTTGGAAACTAATTACTTGAAAACTCTATAAAAATGATGGAGAATGAGGAGTATGGATGACATCTAGCTTGCGTAACGTTACGCTGCTGAAATCTTATCTTGACTAAACTTTCTCTTGTGGGAGTTGGGATACCCAACTCGAGTAACGAGTGGTAGCTCGACCTTGCGAGACGATCTGGGTGCTAGCATTCCCTGGTATTGTGTGCATGGTCCCTTTGAGGCTCGTGGGGATCAAGTGGAAGAAGAGTACCCCTAACGTTGGTTGGGAGGTACCGATGAGGTCACAACTGTCCCCAAGCGAGAGCTAAACAGAGCATGCATGAGACAATGACTTCAGAGCGTTTGCATTTGGCTAAGGTACGTCGGTTAAATTTGTTACTTGCAATGAAATTTAATTTACACTTGTTTATTTTACTGTACTCGGATGAAGATATCATTGCCATGAGCCCTCCCTGCACTTGTATTTCTACGGTAGTTGTAATCACCTTGTTGCTTGATTCATTCAGTAAGAATCCTTGTTATCCACAATATCCTTTATTTATGAGTTATTGTCTATTTGCACGTGGCCAGAATGAGCCCGGACTCAAAACCTTGCCTGCACTCTTGTATCACCTGCTTGTTTTTTCTTTATTCCTTCATTGCACTTTTATTTCATTATTTTCTTCTCCACGGAGAAGATCTAGATGCAGATTTGTGTTTTTATCCTTTATTCCATTATCATTTAAGTTATTAGTCTGTGCTTGAGCAGTCGACTAGGATCAGAATCAACTGTCTTCACTCTAGTGTTTAAGACTTAGATTCAAATGCCATGTTTTCCTGTGCTGCATGGATAATAACTATAGGATCATTCTCTGCCCAACAAGGAATTCTCTTCTGGGCATTTATTCTCTCTAGTCCACCATCGTTTGTTTCTCTGCGTTGATTCTCAGAGTTGTTTGAGTTCTTTGCGTTGATGCTCTGCATTTATTGTTTACCATACTCTGCGAAGATTTGTGGTTGATAGCCCAACGAATTCACTGCTAGGCACAACGAAACTACCCTTCAAAGCTCAGAGTTATTGCTCTATGCATTTTTATTTCCCCCTAGCGAATAGCATTAACATCTATGCATTTTTCTCCAGGATTTGTACAGGTATCTCTGCGTTTTTTATTGATTCATCCCTGAGTGATTACCCTCTGTGTTTTCCTTGTGAAAGAATATCTCTGTGTTTTGTTTGATTCATTTCTAAATGACTAACCTCTGTGTTTTCCTTTTGAATGAATATCTCTACGTTTTTGTTTGATTCATCTTTGATCGATTAATCTCTGTGTTTTCTTGTGAATGATTATCTCTACATTTTTTTTGGGTGATTATCTCTGCGTTTTGAATGATTAATACTTGAAGGATTAATCTTTGATTCATTGGCTCCCTGCAAAAGGGGAAAAATCGTTTTTCTTTTCTTTCCCAACAAATCTGGGTGACTCGTACCAACCTTATATCCGTTCTCTTTTCCTCCGAAAAATGTGAGTTATCAACAACGATTTCTTGGCATATTACCCAACATTTACACCGTGATTTTCTGGGCAATTTACCCTGTATTTACTCAGCGATGTCAACAAATTATCAATATAGTTATCAATAGTTTTATCAATCAATAGACTTGTTAATGGACAACGAATATGATAGACAATGTTTTTATATGTGAATATGATAGACAACGTTTTTATAGTTTTATCAATCAATAGACTTGTTAATGGACATCGAATATGATAGACATCGAATGTGATAGACAACGTTTTTATATGTGAATATGATAGGCATTGAATATGATAGACAACATTTTTATAGTTTTATCAATCAATAGACTCGTTAATGGACAACGAATATGATAGACAATCAATGTGATAAACAACGTTTTTATATGTGAATATGATAGACAACGAATATGATAGACAACATTTTTATAGTTTTATCAATCAATAGACTTGTTAATGGGCATAGAATATGATAGACAACATTTTTATATGTGAATATAATAGACAACGAATATGATAGATAACTTTTTTATAGTTTTATCAATCAATAGACTTGTTAATGGACAACACATATGATAGACAAAGAATGTGATAGACAACGAATATGATAGACATCGTTTTTATAGTTTTATCAATCAATAGACTTGTTAATGGACAACGAATATGGTAGACAATATTTTTATCTAATATATGATAGACAACGAATTTATGACTGTGTATGCCAACAAATTTATGACTGTGTGACTGTGTTGTAATTGTTGTTGTGTATGACAACAATATTTAATAATAATGAATGAGAGACATCAATCTTGTATATATATTTTTGACAACAATTTTATTTCGGACAACTATTTTTAACTGACAGATAAGTTGATGTGGAAGTTCTTTGTTAATCCAAAAGAAAACCCCTTGTATTCATGCTCTTAATATTTTAATTTACCTGGTTATGATGATAGACACTATTTAGCTTAACAAATGTAAGTACTAATTCCTTATATCAATATGACTAAGCTAGCTTTCAAATAACATTCTATTATATAGAGAATTAAAATAGAATACCCATACACATGAATTTTTAGATATTATTCAAATTATTTTTGTTTATAGACAACTATTTGATTGTAGGTGATTTGATTGTATATGCTTAAATGACATTAATTGTGTGTTTGAATTTAATTAAATTGTTGTGTACTCCACTTGTGTTATGTTAAATGTAATTATGTCAAAACCATACATAAAACGTCATACAACAACTAAGAAAAAACATACAATTCATGGTGTACCTAAGATCCCCTTATTCAATTTCGAGCAGATCTAGAACATATCATCACACTAAAAAAATATCATTTTTTATTATTAATATAGATACAACTTACTTTTACACTTAAAAGCATGTTTATTGTCAATGAAAATTTATCATTTACTTTTGAGTAAAGTATCCACGAGTCTCATTGGATAGTGTAACCAAAAGATTTTTTACATAGCTCTACCACACATTTTGAAAAACAATATGTAAGATGCCAATGAATTTCAAACCTATTTGCTCAAAATGAAGCCTCTATGTCTCCCACTTCATTTGTCAATTGAAACAACAATCCTTATCTAGATTGCAGATTCCTGCATCCAACGAGTATGGAGCAAATTCAACAAAAGTCAACAGTTGACTTTGCTCCATGTCCATTGGATGAATGGAATCTGCAAACAAGTCAACAGTTGGCTTTGGTCCATGTCCATTGGATGGATGGAATCTGCAATCTGAAACCAATAT
>JZKD02S1709069.1:554013-597941 GCA_000966675.3 Picea glauca
AAGGAGCTACTATGATGATTGTTCGTGCTATTGCTTTATATTATCAAAAGGATATTATTCTTGCTTGTTGTTTTGTTGACCTTGCTTCAGGTCACAAGTAATAACCCTCAGGAAGATATAGTGAAGGTTGCAGAAGGTAACGTGCTAAAGGAGAGAACATAAACGAAGCAATCATCATTGGAAAATAAGAAGGTGGCTTGCATAAGCTAAAGGGTCACTCAGAAGCTGCCATGACCCACGCCATTGAGAATCCATGTGAACTTTGGCATAGAATATTAGCTCACATTAACTACAAGGCGCTACCATACATATGCAAAGCGGTCATAGGTTTACCAGAACTCAAGGTTGACCATGAAGGCGTATGCAATAGATGTGAAAAAGGGAAGAACATCAAGAACCCTTTTTTGAAGAGAGACATAAAAGGAGAAGGAGTCCTAAAACTCATTCATTCAGATGTGTGTGGCCCAATTCCATCATCCTCCATTAGTGGGTATGTATATTATGTATCATTTATTGATGATTATTCTCGTAAGACCTGGTTGTATCGTGAAATCTAAAGATGAAGTGTTCAACAAATTCAAGGAATTCAAAGCCTTGATAGAGATTCTTTCTGAAATAAAGATCAAGACACTCAGGTCAGATAATGGAGGAGAATACACCTCAAAAGAGTTTGCGAACTTCTGAAAAGATGTTGGGATCAGGAGGGAACTCACTACTCCCTATAATCCTCAACAAAATGGTGTGGATGAAAGGAAGAACAGAACGATAATGGAAGTCGTGAAGATTATGATCCATGATCAAGATCTTCCTACATGCCTATGGGCAGAAGCAACAATGACAACCGTATATGTGCAAAACCAATTGTCCCATAGTGCACTTGGGTTCAATACCCCGGAAGAGATGTTCACCGGAAAGAAGCCAAAGGTAAGCCATCTCAAAATATTTGGCTACCCAGTATTCATACATATACCGAAAGAGAAAAGAAATAAGATGGAACTCTCAGGAAAGAAGGGAATATTTGTGGGATATTGTGAGGTATCCAAGGCCTTTAGGATCTATATACCAGGTGATTGTCACATTGAGATCAGCAGGGCTGTGACCTTTGATGAAGATGCACCACTCAAGAAATCGAGAAAATTTCAGCTTGAAGAGGTATATGAAGAGGAACCCGTAATCCCCAGAGTTGCAGAATCAGTGAGGGAGGTTCCCAAAGCTGCTGAACCAGTGAGCGAAGTCGTAACTTCGCCTGATGAGGAAATTCTAGAAGATCATGACGTAGTAGAGTTTCAAGAACCTCCTTAGATGACAATCTCCCATAAAAGAAAGTCAGCTTGGGATAGAGAGATTATTCAAGATGGAGAGAAATATGGTGTTCCCGAAGGAACCACGAGACATGTGAAGAGACCTAAGCCATTATCCAGTTATATGGATTTGATGCGTGATCTCCTAGAAAAGGAGCCTACTTTATTTGAAGAATCCATTCAAAAGAAAGAATGGGAAGATGCCATGACAGATGAATACCAATCCATAATAAAGAACGATGTATGAGAAATAGTTCCCAGACCGAATAGCAAGGATGTGGTATCGTCCAAATGGATCTTCAAAATAAAACATGCTACTGATGGAAGTATTGAGAAGTATAAAACAAGATTTGTAGCTCATGGATTTTCTCAAAAAGAAGGCATCGACTATGAAGAGACATTCGCTCATGTAGTCAGATACATTTTGATCAGAACCATCATAGCCCTTGCAGCTAAGATGAAGTGGAAATTACACCAAATGGACGTAAAGACAAATTTCCTAAATGGTGCTATCGAAGAGGAAGTGTATATAGAGAAACCTCAAGGATTTGAAGTTGAAGACATGAAGTCTCATGTCTGCAAGTTGAAGAAATCCTTGTATGGATTGAAGCAAGATCCTGGAGCTTGGTATGGCCGGATAGACAACTTTCTGAGGAGCTTGGGCTTTAGCAAGAGTAAAGTATATTCTAACCTCTACTTCAAGGTTATGAACAATGAGCCAATGACATTATTGCTATATGTGGATGACTTATTCTTAACTGGAGAAGAAAATCTCATCACTGAATGTAAGAAGAGACTCACTTCAGAATTTGAGATGAAATACCTTGGCCTAATGCACTATTTCTTAGGTCTTAAGGTATGGCAGAGTCCAGAGAGGATCTTACTTAACCAAGGGAAGTATGCAATCGAAATCTTGAAGAGATTCAACATGTTAGAGTGCAATCCCATGAATACACCCATGGAAACGAAGCTGAAGTTGTTAGTCGATACTTCGTCAGAATTGATTGATCCCACACTGTATAGACATATTATTGAATCGTTGATGTACCTGATGAACACCAGACCAGATATTTGTTTTTCCATGAACACTTTGAGTCAGTTTCTGGTAGAACCCAAACATGTTCACCTTGTGGCTACAAAAAATGTGATGAGGTACCTTAAGGGTACATTAAATTGTGGTCTCAATTATGATGGAGATCATGATTTCACATTGAGTGGGTACTCTGATTCAGATTGGGAAAGAAGTGTTTCTGACAGGAAAAGAACTTCAGGATGTTTTTTTATTTTGGAATCATCCATGATCTCGTGACAGAATAGGAAGCAATCTAGCATTGCTCTCAGCACAGTGGAGGCAGAATACATTGCTGCGTGTTCTGCCAGTTGCGAAGCTATATGGCTTCGAAAGTTGTTGACCGGTCTATTTGACCTAGAGATGGAAGAAAACATGATCCTATGTGACAACCAAAGCTGCATAAAGATGACAGAGAATCTTGTATTCCATGATAGGTCGAAGCACATAGAGATTCATTATCATTACATATGTGACATGGTGCAGAGAGGAGCCTTAAATCTCTAGTACGTTAGCACGGATGAACAGGTTGTTGATGTGTTGGCCAAGCCTCTATCTCGTGTAAAGTTTCAACACTTTTGAGATAAGCTTGGTATAGTTCGAAAGGACCTTCCTCGAAAGGAGGAGTATCTGTTGTTATGAGACTAGTACTATGCTTCCAACTTGATAGCTGCAACGTAAAGCCAGTCTAGTATCTTGCTTCTAGCTTGAGTTCTGTGACGTAAAGAAAGACAATGAGATGAGACTAATACTATTCTTCCAACTTGATAGCTGTGACGTAAAGCCAGTCTAGTATCTTGCTTCCAACTTGAGTGTTTTGACGTAAATCAAGACGATAAGATGAGACTAGTATTGTGCTTCCAGCTTGATAGTTGTGACATAAAGCCAGTCTAGTATCTTTCTTCCACCTTGAGTGTTGTGATGTAAAGCGAGACGATGAGATGACACTAGTATTGTGATTCCTGTTAGAATATAAAATATGCTATGCTCATTTTACCATTGAAGATACCCTCATCACCCAACCATAGGTCGAAGCCTCCCTCCGAGCACCTTAACCTTGGCTAAGAATTCCTTCGGAAGCAAACCCTAGGCTAGATAGCCAAACAAAGGGTAGCGCACCTTTCCCCAAGGATAGCGCATCACAAAAAGACTGATCAGATAGTCCCAAACCCTAGCCAAGAGATATCCAAGCCAATACTAGAAACTAGCTGTTGTTGCAGATGCTCCTGCAATCTTCCTTCACATGTGCGCACCAATTGGGAACTGCCTTGCGCAAAACTGGCTCTCTCTGCAATTGCTGAGATGTGACAAATGAGAACCGACACCCTGTATTTATATTGGATCTGCCAGTTTTGTTGGGGCCGACTTCTCCTTCTAGATATGTGTCTGTTCAGTATATTATTATTATTTTTGGCCGACTTCTTCTCTTGGAGGCTAATAACCTAATATAAAATATCTTCTTGAGCCGACAAGGCTTCTAGGGTTATTAGCCAACTCATTAGGGTTTCTCTTGCTTCCCGGAGTCTTCTATTCTCATCATGTTCACACGTGGAGGTAAATACCTCCCACAACTACCATAATATTAACACTCCCTCCTAGCTAGAGAGGTATTTACAGGTAATGGACTTGAGCACAAAAACACACCATTTACCCGGTAGCATCAATATAGTCATCTAGACTATTTCATGACTAGGTCATGAGCATCACCATCACCATCAGCTGCATCATCTCTCGAAACCATACTTCATCTGAGTAATTAGATATGATTTTGGATAAGTCACTCTCACCATAGAGTGATACAAGAGGAGTAAAAGCTCTGAATTGTTTTCCGTCTAGAAAATCTATGTTCATCATTCACCTGAATGATCATTATCTCCAATAAACTGTTGATAGTTTTCAAGGCAATTAGAACAAGGATAGAACACAACTATGTCTATTCATAGTAGTACATAACTACAATCCATTGGTACACTACCACACTAAGTAACACACAAGTACTTGATCAGCAATGTATGGTTGTGTTGGCAGCCAATTCACATTTTTTATACTGTCCTTATAAGCTGCCCACACCAATGTTTTGCAAACCTTAATTTTTGTCGCAATCCTTGAATAAAATGACTCTATTATTTTTGCGCTATTTGTACACTTACCTTTGTTCTTGTTTTCATGACTGCAAGTGTGAAAACGCTGGTTTTCAAAGTCATATTAAAAACGTCACTAGATTGTTATGATTGATCTTGTTTATATGCTCATGATGTTTTTCGTTACACAATTGACAAGATTCCAAGATCATTATTCTTTTGACACTCTTATTTGTTAATAAGACTTCGTTTACAAGACTATGGTGATATTCTTTTGATCGAGTTTATGATGCATTGGTGATTTGGATTTATATGTTCTTTGATCGATTCACTTGGCACATTGATTTCACAAAAACACATTTGTGTTGTGGCAAAACCCTTGGTATAAATCGTTTTATACAACACATAGTTTATATGGTCAAACCCTTGGTATGATTTCGATTTGTTTCTTTGGTTTTAAAACTATGGTAAAACTATTGCTCGCGCGAATGTTTAATCCACTTACCATTGATTTCATTGGTTGATTGAATGGCATAATTGTTAACACATATGCGTAGTCATTTGAATAGCTAAACGCGTCGGTGGTTGTACTGTGGGTAATGACTATTCTGCATGGGCCAAAATAGCTCCACCACCTTCGCACGATATGTCATTAATGTTTTCTCCTCTATCCTTGTTTCACCTCTGCTAGTTTCGGGTAAACCTGTGAGAATCCTACCCCTGCATTTACTATGTTCAAACCCTAACCCCTGCACCCTGCTCACCGTGTGCTCCTCTCAATGGCACCAGTGGTCCATTTTGAGCCGAACGGTAGTCAATCTCTATTACTGTTCGATGATGCCCGTAAAGATTTAGAGGATAGTGGTTGGCTCGCGTTTATATGGAGGTTCATGGGTTTCAATCTTTTTTTTTCACAATGATTCGCTCTTACCTTTGATGGGTGTAGGGATAAAGTAGGTGACATTCAACTTGAACTCAATGAAGAATTCATAAGCTCTGCTACAGGATTGGCATCCACAGGCCAACGATGGTTCAAAAACTCCAAAGTTGATGAAGTGTCGTGGCCATTGCTATTCATATCATGAAAGGTTACATCCTGTGACAAAGGTATGCCTATTTCCACACTTAAACCTAGGTGGCATGACCTTTTGTTAATGGTTAAACAATTAGTGACTTGTGAAGGTCGGTATGGGTTGGTTTTTCTTTATCACCTTCGACTGTTAATGAATTTCATGGGCTATCCTTTGAACATGCCATTTTACTTCCTGCGTAGTCTCTACAAAATGGCTAAGAGGTTCAAATGTGAGAAGGCTGATAGCAGCTTGTTTCACCATGGCTTGATTAGACTCATCGTTGTTCACCATTTAAACCTTCACGATGATAATTGGAAAGAATTTCTGTCTAGAAATGGCTTTGTTGATTCAGATTATGTCCAAATTGACAAGTCTGTGGTCAGTGAGACTAAGGTCGGGCCACCCGTGCCTTTTCATGCCCTTCTCCCCTCTCCCAAATCCTCGGTCTGCCTTGATATCGACCTACCCGACATCATAACAGACAAGGCTGAGGCTGTAAAGAAGCCTGTGAGAAAGAAAGTCAAGGGTAACCCTACTGTCGACAACAAAGGTAAAAAGAATGCTCGATTGATATCGAGACTTTCCCAGAATAAACCTAAGCCTAACGTCGATCAAAAGCCCATAGTTCTGAGCAAGGACTCAGACTCCGATATCGAGCGCTTCCTAGCTGGAGAGTACCCTTATTCCCATGGCTTGTGCTTCGAGCAACCCTATGACTATGTTTCTAATTTGACCCCGTGCCTAAAGAACAATCCTAATTACCCAGGGATCAGGCTTCATAATGAAACCCTCAGTGATTTAAACAAACCCTCGACTGTTGTTTCGAAGCCCAAACATACATCATGTATCCAATGTAATGTGTGGCTAGAGCGCTACTACACTGACATTTCCTTATTACAATCGAAGATCAAATCTTTAGAGAACCAAGTCACAGTGCTGTCGAGAGAAAGGGACAGGATTCAAGCTAAAGACAAGAAGCAAAAAACCATTGGTTCGATCGTTTTTAGGAATGTCGAATTGGCAACAGCCTTCGTCAATTCCAAATTATCATGACTGAGTTGTTTTCTGATTATCCAGGTATGAATTTCAATATCAATTTCATTTTATGAATTGCTTGGATTAAATGAATTGGTATTTGGTTTTCGATTAGTTATGTTCATTATTCGAAATGATTCTGTCGTAGTTTGATTATCAAAAACGATTATGTTGTGGATCCTTACAGTAGATTCTTTTTGCTAAGATCAAATGTAGTTATGATTTAGTTATGATATTTTGTCGTGCCCATCTTAGTAGAAGCGATCAATTGGTTTTGACTTGGTGTGGTTTGCTTTAGAAAATATCTGTTAGTTTGAATTAATGTGATCAATGAAGTTTGTTTTCGTTTGGATTTGGATCACGTTCGACCTGTGTTGAAGATCTATTTTCTAAAAATCATGTGGCTATACTAATTGATATGATTTTTCATAACGATTTTGTCAAACTGTTTCGATTTGTTCCTATGTGCCACAATTAGCATGATCGTTTGTATTTGTTTAATATAGTTTTATCAATTTGAAAAATGATCCTGTTGATTTCGTTTGGATTCGACAGTGATTTTGTTGATGGTTGAAGCAACTATTTGTGTCGATTTCAATTAGTTTATGAAAATGATTTCATCGCTGTCAAGTATCTAATGCGTTTCTGTTTACCCGAAACTGTGATAACAGATGGAACAAAGTACATGTATCTCTGTAATCATTCGATTGATCATAATCTTGTCTGCTCTCAAATTAGTGTAACAATTTTTGATTTGAATGATTCGTTGGTTTTCAAATATCAATTAGATACTTGTTTAATAGTTTGAATTTAATTCTTTTAGTTTTGAATTGGTTTTAAATACGCTTCTGTGTTCAATTTAGACCAGCTACAAAATCGCAAGATTCTGTAGCTAGTCTTAGAAATTAGATTTTTGTCAATTTTATTAATAAAATATCCTCTAATATTGTCTATTCTTGTCCTTCTTCAAGTACATACGAATTGAAATGATCAATTTGGGCATGCTGTGACAACATAGGAGATATTTTTGTGATGTAGTTTTTATTTTTAAGTTGTTAGTTTGAGTTAGAAATAGAGACTTGGGATATTTTCCCAGATTTGTGTAAACTGTTTTGATAATTCCCACAGGGATGTTTTACCCTGTGGGAGGTCTTTAAATACTTGTCATTTTTTGTAATAAACCCATCATCCTCACTGTGGGAGAACCAGACTATGGATTTATGGTTCAGACTGAAACGAAAGTTGATGTCTTGTAACAACTTTCGCTTTCAATATATCAAACTTTTGTTTCAAGTTTTTGCATATCAGTTGGCAATTAATTATCGACTACTTTAGCTATCATAATTATTTTCATGTTGATGTGATTTGATTTATATGTTGTCTGTATCTGATCTCTCCTATTTTTTTTT
This sequence comes from Picea glauca, assembly GCA_000966675.3. Taxonomy (NCBI): domain Eukaryota; kingdom Viridiplantae; phylum Streptophyta; class Pinopsida; order Pinales; family Pinaceae; genus Picea; species Picea glauca. The sequence continues at coordinate 561,982 of JZKD02S1709069.1, forward strand.
AAAGTACAACAATTACTTTGTTTCAGTTAATGAATGACAGATTTCTCTTCTTTGTTAATTGAATCATTTTGTATAGATCTTTGCATGCCGATTTATCTAACTGTGAAGATTTGTAAATCATAAGATTGCTGTAATTTTTATGTTTTGTTTTTCCTATAATTACATCTGAAGAGCACAACAGCTTCCCGTTTATGATAAGATCATGGAGAATTTGGTGCGGGTTTCATCCCACCAAACAACTGAATTGATCATCATACATAGGACAAACATGAAGCGTTACTTCAGGTCAGTTTGTTATTTAATATTTAATAGTTAATTAGTTAGTATAATATAAGTAGCTTACATAAATATATTAGTTTAGATTTGTAGTTAGAGTTATTATTTTAGTTAGTTTTTATTTTATTCCTTTTTCATGAAATTATAAAATTAAAAAAAACAATAGTCTCTCCGTCTTAGGACAGATTACAAATGATTTTTTCAGGTTTTCATTCAAATCTGTAATTTGTAAATAATGTACATTTGTAATTAAATTTGATTCTGTTAGTAATTGAACATTTGATTTTATAGAATTATAGTTTTGTAGTATTAGATAGTAAATTGTATATATTAGTAGTTTAGATTTGTTTATTAGTTTGTTTTAATTATTTAGATTAGTTCATTTAGAGTAGTTTTCTTTTTGTTTCCTTAGGACTTAGATCGGCTAACAGAGCCACTAAACCCATCAGGGTGGGTTATCCCAAACGGATTGGGTTATTTAGACAACCTCGGACCGGATCCACTCTCTCAGTTGACAGACGGTCAATTTCGCCCGTCAACAAATGGCGCTAGAAGGAGGGCCTAAAATTAATTAATGGGACTAGGTGGTCGTAAGACTCCTCCACCACCTAATCACTCACCTATAGTGACACAAAGTCATTCGAACGATAAAATCCCCCCTCAAACAACAACCACATCAACCGATGATCCACGGGTCACAGTTGAACCAGTAACCCCAAATCCTACAGGTGGGGACATACAAGAGATTGTCTGTCAATCTCTCATAAGAACTCATAGTGCCTTAGCCCATTTGAGGCAACCCAATCGACCTTTGGAACAACCTTTAGATTTCTCTGATATCAGAGAACAGATCAGAGGCACTAACCTCACTGTGAACCCTACAGATCCAATCCTCACTCCTGCTACAGGAGGATCTGGAATACCTCCCTCACCACCTCCATCATATCCTTCCTCTTCTGGAGGAGATTCTTTTGATGAAGGCATTTCCCCTTCTCAACCTTCCACACCCAATACACCAATGGCCAACCAGAACAATCCTGCTAGACCTTGGCTCGACTAGGATGTCGTAGTTGTACCTGGAGCTCAGCATCCCTTACCTAAACATCCGGAGAAATGGCTTCCCAAGTTTGACCCTGACTCAAAACAGATCGTTGAAGATCACATTAAAAAGTTTATGTTAGCCATAAGACTCCGCAATGTCGAGCATGAATACATAGTATGTAGGTTGTTCCCTTATACTTTCGAGGGCAATGCATCAACATGGTACTTTGCCCAACAACCCCATACCATTGTGTCTTGGGAAAAGTTTGAGTCATGCTTTTTGGAAAATTTCGGAGACGGTAAGCCTCCGGAAGTCCTAGTCATGGATCTTTATAACTTAAGAATGAACCCTAAAGAGAAAGTTAAAGAATTCAATCAAAGATTCTTAACACTTAAAAATCGAATCCCTGCGGATTCCATGCCTACCGAGAATCTCATAATAGCATACTATACTAAATATTTATATCAAAGTATAGCTATTTGGGTTAAACGATCTAAGAAAGCCACGTTGTTAGAAGCGTTCGAGGAGGCCAACCAGATTGAAAAAGACATACTTAGTATTAAATACTCTACTAGCAATGAAACATAGACTAGTTCTTCTTCCAAAAAGAAGATTGAAATCCTCCCTAGACCTACTCAAAGTAAAACACAACCTGAAAGCTCGGATTTAGAAAATTTAACTAAAGTTGTTCAAAAACTGTCAAACCAAGTTATAGATTTGAAAAGGATGACCGAAGAAGATTCCTCGAACAAAGGGCCTTACAAGCCTCCATTCCGAAAGCCTTTTCCTACCAACCGACCTAATCCAACCACCGAGGGCCTTAATCTAGAAAGTCTGCAATGCGCCCTTCAAACGATCCTAGAAGCCAAAGATAACTTGATGCCTCCTGAGATTTCTGAGGAGGTAGTTGAACAAGAGACAATTCAAGAAGAGGAGTCTTCTCCAAATATTTTTGGATACTTCTTGGATAGCATCTTCCAAGCTAACTTCGAGACAGTGCATCCCTATAACACCAGGAGTAAGACAACAAACAAACCTTCTTCCGAAAACACTACGACTTTATCCCCAAAGAAGTCTAAACCAACTGAGACTAAACAAAGTCATGTGAACCCCAACTTAGATTGTGATTTAGTTGAAGATCTTAAAAAGTTGAGAGCTAACATTTATGTTTATGAGTTATTGAAATTTCCATTTCCGCTACAAAAAATGTTACAAAATATCTCAGAGAATGAAAAAAATGGTAATTCAATTGGTAACAGGGTTGTTCAAAACAAAGTTCCTCAGAAGACTTCCACAAAGAATAATCCCGATCCTCAAGATAAAGGAAGCCTTCCTGTAAATAATGTAAATAATGTAGATAAAGTAGCTTTAGAAACTGTAAGTAAAAATCCACAAACTACCACCCTTAGTACTCGAAAAAATATACCCCCATTTTTGTTAACTTTCGAAATCTTTAATAGAAACATGCACAATTGTATGGTAGACTCAGGAGCGTCATCCAATGTGATGCCATGGTCTGTATGCTAGAATATTAATGCTGAAGTTGAACCCTCCACCTTAAAAATCATACAACTTGATCGAACCAATGTTAAAGTTATAGGCGAACTAAAGAATGTGCTTATAAGATTATCATCTAACCCCAAGGTTCATCAAGTCATTGATATTATTGTTGTGGATATTCCAGAAGTGTATGGTCTGTTTTTAAGCAGGGACTAGTCAGAGAAGCTACACGACTATTTCGCGATAGATTGGTCTCACCTATGGCTTCCAGAAAATGGCAAGCCTAACAAGATCAAGGTAAATCGTGAACGCTACCTCAAGTTCACGGTCACAGATTTGAACAATACCAACGAACCATTTACACCTTCTGCTGATTCACCCGAAGTACAAGGGATGGATACCTTTTTTGGCTGTTTCATGGCCGAGGCTTTAGTTATCACCAATCCAGAACAATAGTCTGAGATTGTAGCATATGTTCAACTAACAACTTCTACGCAACGGTCTCATGTACCCAATGGAAATCAAATTTGGTCTCTTTATTTTGACGGGTCAAAATCCAAAGAAGGAGTTGGAGCAGGCTGTGTTATTATCGATCTGGCAGGCAAAAAAACATTGATCACATGTAGGCTAGAATTTGAATGTACTAATAACACTGCAGAATATGAGGCTTTACTACAAGGTCTTAGAAAATCTTTGAATATGAACATTCAAAAATTGGTTGTCTTTGGCTCTGAAATAGTGGTTAGACAGGTAAGAGATTCTATCCACTGTCTGTCTCCGCATCTTAAAAGCTACCAATCCAAGGTATGGAATTTAATAAATAAGTTTGTTTCTTTCAATATAAATTCTATTCCTAGATTGAATAACTCTGAAGCAGATCTATTAGCTAACGTAGCTTCCAAACTCTTTCCTGTAGAAGGCTTGTCCCTAGATGCATTCTCCGTCGAACTGTTGTTCCAGCCATCCATTCCCGACAACATCAAGAACTGGAGAGTCTTTGATGACGATCAACAGATTATTAGCTTTCTACATATGGAAGAAACTTTTCGAGGCCCGGTGATAGACGAACACACGCACAACGACAATTTGCGGGATTTCACGATAATACCAGATCCGAGAACTCCTGAATCTTCATCAGACATGGTAAACTCGATCCCTAAATCTGTAGTTAGATTAGAGAAATTTTATGATCTTCAAGATAAATTCAAAAAATCAGTCAACTGTAAAACCAATAGTTCCTCATTATCATATGAAAAGGTAAACTTAGGAACTAAGGACAATCTGTAGTGCATTAATCTAGGGGTAGGATGTTCTGAACAAGAAAAAGCTGCATTTATTAAATTGTTCAAAGAATTTAAAGATGTCTTTGCATGGACGTATGACGACCTTAAAACTTTCGACCCTAACATCATACAACATGTCATTCCTATGAAACCCCAAACCTCGCCCTTTCAACAAAAATTGAGAAAAATGCACCCTAAGCTTGAACCGACCGTTAAAAAATAATTGAATAAGCTCCTAAATGCTAAGATAATCTTCCCTGTTAGGCACACTCAATGGGTTTCTAACCTTGTCCCTGTCCGGAAGAAAAGTGGGGAAATCCGACTTTGCATCGATTTCCGAAACCTTAATAGAGCGTATGATAAAGAAAACTATCCTGTCCCACCCATGGAACAGATCCTTCAACATGTATATGGTTCTAAGAGGCTATCCTTGCTGAATGGTTTCTCAGGGTACAACCAAGTCCTGATGTCTCCTCCAGACCAATTTAAAACTACCTTCCGTACCCCATGGGGCACTTACGCTTATCGAAAAATGCCCTTTGGATTGATTAATGTCGGTGCCACTTTCTAGAGAGAAATGGACATTGATTTCCGAGGCCTAATCAATCAGTTTGTCGTAGTTTACTTAGATGATGTGAATATATTTTCTAAAAACAAAAACGATCATCTAGCTCATTTACGAGCCGTTCTACAACGATGTCGTAAATACGACATCTCCTTGAATCCTAAAAAATCCATTTTTGCAGTAGAACAGGGTAAACTCTTGGGATTTATTGTGTCAAGTGAAGGAATGATTATTGACCCTAAAAGGACTCAATTCATCGTGAAGCTCCCCCCTCCTACATCCAAAAAATCTATGCAGTCTTTCTTAGGACAGATTAACTTCGTAAGGAGATTCGTCCCCAGTTTCTCCGAAATGGTCAGGCCTTTATAGAATTTAATTAAGAAAGACACTCAATATCACTGGGGACCCCTAGATAATCAAGATTTTAATGTAATAAAGAAGTCCATAATAGATGCTCCGTCTCTCATGAGCCCCGACTTTTCTCAAGACTTTACACTCTACACTTTTTCTTTTGATCGTTCCTATGCCGTCGTCCTAACTCAAAAGAACGCCGAAAACAACAAAGTACCCATTGCCTTTATGAGCTCTGCTTTCAAAGGCGTTGAACTTAATTACCCAACGATAGATCAGAAAGCCTACGCTATTTTCAAAGCAGTCAAGCATTTCCGATCTTATCTTTTGAAATCAAGGATGAAAGTTATTGTCCCTTATCCAGCTGTCAGGAACCTGTTAGTGCATAAGGAACTAGGTGAAAAGAGGGCTAACTGGGTCACCTCCTTACAGGAGTATGACATAGAAATTACCCCAGATCAAATAGTGAGAGGCCAAGGGTTATGTAAGTTAGTTGCTGATTCAACAACAGGACATCAAGAAGAAAGCGATACGTCAAACTTAGGACAACACGATCAAAATGCAATCTGTTGCGCACAAAACTCGTTCAGTCCTTGGTATGACGATATAAGATTCAGTCTTGAACATGGGTCATCCCCCCGTCACCTGGATCCCACTAAAAGAAGATCGTTAAGATTAAAGTCTACCTCCTTTCATTTGGTTAATGGTATCCTGTTTTGTCAAAGTTTTGATGGTGTACTGATGCGTTGTCTTGAGAAGGACGAAGCAGAAAAAGTCTTGCTAGAATTGCATGCAGGAGAAGCTGGTGGTCATTTTGGTGGTGACACCAATGCCCATAAGGTTTTAAGAGCCGGTTATTACTGGCCCATGCTTTTTAGAGACGCCCATGCCTTGTGTCGTAAGTGTACCAACTGTCAGAAAGCATCAGGGCGATTACAAAAACCATCTTTTCTTTTGCAACCCGTTTCGGTAGACTCTCCTTTTCAGCAGTGGGGCCTTGATATCATAGGTCCAATCAACCCCACATCCTCACAACAACATAAGTTTATCATAACAGCCACAGATTACTTTACTCGGTGGTTTGAAGCTGCCGCGTTAAGAACTTTCAACACCAGTCAGGTAATTGCCTTTCTAAATTTGAATATTATCACTCGTTTTGGTATCTCTGAATGTTTAGTATTTGATAACGCTTCTTACTTTTCCTCTCTTGAGATGAGTGAGTTTGATTTGGAAAAAGGAATTAAATTGAAGTATTCTGCTAGCTATTACCCCCAGGGAAATGGATTGGCAGAATCAACAAATAAGAACTTGATTAAAATCATCAAGAGAACGGTGGCTGAAAATCACAAAAATTGGCACAATGCACTGTTAAATGCGTTGTGGGCTGATAGGGTAACGCCAAAAGCTGTTGTAGGTAACTCCCCCTTTTTTCTCGTTTATGGTAGAGAAGCAATTCTGCCACCACACATTCTTCTTCCTTCACTACAGTTATCACAGAAAATTCGAGAAGAAGATTGTCCCCCTTTAGAAAACCGAATTAACGCTTTGATGAAGCTAGAAGAGGTAAGAGCCCAAGCTAAACGTAAGTTAGATCAACATAAACTATTGGTTAAAATCTGGTTCTATTCTAACTCTGCTTCTGATAGGAATTTCGAAGTAGGTGACCTCGTCTTGAAATGGGACAAACCACATGAGGGAAAGGGAGAGCACACGAAATTTCAAAACTTATGGCTTGGACCATTTTTAATTGCTGAGAAGTTTGGTCCTAGTTCTTTTCGATTGCAGAATCTAGAGGGGCAGCTTGACACCTATCTGATGAATGGCCAAGCCCTGAAAAGATACTTTGTTTGATGACAACCCTTGTACATTATGTACATATTTTTCTTTTTGTTTGCTTTTTCTTTTGTTTTTTTTGTTTTTGATTTCTCCTTTGTGCTCATCAGCTTGTGTTTTTGGAAATACACATACCTGTATACTGAGCTATTCGGACAAAGAAAACAGAAAATTCCTTCACTGAAATAACTGCTAAGAAAATTGTATAAACATCAATTGTATACTTCTGAAATTTACATCTGTAATTGGCAAAAGTTTGTCGTTTGAAAGAAGTTAACTGATTTCAATTAACATAAGCTTGTTGCGATCATCCATTATCTTTTTACGCTATCCCTATTCCTTAAGGGAATGACTCAGAAGATGTCTCCCTGCCTTAGAAATTTGGTTTTGTAAATGAAACATCTCTGGATCTTAATAAAGGAAAGTTCAAAAAAAAAAAAAAAATCTGATGAGGTATGAAAAAAAATATGTTAAAATGTCAAAATTTTCAGCGCCACCCCGCTCAACTATATATTGTTAATAAATAAATAAATAAATCAATAAAAGAGCTATGGGAAGTGCTTGTAAACCCGTCAGAATGTTGAACAGGTCTGTTGGCAGCAGGTAAATGCATGCATGATGCCAAGACAACTTCGTCGGGGTACTGAACAGGCCCGCTGGTGGCGAAGCAATGTCGGGTATATGAAAATTTGCAAATAAGAAACCTCTTAACCTTAAAATGTCCTTTATTCTGATCTGGAACTTCTTGGCAGGATACAAATGTCAGAGTGGGTTAAATGACAACCCTGTCGAGGCTATGGATGCCTGCTGGCAGCAGTGGCTCTGTCAACAGTATTGGAGATTTTATCTTTAATATCGCAACTCGCTTGTCTTAAGACTGCTATCAGTTTTCATCCTTTAAACACTGCTGGAATATTTGGTTAATGATGATGTTTACACGATTTTCTGGTTGTTATTTTTTAGTTAGAATTTTTCTTATTATCCTAATCTGAATTTGTTCTTTTGGCAGAAATAACTGCTTCTACCAGTGTGTCGCCATTGTTGGTAGCCAATTTGCATTTTTTATACTGTCCTTATAAGTTGCCCACACCAGTGTTTTGCAAACCTTAATTTTTGTCGCAATCCTTGAATAAAATGACACTATTATTTTTGCACTATTTGCACACTTACCTTTGTTCTTGTTTTCACGACTGCAAGCGTGAAAATGCTGGTTTTCAAAGTCATATTAAAAACGTCACTAGATTGTTATGATTTCTCTTGTTTATATGCTCATCGTGTTTTTCGTTACACAATTGACAAGATTCCAAGATCATTATACTTTTGACACTCTTATTTGTTAATGAGACTTCGATTACAAAACTGTGGTGATATTCTTTTGATCGAGTTTATGATGCATTGGTGATTTGGATTTATATGTTCTTTGATCGATTCACTTGGCACATTGATTTCACAAAAACACATTTGTGTTGTGGAAAAACCCTTGGTATAAATCGTTTTATACAACACATAGTTCATATGGTCAAACCCTTAGTATGATTTTGATTTGTTTCTTTGGTTTTAAAACTATGGTAAAATTATTGCTCGCGCGAATGTTTAATCCACTTACCATTGATTTCATTGGTTGATTGAATGACATAATTGTTAACACATATGCGTAGTCATTTGAATAGTTAAATGCATCGACGGTTGTACTGTGGGTAATGACTATTCTGCATGGGCCAAAATAGCTCCACCACCTTCGCACGATATGTCATTAATGTTTTCTCCCCTATCCCTGTTTCACCTCTGCTAGTTTTGGGTAAACCTGTGAGCATCCTACCCCTGCGTTTACTATGTTCAAACCCTAACCCCTGCACCCTGCTCACCGTGTGCTCCTCTCAATGGCACTGGTGGTCCGTTTTGAGCCGAACGATAGTCAAGCTCTGGTACTGTTCGATGATGCCCGTAAAGATTTAGAGGATAGTGGTTGGCTCGCGTTTATACGGAGGTTCGAGGGTTTCAATCTTTTTGTTGCACAAAAATTCACCCTTACCTTTGATGGGTGTAGGGCTAAAGTAGGTGACATTCTGCTTGAACTCAATGAAGAATTCATAAGCTCTGCTACAAGATTGGTAGCCACAGGCCAATGATGGTTCAAAAACTCCAAAGTTGATGAAGTGTCGTGGCCATTGTTATTCGTATCATGAAAGGTTACATCCTGTGACAAAGGTATGCCTATTTCCACACTTAAACCCAGGTGGCACGACCTTTTGATAATGGTTAAACAATTTGTGACTATTGAAGGTCGGTATGGGTTGGTTTTTCTTTATCACCTTCGACTATTAATGAATTTCATGGGATATCCTTTGAACATGCCATTTTACTTCTTGCGTAGTCTCTACAAAATGGATAAGAGGTTCAAACATGAGAAGGCTGATAGTAGCTTGTTTCACCATGGCTTGATTAGACTCATCGTCGTTCACCATTTAAACCTTCATGACGATAATTGGAAATCCTTTCTGTCTAGAAATGGCTTTGTTGATTCAGAGTCTGTCCAAATTGACAAGTCTGTGGTCAGTGAGACTAAGGTCGGGCCACCCGTGCCTTTTCATGCCATTCTACCCTCTCCCAAACCCTCGGTCTTCCCTGATATCGAGCTACCCGACATCATAACAGACAAGGTTGAGGCTGTAAAGAAGCCTGTGAGAAAGAAAGTCAAGGGTAACCCTACTGTCAACAATAAAGGTAAAAAGAATGCTCGATTGATATCGAGACTTTCCCAGAATAAAACTAAGCCTAACGTCAATAAAATCCCATAGTTCTGAGCGAGGAATCAGACTCCGATATCGAGGGCTTCCTAGCTGGAGAGTACCCTTATTCCCATGGCTTGTGCTCTGAGCAACCCTATGACTATGTTTCTAATTTGACCCCGTGCCTAAAGAACAATCCTAATTACCCAGGGATCAAGCTTCATAATGAAACCCTCGGTGATTTAAACAAACCCTCGACTGTTGTTTTGAAGCCCGAATAGACATCATGTATCCAATGTAATGTGTGGTTGGAGTGCCACTACACTGAAGTTCCCTTATTACAATCGAAGATCAAATCTTTAGAGAACCAAGTCACAGTGTTGTCGAGAGAAAGAGACAGGCTTCAAGCTAAAGACAAGAAGCAGAAAACCATTGGTTCGATCATTTTTAGGAATGTCGAATCGGCAACAGCCTTCGTCAATTCCAAATTATCATGACCAAGTTGTTTTCTGATTATCCAGGTATGAATTTCAATATCAATTTCGTTTTATGAATTGCTTGGATTAAATGAATTGGTATTTGGTTTTCGATTAGTTCTGTTCATTATTCGAAATGATTATGTCGTAGTTTGATTATCAAAAACGGTTATGTTGTGGATCCTTACAGTAGATTATTTCTGCTAAGATCAAATGTAGTTATGATTTAGTTATGATATTTTGTCGTGCCTGGCTTAGTAGAAGCGATCGATTGGTTTTGGCTTGGTGTGGTTCGCTTTAGAAAAATCCTTTTAGTTTGAATTAATGTGATCAATGAAGTTTGTTTTCGTTTGGATTTGGATCACGTTCGACCTGTGTTGAAGATCTATTTGCTAAAAATCATGTGGCTATACTAATTGATATGATTTTTCATAACGATTTTGTCAAACCATTTCAATTCGTTCCTATGTGCCACGATTAGCATGATCGTTTGTATTTGTTTAATATAGTTTTATCAATTTGAAAAACGATCCTATTAATTTCGTTTGGATTCGACAATGATTTTGTTGATCGCTGAAGCAACTATTTGTGTCGATTTCAATTAGTTTATGAAAATGACTTCATTGCTGTCAAGTATCTAATGCAATTTTGTTTACCCAAAACTGTGATAACAAATGGAACAGAGTACATGTATCTCTGTAATCATTCGATTGATCATAATCTTGTCTTCTCTCAAATTAGTGTAACAGTTTTTGATTTGAATGATTCGTTGGTTTTCAAATATCAATTAGATACTTGTTTAATAGTTTGAATTTAATTCTTTTAGTTTTGAATTGGTTTTAAATATGATTATGTGTTCAATTTAGACCAGCTATAGAATCGCAAGATTCTGTAGCTAGTCTTAGAAATTAGATTTTTGTCAATTTTATTAATAAAATATCCTCTAATATTGTCTATTCTTGTCCTTGTTCAGGTACATACGAATTGCAATGATCAATTTGGGCATGCTGTGACAATATAGGAGATATTTTTGTGATGTAGTTTTTATTTTTAAGTTGTTAGTTTGAGTTAGAAATAGAGACTTGGGATATTTTCCCAGATTTGTGTAAACTGTTTTGATAATTCCCACAGGGATGTTTTACCCTGTGGGAGGTCTTTAAATACTTGTCATTTTTTGTAATAAACCCATCATCCTCACTGTGGGAGAACCAGACTATGGATTTATGATTCAGACTGAGATGAAAGTTGATGTCTTGTAACAGCTTTCGCTTTCAATATATCAAACTTTTGTTTCAAGGTTTTGCATATCAGTTGGCAATTAATTATCGACTACTTTAGCTATCATAATTCTTTGCATGCTAATGTGATTTGATTTATATGTTGTCTGTATCTGATCTCTCCTATTTTTTTTAAAGTACAACAATTACTTTGTTTCAGTTAATGAATGACAAATTTCTCTTCTTTGTTAATTGAATCATTTTGTATAGATCTTTGCATGCAGATTTATCTAATTGTGAAGATTTGTAAATCATAAGATTGCTGTAATTTTTATGTTTTGTTTGTCCTATAATTACATCTGAAGAGCACAATATCTTCCCGTTTACGAGAATATTGTGGAGAATTTGGTGTGGGTTTCATCCCACCAAACAATTGAATTGATCATCATACACAGGACAAACATGAAGCGTTACTTCAGGTCAGTTTGTTATTTAATATTTAATAGTTAATTAGTTAGTATAATATAAGTAGCTTAGATAAATATATTAGTTTAGATTTGTAGTTAGAGTTATTATTTTAGTTAGTTTTTATTTTATTCCTTTTTCATGAAATTATAAAATTAAAAAAAACAATAGTCTCGCCGTCTTAGGACAGATTACAAATGAGTTTTTCAGGTTTTCATTCAAATCTGTAATTTGTAAATAATGTACATTTGTAATTAAATTTGATTCTGTTAGTAATTGAACATTTGATTTTATAGAATTATAGTTGTGTAGTATTAGATAGTAAATTGTATATATTAGTAGTTTAGATTTGTTTATTAGTTTGTTTTAATTATTTAGATTAGTTCATTTAGAGTAGTTTTCTTTTTGTTTCCTTAGGACTTAGATCGGCTAACAGAGACGCTAAACATGTCAGGGTGGGTTATCCCAAACGGCTTGGGTTATTTAGACAACCTCGGACCGGATCTACTCTCTTAGTTGACAGACAGTCAATTTCGCCCGTCAACAGGTTGCGAATAGTGAAACATATTAACCACAGTAGTCTTCATCTATTATCATAGTTTTCAAAACAAACATCTGATGGCAACCTGCATAGAAACAACGTTATGATATAATATGATTTTTCTATGCCAATCCTTCACTCACATCTGTGAGTTCTAAAGGAATATCTACCACTACAGTAGTCTTCATATACTATCATATAATCTTCATAACAAACATCTGATGATATCTGCATAGAAACAATGTTATGATATAGATTGATTTATCTGGGCCAATATTTCACTCACATCTGTGAGCTCTGAAAGAATATCTGCCTCAGTGGAACATGTCCACCACAGTAGTATATCTCTACTATCTATAACAATCATCTGATTCCATCCTGCACAGAAAGTATTGTTAACAATAAACTGAATTATCTGGGCCAAACTTTCACTCATGTCTGTGAGATATGAAAGAATATTTGCCCTCATCAGCAATGGATTATCTTCCCTATTCTTCTCAAACAAGGAAGAAGGATTGTTTCTGGTTTTTGATCATGGACCATTCCTCACCCTTGGCCATTCTTCCTACACTTATCAAAGTGCACCCTGGACAGAATGTATAAACCCTAAGGGATGTATGTCCATGATTGCTAAACCTGGACCATTCCCCACCCCGGGCCATTCTTCCTACACCAATCAAGGTGCACCCTGGAGAGAATGTGTAACCCTAAGGAGTGACTATTCGAACCATTCCCCACCCTGGGCCATTCTTCCTACACTAATCATAGTGCACCCTGGAGAGAATGTGAAACCCTAGGGAATGTCAGTCCTGCATCAACCTCCAAAACAGACCATTTCTCACTACAACGAGAAATTGTTGTCCGACGAGGCGAGCCAGTCTTCTTGAGTAACCCTCAAGAAGAGAGACAACCCTAGACCACTCCCCATGTTAACCACAATGGGAAGTCATTGTCTATGATACATCAGCAATCGATCATTGTCCGTCAAAAATCTCAATCCACTTTCTGAATAAGAAAGCATCTGTCCAATCTGGACTATTTTTCAATTACAAGGATAAATAATATTTTCAGTGCTCCCTCCTAAATGGAGAGTTATTTAAATCACAGAAATAAATGTTTTTCAAGATTATTTTTACGTACCTTCTCCTAGCTTGGAGAATCTTCCCTTTCAGCTAAGGGAGTTATTTCCACGATCCCCATCTTCTCTCAAAAATATGCAAACTTGATTCTGGATAGAGGTTTTGTCAGGATATCTGTTGTCTGCTCATCAGTGGGGATATACTCGAGCTTTACCTCTCCTTCCTGAACTTCATCATGGATAATGTAATGCTTGATTTCAAATGTACTTTAGTCTGGAATATTGTGAATACTTCATGTATATCTGAATGATAGAGTATATAATAGTTGGAAAGCTGGAGCATATCCATGTGGCACTTATATTGTCATCATGAGATCTGATCTACTGAGTAGTCATCTTTATAGAAAATCTTCACCACACTTCTATTGTGCATTGGAGGTTCTTCACCAAGTTAACTTCTTTTATCTACATATAGGAGTCTCTTTCTGGTATGCTTCAAAGTCTTGATATTTCTCCTCATACACTCTTTATTCAATCTCTCTGGAGAACATTCTTTGCATTCATCTGATGTAGAACTCCAACTCATGGATGTTGCAGATGATATGATGACTTATATAGGGATAAGTCTGGTGTACTGGAAGAAGCAATCATCATAGTCTTCTCCCTTCATCTGGGAGAACCTCTAGTTCTAGATCTTGCAATTCTTTTATTCATAAGTCTTCTATACACAGTTCTTCATCACGATTTTCATTTCTTCTGCTTGATTGCTTTCATATCAGGCTAGTAATCTTGTGATTCTTAGTATTATGACTGGTTGTTCTGACTTCTCTTTATTTCTTGGAATCTTCATGTTTTTCTTTAGTTCTTGGATTCATGGAGTTTCTTATAGATTCCATGTTCTAGAGATTCCACTTCTTTCTTTCATCATAGGATCACAGATCTAGATGTACAACCAGGAATACTTTAAGGCTTCTGAAGAAGTCTTCTTCTGCGACTGAACTGAACACGTGTTGTCTTTCATGACTGCTACCATGGATATATACATTTCGTCATCTTCAATGGATCATATGATTAGCTCCCTCCTAATCCTTGCTTCATGTATAGATGTATGTAATCGGCTTCCTCTGTCTGACAGGGTCCATGCTTCCATCTGCATCTTTATTGTCTTATGCAATGTATAGTTGACTTTCTCATCTATCAGAGTCCACGCTTCCATCTGCATCCTTATTGTCTTCTGCAATATATAATTGGCTCTCTTGTCTAACAGAGTCCACGCTTCTGTCTTGTTGTCTTCTATAGAATGTCATAAGTATTTTTACAATTTCCTCTTGATTGCTAACTTCTTTCTTTCTTTGCTTCTTTTAAGTCTCTTCATGATTGATTCTGATTTCAACTTATCTTGTAATATCTATCACATAATATAGTTCATATTTTCTTGTATAAAAATCCTTATCTTGTTGTTCTTCCATGGAACACATTATCTTTTAAGAGATAGATATACAAGATATGTACAGAGACAATGCAAACAAGATATGTACAAGAAATAAGAAGAGTGTTGTTACCTTTTAGTAGAAGAAGTCTCTTCTATCCTGCTTAGCCTTCGGCCACTGATGCTTCATGTTTCTCTTTCCTTTTCTTTAGCTCAGGACACTGGTTCTTGTAGTGACCATACTTTTGACAGTTGTAGCATTGTATTTCTAAAATATCTTTTATTTTTTTTGGCTTCCTTCTTGAGTCAAACTTTCTTTTGTTTCTGAAGTTCTTGAATCTTGTTGTGAAGGCTTGATCATTGTACTTATTTTAAGGTTTCTCTTTTTCATTTATCCTTGATTCTTCTTGAGCACAGCAAGTCCAAAGTTCTTCAAATGTCGGGTACTCCTTCCTTGTGTTCATGCTTGCGGCAAAAGCATCCCATGTCTTGGGAAGACCATTGAGTACTATGTTCACCAATTCCTTCTCTGAAGTGATCTCTTCAATAGCTTTTAGTTGATCTCTTAACTGGGAGATCCTTACAAAGTATGATGTTATGTTGTCGTCATCATTCATCTTCATGTTACGAAGCTCATTCTTCAGACTCATAACTTGCCCAATGTTTCTGACTGAGAAGAGATTTGTTAGGGCATCGTACATCTTCTTTGATGAGTCAAGATGGGAGATGTAGGGTATCGAGTGGTATTTTATGGAATTCACTATGATACTCATGGCATTGATGTCAACATCTTTGAACTTCTCCATAGTTGCAACGTTATGCAGTTCCTTCTCTTCTCCTTCTTCAAACTCTGGCTTCACGATCTTTCCTTTCACAATATCCAACACTTTATTCTTAGCAAGGATGAGGTCAATCCTTGTCTTCCATGATCTAAAGTTAGAGGCTCCATCTAACTTGTTCTCGGAATTCATAGAGTTCATCATGGCTGCTTGACTTGGTCAAACCCTAGATTTGACCAAAAATTCAAACTTCATGTCTTGGCCTTCTGAGAGTACCAGGAGATGCATTGGGCTAAGGCACATTGATCTATCCAGAGATTGGGTCAATCTGTTCACTTAAGGTGCCTCAACAAGAGGTTTAGGGTTTTTGCAACTACATTTGCTAGTAACCCTAGCTGTAGTGTTCTGGAAGTTGCTTCTGCTAGTAACCCTAGATGAAGTTCCTCAACGAGCTCAATATCTAGCGGCTATGTTTCCTTCCAATTTTTTAGGTTGACTAAAGGGGTGTAGGCCCATAACTTGTTAGAATATAAAATATGGTGTGCTTGTTTTACCATTGACGATACCCTCATCACCCAACCATAGGCCGAAGACTCCCTCCGAGCACCTTAACCTTGACTGAGAATTCCTCTGGAAGCAAACCCTAGGCTAGATAGCCAAACAAAGGGTAGCACACCTTTCCCCAAGGATAGCACATCAAAAAAAGACTGATCAGATAGTCCCAAACCCTATCCAAGAGATATCCAAGCCAATACTGAAAACTAGCTGTTGCTCCTGCAATCTTCCTTCACATGTGCACACCAACTGGGAACTGCCTTGCGCAGAACTGGATCTCTTTGAAACTGTTGAGATGTGACAAATGAGAACCGGTGCCCTGTATTTATACTAGATCTGTCAGTTTTGTTGGAGCCGACTTCTCCTTCTGCATATGTGTCTGTTAATTATATTATTATTATTTCTGGCCGACTTCTTCTCTTGGAGGCTAATAACCTAATATAAAATATCTTCTTGAGATGACAAGGCTTCTAGGGTTATTAGCCAACTCATTAGGGTTTCTCTTGCTTCTCGGAGTCTTCTATTCTCATTAGGTTCACACATGGAGGTAAATACCTCCCGCAACTACCATAATATTAACACTTCCAGCTTGAGAGTTGTGACTGAAATCCAGTCTAGTATCTTTCTTCTAGCTTGATAGATGTGACGTAAAGCAAGACAAGTATTGTGCTTATAGCTTAACAACTGTAATGTCCCCTGGCCGTCATCCCACTGGCCGGGAAAACGCTACAGTGTGGAACAAAATCATTCTCATACTTAATTAATAACATGCATTTAAATCAAATTAAACACATTTAACTCAGAGTAAGCACAAGATTACTGCTAACATAAATAATTCCTGGCATTAACAATAATTCAAATGAACAGTAGAATACATGATACATATAAGCATCACATGCATGCAAAACATAATATTAAGCATAAGCTAATACTTATCTTTGAAACTTTCACACACCACCAACTGCGTGTAGACCTTCCACGAACCTCCCAGCCTTAGACTGTGCTGCTCATCACTCTCAGCAGTAGGTCACCTCCGAGCTGGGACTAAGCTCCACTGGGTAAGGGATCCTAGGCTAGGTAAGGTTTACAGGAAGACACACAATCACAGAAGAAGGATTCGCTCCCAGGACCCACTTATGCCCACTGCCCACAGACTCTTGTTCCCCACATGTCTGTCCCACCCCAAGAGTATACACCTTCTCTGTCACCTAGACAGTCCTCCGGCTGCTAATCTCCCTTGCTTTGGGCTTCATCAACAGACCGGACCGAAAATATCTGAGCTCTGTGGAACCTACAAGGTTCCTTCCAGGAGCTCTCTCCTTCCTCCGTGCACTCTCTCACCTGGAGAGAGTCGCTCACAGGATAGGAAACCTGTCCCTTCAACCTCAACCACCTCTCTCATCTGGAGAGAGTGTTGTATGTGTTGTCCAACAAGCCACACATGGTCAAGCACTACACAACCACCGCAATCAAATGGAACATAGACACGAACACCAAAGGATAACAACAGACAAGCGCAACAGCATAGCAAGGCTCAGCAAGTACAAGACACTTTGGTTTTCTCAACCGACAACATGGGATGGAATCACGACTCTGGTTTCAGGGACGCGTGACAAGAAATCCACGCAGGGGTCGAACACAAACTCGACGGTTCAGAACAGAGGGAGTACTAGCTCCTTTAGAAATCAACACAAGCCTTTTCGGTTTTCAGAGTTGCATGAGGGTATTCTTGCAGAGGTCATATAGGATTCACAGTTTCAGACTATCCATAGTAGAATGGAGGAGGAACCCTAGATTCCAGTGATGGTTGGAGGAATTCCCCCCACTCAAACACAATAGTCCACCAAAATGGGAAGAGAACCCCCAACATGGCTAAACTCAACAGTTTTAACTGCATGCGCTTGGGTTGACACTTGTCACCCATGAAGTTGCATGCGTTCCATCAACATGCGTTCCTCTCCAAGAACTTAGGACAAAACATCCCATTAACATAGCTTTTGGAATAATATTAAAATATTATTCCCAAGGACTTAAGCCCCTAGGATCTACACTTAGTCTCTCTTTCCAACCTTCCAACCCCCAATCCCTTACCCACTCTGTGGAAGATTAGTCCCCCATCACTCATTCATCATGGTCGGTCCACACGTAGAGATGTTTATCTTTATTAATATTGTGCATAGTTACATGTACAAAATCAGGCTCTTGGCCTTCAACACTTAGGCTCTCTGGCCTAATAATCACATAAGCCTGCCAGCTTATATAAACTTGTCTCACCAACCTATAAAACATAATTACAATTTATAATGAAATATTTATACTTCATAGACATGATTTACAACAAGGCTCAGCCTTGGAGACATTACAATCCCCCTCCCCTTATTTTTGCACTGTCCTCAGTGCAACTTTACACTGCATCTGCAAGCTTTTCAAAATTTTCAAAAAGATGCGGGTACTCTGCCTGCATAACATCTTCATTCTCCCATGTCTCATCCTCAGGACCGTACCAGGTCCACTAGACCCTTACAAGTCCTATAGCTCGATTCCAGAGCTGTTTGTTTTTCCTGTCCAATATGCACACATGATGCACTTGTAGGACACCTCCTGGTTCCACCTGAATCACATTCCAATCGATAACATGATTAGCATAAGGTATATATTTATTAATCAATGAAACATGAAACAAATTATGTATAGTCATAGATGCAGGTAATGCAAGCATGTATGCAAATGGCCCAATCCTTTCCAGGATTTCAAATGGCTCACAAAATCTGGTTTCCAATTTGGCGCAACTTTCCAGCTTCAGGGAACTCCTGTTAGCTTTCACTTTCAGGAAAACATGATCACCCACTTTGAACTATGTGTGGGTTCTGTTCTTATCAACATAACTTTTCTGCCTATCCTAGGCATCTTTCAAATTCTGCTTAATTTTTATCATTTGGTCCTCCATCTCTTTGAGCAGCTCTGGCCCAACTACTGCTCTATCAGCTAGATTATCCCAGCTCACTGGAGTATTGAAATTTCTTCCATAAAGTGCTTCAAATTGGCTCATCTTCAACGATGCATGATACCCATTGTTGTAGGCGAATTCTACCAAGTGCAGGTAGTCTTCTCATCTTGATGGTTTGTCCATCACATACATTCTCAATATGTCTTCTATTACTCTGTTCACCCTCTTCGTCCGTCCATCAAACTCAGGATGATACGCTGTACTAAAGTTCATATTCATTCTGAATCCTTTGAACAATCATTTCCATAAATTCGAGGTGAATTTCGGGTCTCTTTCAAACACAATCGTTTTAGGAATTCTGTGCAATCGTGCCACTTCCTTTAAGAAAATATCAACAACAGTTGTTTCCTTGTGAGTAGTTTTTAGTGGGATAAAATGGGCAGCTTTTGTAAGCTTGTCCACCACCACCATGATCGAATCATGCAACTTGGTTGTTCTGGGAAAACCTGTAATAAAATCCATTGTCACCACTTCCCACTTCCATTTAGGAACGGGAAAAGGTTGTAGTAACCCTGCTGGGTGCCCATGCTCAGCTTTAACTTTCTGGCACTCCATACATCTGGTGATTTATTCGACAATCTCTCTCTTCATACCTGGCCAAAAGTAATGGATCTTCACCGTTGCTACTATTTTTTGATATCCAGGGTGTCCAACATAAGTCACGTTATGAATTTCTCTTAGAATTGCAAGTTTAAAACCCTGGACATTGGGTATATACACTATGTTTTTGTATAGAAGTATTCCATCATCTTCCAATGTGTAATTTTCCTTTTTTTATGGTCTCTCACTCTGTTGTAGCTTTGCTACCAAGTCTCTATACTGCAAATCTGCATTTGCAGCTTCCAAAATTCTATCCTCAATATCAATCATGTACATGATAATGGTTGAAGCATGTAAGTTGTGCACCTTTCTGCTTAGTGCATCAGCCACCTTGTTTTCCTTCCCTTTGATATGCTTGATATCAAAGTTGTATTCACACAGAAATTTCAGCCACCTGCTTTGTCTAGCGTTTAAGATTGGTTGATCAAACAAATATTTCAGACCATTATGATCTGTTCTGAGTTCAAACCTCCTTCCCATGAGGTAATGCCTCCATTTCCTCAGAGTGTGAATGATTGTTTCCAACTCCAAATCGTGAGTGGCATAATTATTTTCGTGCTCTTTCAGTTTCCTGGACTCATAACAGATTACAAATCCATTATGACTGAGAACTCCTACCAACCCTTCTTTACACACATCTGTGCACACCATGAAATCCACATTTGGATCTGAAATCCTCAAGATTGGGGCACTGGTTAACAGCTGCTTCAATCACTGGAAACTCTTCTCACACTCTTCAGTCCACTAAAACTTTTTCTCCTTCCTTTGCAAGGAAGTGATAGGGTGAGCTATCTTTGAGAACCCTACAATAAACCTTTTGTAATAGCCTGCTAGACCCATAAAGGATCTAACTTCCGCCACATTCCTTAGCGCTGAACATTCTCTGATGGCCTCAACCTTCTCAGGATCCACAACGATCCCTTCTTCCGAAATAATGTGCCCCGAGTAATGGATCTGCCTTTGATAAAACGAGCATTTTCTCAACTTGGCATATAGCTAGTGTTCTCTCAACACTTGCAGCACCATCCTCAGGTGTTGTTCATGCTCTTCCTATGACTTGGAATACACCAAAATGTCATCCAAGAAGACTATGACAAATTTATCTAGATAGTCCCTGAATACACCATTCATCAAGCACATAAAAACAACAAGTGTGTTCGACAACCCAAACGGTACCACTGTGAACTCATAATGACCATACCTTTTTCTAAAGCCGGTCTTGCTAATGTCTTCATCCTTTATTCTTACCTGGTGATATCCCAATCTGAGATCTATCTTCAAAAATATTTTCACACCTTTCAACTGATCGAAAAGATCGTCGATCCTCGACAGAGGGTACTTGTTCTTGACAGTTACTTTGTTCAATTGTCTGAAATCAATGCACAACCTCAACGTCCCATCCTTTTTCTTCACGAACAGGACTGGGGCACCCCAAGGTGACACGCTTGGGTGAATGTAACCCTTCTTTAGAAGCTCTTCAAGCTGCAATTACAACTCTTTCAGCTCTTGCGTACTCATTCTATACAGAGCCTTTGACACCGGAGCTACTCCAGGCATCAAGTTCACAGAGAAATTGATACCCCTTTTCGGAGGTAGTCCAGGTACTTCCTGGAATACATCCTTGAACTCTTTAAGTACCTCATGATCCTCAATAATCGACACCTTGTAATGTCCCCCACCTCTTTAAGAAGAGGTTTGGAAGACATAGTGGTCTAGGTGTCCCCACTAGGCCATAGTCTCACACTGAGGGGAAAGGTCAACTAGACTAAAGTATATTTTTTTAAGGACTTGAGAAAGAAATAGGTTAAAAGGAGTAAAAGATAACTCAACAGAAGAATAGAAGTTATCCCTCTAGGTTAACCTAACTCAACAAAGAATTAGAAGGAAAAGTATAAGTAAGAGGCTGGGGAGCACCTATCACTCATTCTGATTTTGGTATATTTCTTGTTAGTGATCTTGAGCATTCAGTTTGGGGGTTTGTTGTACAAACCCTTGTGAACAACTCAGTGGTGAAATATCCACTCACCTTGTTCCACAGCTTGGTCTTGGGGATGAAATATTCCTCCACACCATTCTATTCTCAGCATATCTCCTTCTAGAGATTCAGAGGACAACATGGCCGTACTGTTGGGGAATTTCCAGCAAGGGTGCACCATACCATTGAGGAAGGTTCGATTTAGCTATTCAGGAGGGCGCAAATCTCTTAGAAGATTCCGCAGTTGGAGAGGTTTGCCTTGGACGTTGGGCTTGAAAATTCAGAAGGAGGATCCCACTGCCCTTATCTATTACTTGACCGAGTTTGGGCTCATTTGGAGCATTCTTCCATCAAGGCCAAATTATTGAGGGATTCAGTCTCCACTTGGAGCGTGGCACTCTCTAGTTGGAGGGTTTGACATTCAGACCTACTTGATACTGGCATTCATTACTTATCTGACCTTTAGAGGCTTCTTTTGTGTTGAAGGGAGCATTTTGTAGCAGCTCATATCTATTGTTTGTACGACCATCTGAGGTTCATGCCAGATCGGTCATTTATTGTATTGACCCTACATTGCTTATAATAAAAGGATCATATCTTTGCTTGTGCTTCTATATATTGAATGTATGATTATCTTCATGTGTTGAATGAATCTTGTATGCACTTAATAACTCAATAAACACCTGCACATCAACAAACCAGTGGTAGTTAGTGATTCCAAGCCAGAATTTGGCTTGGGATAACACACCTTATTCTTAGGTGTTTCCTCCACATGGGCTGCAAATAATTGACAGCCTTTTCTGTAGCACTTCTTCAAATGCATTGCTGAGATTTCTCTAATAGCCACAACTCTGGGAATTCCTTGGACTATTTTTTGATTCCCCTCCTCATCCAGGCATGTAAATTCCTTGTTACGATAGTCCAGGAGGGCATGGTGTTGGTCCAACCAGTCCATCCCAATTAAACAATCATAAGAGCCTAAAGGCAGAATATTCAATTCAACTTTCATGCTCAATCCCTTCATGTCCATAGGATAGGACTTAACCAACTCAGTGACTTTCCTCTTGGTTCCTGTAGCCAACTGCACTAACCAAGACTTTTCATGTTTGCTTCTTGATAATTTCAAACTTTCTATCACTCTAGGGTTTGTATAACTATGGCTAGCCCCTGAATCAACTAAAATAATAAATGATTGATTGTTAATCATACCTTCCACTTCAATCATGTGCAATTGAAATTCATCTTGCTTGTTGTCCGGGGATGCGTATATCCTTAGCATTATACTGTCCATATCCTCTACTGTTTCAGCTCATTGAACATTGTGGATGACTCTCTCTTTATCATTTCTGTGGGGGCAATATCCATACCTATGGTTTCCTTTACAACCCCAAAACTCCATAGGTGGTGGTCTTGGCATTTTCCCACCCACTTCATCCTTCCTAGGTTGTCTAAAAGATGGTTGTCCCAGAGGACTGTTTCTGAAAAAGGGAGGCTTGTTTCCCTTCTGCCTGTGCTCTTTCCTGAACTTCTTCTGATCATCCCAAGCCTTCCGAAAAGTAGGTTTTTCTCTTTGCTACTCATACAAGCATTTCACCCTTCTTATTGTTTCTTCCATAGTCTTAGGATCATCATACTAAATCTTGTCACCAATGGGAGGTGGCAGTCCACTCAGATACCTCTGAATCTTGACAACCTCATATTTTATGAATGGAACATACTTCAGTAATTCAAAAAACCTTCGTTCGTATTCATCAATGCTCATGCTTCCCAGCTTGAGTTCGAATAAATCCTTCATCTTTCTATCATAGTATCTTTTAGTCAGGTATTTCCTCTCGAAATACCTCTTGAACTCCTTCCATGTGATATCTTTCTCTCTAATGTGTTGCACCTGCACAAGCTGATCCCACCACATGGATACTTTTCCTTTTAGTTGATACATCGCAATCATTCCTTCTGCATGAGAGGAATAATTCTGCAGTTGGAAATATTTCCTCATGCCAAGCAACCAAGTTTCAGCATCTTCCTCCTTCTTATGTTCTCCATCGAACGTTGGAGGCTTGATCTTGTTCATTTCCCCTTTCAATTCATCCATCCCAGATCTCTTGTGATTTCTGGTAGGAGATGGGCTTGAAATATTGTGTGCTTCCCTATTGGAATGCTTTGGGGAGCGACGACAATGTATGTTGACACTCCTTGATCTTCTTTTCCTCTCAGGGGTCCTGACACTCCTTGATCTTATTTTCCTCTTAGGGGTCCTGGCACTCCTTGATCTTATTTTCCTCTCAGGGGTCCTGCGACTCTCTGTCTTTCTTGAGTCACTCTCCTTTTCCAATTTCCTTTCTATTCTTTCCAAGCTCTTCAACATATTTAAGTTGAATTCACCCTATTGATCCCTAACCCTCATGAGCTTTCGACTATCAGCTCGGTGAGCCTAGGCATCTCTCTGCAATCCTTCAATGATTTTCATTATATGTCCATCCTTATCCAATTCACTTCCATGCCCATTAGAGTTCGATCCTTTGACTCCCAAGTTGACATCCCTTCCTTCTCTTTCGTCCTCTGAATTGGAGGCAATCCGCACCTCTTCCATTTCTATACTCGGTGTCGAATTGCAAATGTCTTGACACTCGTTGAACTCTGCACATGAAACGTGCAGTCAACCAAAGTTTGTCAGGCCTTAAACCCTTAATAAAACTACAACATTCATAAACCAACGCAAATAAGAAAAACGTTTCAATTCCACTAAGTTTTCTGAGCTCTGTTTGGCTCTGTAATTTTTGGGTGATGGCTCCCTCTTTCTCCCTACCCTCGTAACCAAAGGTCATGACCAAGTGCCAGACTACCAGGTGCTACTTAGGCTTTCGACCTTCGAATATTTCGGGACTTTGGGTTTTGGTCCACGAGGATCCAACAGTTAAAATACTCTATGTTTCTTCCGTCTTCGAAAATTTCGGGACTTCAGGACTTTGGGTTTCGGGGTTTTGGTCCACGAGAATCCAACAGTTAAAATCCTTTACGATTCTTCCGTCTTAGAAAATTTCAGGACTTCGGGACTTCAGGTTTCAGGGTTTCGGTCCATGGGAGTTCACGATGCCACAAATCCAAACCTCTTATCATTTCAATCCCCAAATTCTGAAAAAATCTATTTCCTTACCCTATGGGCCCACAACACAACTGTCGCCCACCAAGGTAGTGATTTCGGGACTTCGACACTTCGGGTTTCGAGTCTTCGGTACCCAGGAGTTCACGATGCAGTGACTCCCAACCTCTTGTCACTCCAATCCCCGAATTCTGAAAATTATATTTCCTTAGCCTCCCGGCCCACAGCACAGTTGTCGGCCACCAAGGTAGTGATTTCGGAACTTTGACACTTCGGGTTTCGGGTCTTCGGTACCGAGATTTCACGATGCAGTGACTCCCAACCTCTTGTCGCTCCAGTCCTCGAATTCCAAAAATTTGATTTCCCTTACCCTCCAGGTCCACAAAGCACAACTGTCTCTCACATTCACAGTGGCAAGTGGCACACTCAAGAGGGTCCATGTCACCTTCGGTGACGTCATAGGGTCCCACCACTTTCACTTTTCATTTCAGAGTTTTGGATTTCAGGATTACGTGCATCCACACATTTAGAAATTATGAAATTATGGTCTATTCATCTACTTGATCCAATAGTCAAGTTCCTCTCCTACAATCTATGGTGCAGATCATTTTGGGATTTCGGGGTTTCGGGTTTCATAGGTGTTCACCTCTCCTCAGTTTCAGGATTTCGGGGCTTCAGGTTTCAAGATTTCACGACTTGCGAAAATGAGGGGTCTTGCCCTTTAGTTTCCCGGGTGCCGAAATGCCGACCGGTAGCCACGTGTCCCTCCGATGGATGGTCTTGATGAATTTGGAATTTTGCGTACCGCGATTTCCACACTCCTATGAAACTCCAAAGGGTTTTAAACCTTGTGCATGTTCTCTAGATTTGACGGTCGTGAGGGTTCTCCTTTCCTCCTGAACATATTCTATGGCTCTAAAACTTCATGCGTTGAGCTCTCTCTCTCTCTCTCTCTCTCCTTGTGGCCATATACCACACCAGCTGCGGTTTCTATAATATCGCTACACCTCCTGAGCTTTGTAACACAACCAAGTGACTCCTTGACACTCAGGAACATTGAAAGGTCCGAAATTAGTCCTCCAGACACAATTTCTTCTCAAAACCTCGATCCAAAGACCACTTATCTGGTCCATCCAGGCTCAGCATTGAAACCATGGATCTGATACCATTCCGTAATGTCCCCTGGCCATCATACCACTGGTCGGGAAAACGCTACTATGCAGAACAACATCATTCTCATACTTAATTAATAACATGCATTTAAATCAAATTAAACACATTTAACTCAGAGTAAGCACAAGATTACTGCTAACATAAATAATTCCTGGCATTAACAATAATTCAAATGCACAGCATAATACATGATACATATAAGCATCACAGGCATGCAAAACATAATATTAAGCATAAGTTGATACTTATCTTTGAAACTGTCACACACCACCAACTGCGTGTAGACCTTCCACGAACCTCCCAGCCTTAGACCGCGCTGCTCATCACTCTCAGCAGTAGGTCACCCCTAATATGGGACTAAGCTCTACCAGGTAAGGGATCCTAGGCTAGGTAAGGTTTAGAGAAAAGAACACAGTCACAAAAGAAGGATTCTCTCCTAGGAACCACTTATTCCCACTGCCCACAGACTCTCCTTCCCCACATGCATGTCCCACCCCAGGAGTATACACCTTCTTTGTCACCTAGAAAATCCTTCGGCTACTAACCTCCCTTGCCTTGGGCTTCAGAAATAGACCGGACCGGAAATCTCTGAGCTCTGTGGAAGCTACATGGTTCCTTCCAGGAGCTCTCTCCTTCCTCCACGCACTCTCTCACCTGGAGAGAGTCACTCACAGGCTAGGCAACCTGTCCCTTCAACCTCAACCACCTCTCTCACCTGGAGAGAGTGTTGTATGTGATGGCCATCAAGCCACACACAATCAAGCACTGCATAGCCACCACAATCAACTGGAACATAGACACGAACACCTAAGGATAACGACAGACAGGCGCAACAATATAGCAAGGCTCAACAAGTACGAGACACTTTGGTTTTCTCAACCAGCAACACGGGATGGACTCACGACTCTGGTTTCAGGGACACGTGAAAAGAAATCCATGTAGGGGTCGAACACAGACTCGATGGTTCAGAACAGAGGGAGTATTGACTCCTTAAAAAATCAACACATGCCTTTTCGGGTTTCAGATTTGCACGAGGGTATTCTAGCAGAGGTCAGATGAGATTCACAGTTTCAAACTATCCACGGTAGAATGGAGGAGGAACCCCAGATTCCGGTGATGGTTGGATGAATTCCCCCCACTCAGACGCAACAGTCCACCAAAATGGGAAGAGAACCCCCAACATGGCTAAACTCAACAGTTTTAACTGCATGCGCTTGGGTTAACACTTGTCACCCATGAAGTTGCATGCATTCCATCAGCATGCATTCCTCTCTAGGAACTTAGGACAAAACATCCCATTAACATATCTTTTGGAATAATATTAAAATATTATTCCCAAGGACTTAAGCCCCTAGGCTCTACACTTAGCCTCTCTTTCCAACCTTCCAGCCCCCAATCCCTTACCCACTATGTGGAAGCTTAGTCCCTGATCACTCATTCATTGTGGTTGTTCCACATGCAAAGATATTTATCTTTATTAATATTGTGCATAGTTACATGTACAAAATCAGGCTCTTGGCCTTCAACACTTAGGCTCTCTGGCCTAATAATCACATAATCCCACCGACTTATATAAAATTGGCTCACCAGCCTATAAAACATAATTACAATTTATAATGAAAACTTTATACTTCATAGACATGATTTACAACAGGGCTCGGCCTTGGGGACATTACAACAACTATGACGTAAATCCAATCCAGTATTATGATGATAAGCCAGCCTTGTGTTGTGATGATGATGATGATGTATTAGTTTTATACTAATTCATATTGATGCAAATGATTATTGCATTCCTTTGAGAATGACGATGTTGCTGATGAAGAAAAATTTCGATGATTTATAGATACGCCAATCAATGTTCCAAGATGATATTGATGGTGTTGTCCTCTGATGTTGTTGATGATAAAGGCCTCTCTCTCGTCTAATGTTGTTGAAGAATACCCTTCTTGTTAAGGGGGAGTGTTGAAATAATGTAACTGCAAAGTGTATTCTAATTATTATTTGATATATTATTTATTGGATCAATCCCCATTGTGGATTGATCATGTCAGCTACTGTAAAGGAACAATTCCCCTTTTGCGGATTGGTCATAATGTAATTGTAATAGGAAGAAAGAGAAGTCGGCCCCATAATATATCAAAGAGGCCCCAAAATATAATAAAGGTGGTTATAACCACCCAAAAGAAGAAGTTGGCCCTACCAATGAAAAGACACTTTCACACATGCTAGATTTGTATAAATAAGGAGGCTAGCGCCTCACTTAGACACACACTCACTTGTTCATTGAGAGACAAGTTTCAGAGATATAATTGGAGAAGAGAGAGATAGAGAGGCGCATATTTGGGAGAGGACTTTCTGTATTTGTTTGAGTTATCTCTTGGCATTGTATTGGCTATCTAGATTAAGGAAGTTTTACTAGGTTTTCTGCCCCATGAGGGTTTCCCAAGATAAATGATGTGTCTCTTGTGATTGTGTATTTCTCAATGATCCTATCTTATGCTATTATTATCTATTGAAATGCAAAGAACTCTAATAATAGCTTAAACCTTAAGAATCTAGGCATATTCTTTTGTATTCATTGGCCATCACTAGGAAATTCACTACTAGTTGCATGTTGCATGGAATCAAAAGCAGTGATATATGGGATTGGTCTCTAGGTGGTCGTCGAATACAAGATTTGAGTGCTAACAAATTTCATTATCTCCAAATTGAAGCCTTCTGTTTTATTGTTTCAAGGAATCATTATAGGATTGGAGGATTCAATCTATTATTGTTGAGTTTAAGTGATTCCTTTGGAGGTTTTTCGAAAATTATCATAGACGAGAGTTTCTTTGGGCATTATGTGGGTAAAATATGGAATTATTTTCATAGTTGTTGGGGGTGCATTGATAGTTGCAAGTTTTCCTTTGGATATCACAAGAACCATATTTTTTATTTTATCAACTCCAAGTAGCTAGATTATCTTCGGGTCTTTGTATTGTAAAAACTCTTTGGATTTGATTTAATGGCTAATCCTCACAACCAACCAAATCATGACTCAATTCAGAAATGTGAACACCATTGCAAAGATGATCAAGGGAATGTAGCTCTGGCTATGGGAAGGTGGGGAATTTAGAGAAAATAATGGGAGCATAATTATGAAAGGGATCTAAAGCTACAAGAAGACAAATGATTAGGTTGAAGGCCCAATTGGACAAGAAAAAAAGAAAAATAGTTATCCTAGAATTAGGGGAATAAATTAACTTGGAGAATATCGAAGAGGAAGAATATATGATTAAAGAATTACAAGAGAAAGTGTGGCATCTGGAGCAAAAACCGATGTTTGAAGAGCTAAGGAATTTTGCATCCTTGACATTTCGGTAGGTTCCTTTGGACAAATCAAGCAATTGCTATGGAAGAAAACACCATTCAACAACATTATGGGCATGCAAGAATCATAGACCCTTCTATTCTATCTTCAATTGTAAGAAAAAAGAAGAATGACCATTATGGGTATGGAAGAAAAAATGTTTAAATTTGTTGATGTTTTTTATGACTATATTTTTGCTTGGTCAATGTGTAAGGATTTACACAAGCTAAATAAGCAATAGTAGCACTTGAATTTTGAAAAAAGGGTAGATAGATAACAATTGTCAACAACTTTTGTGCTTTTTGGAGATTTTTTGATAGTTTTTTCCTCCCTTTTAATGAAAAAAGTTTGACATTATGGTCACAACTCCCCCTTTTTTATTTAATTTAAAAAAAGGAACCATTTATGTAAAAAATATATATTAATTATGAATTGTTATTATTATTAATTATACTTAAAATATATATATTATTATTATTATTAAAAATGAATTAATGTTTGTTAATTTCATTTTTTTCCTTCTTCACAATTTCATTTCGCATTTCTTTTTCAAAAATATGTATTTCATTTCTAGCATTTCATTTCAAATTATTCACACCATGTGCACATAATTCACACTTCAATCACGTAAGCCTGGTTTATGACCCCAAGCTCAACCTCCTAAAATCAACAACCCATAATCAACTAAATTCCTCATTTGAGGATGAAAAGAATCGTGTAGTCAAGTTAGGATTGTGAGGATAGGCATCCAAATATTTTTCCACAATCATTTGCATTAAAATATATTTAATGTTGTCCTTTAGAGGGCTTTAAAATCTTGTATGTTAGATGTGGTCAAGGCTAGTTTAGCAACAAGGCATGCTCATTATTGTCATGTTGAATTGAGAGTCAACGATTTAATGGAACCAACCCAACTCTTTTAACCTATAGTTCAACCGCCTGATTGTCGAAGGCTTAACGCCTTGCCAACTTCTATAACAAGGTATCTTAGTGACCAGTCATAGGTTCCTAATAGGTGTCTTTCATGGGATCAAGAAAGCACCTAAGATAGATAAATGTTAGCCTCTAGGGGTTGTCCCTAGTGTCCCTCACTTAAACTATCTTTGTGCTCCATAAATGGACTTCATGCCACTAGTTGGATTGATTGGAAGGCATAGTTACAATGAATTATTTGAGAGGAAGTTTGTTAATTAAAGTCTTAGGATGGTGTCTTTATTTTTTCAAAATCATGGTATGTAAACTTTTACATCAAAACTTTAAATTGGTGTGCTTAATTGAAACCCACTTGTAAAACATTTGTTGCGCCACCTAAGCAGTTAGGTTCAATCAGACACATTTTGCTTTGAAGTATTTCTTTTTTGCACAACACTATCCATTTGACCTACTTCTTCACCAGTATAATAAATCCTTAAGTCTTAATATTTATAACCCTTAATCCATATATTCCTAAACCCCTATCAACACATTACATACTTGATGAGAGTCATTTATAGTTCTCATATTTTTAGAGATTGCATTTAGTGGTTGTTTTTGCACTCGTTTCAAAAAGTGGTGTTCCAAAATCACCTTTTTTTTCTAAGGTAGTTTTTTGACAATTTGAATTTTCTTAGTTATAAATTATCGACTTTTTTTTTATTTCAAATGTTATTTTTCATTTTTTTTTCATTTTTACTTAATTTTTTTTTTTTTAATAACATGTTTTCTTGTTTTATGAGAGAGGAAAAGAATGAATCCACCCATGATCCTCTCTCACCCACTTTAAAAAATAAAAAAATAGAAAATAAATAAAATAGAGACAATAAAAAACAAAAACAACCAAAAAAACATTATAAAAACAAGAAATTAAAAAAGAAAAGAAAAATAAAATAAAATAAACATTCTACATTCTATTTTTTATTTTTTAATGAGAGAAAAATGCAAAGCAAAAATATTTAACAAAATTTGAAAAAAAAAAAAAAACTAACTATTTAAGAAGAGAAGGTGATTCCTAAAATCACCCTCCACGCCCCTTACTGTCCACTGCCCCACTCCCTCCATAGGAACAACAACTTGTAGGAGGGGAAATTTTAGAATTTTCCTCCCTTTCACTCCCTAATCCTCCATCATGCCTCCCTTCCCCACTCCTCTAACCCTTTCATGTATTTTTTTTATATTTCGAGTTTGATGTTTTATTTTGTTCTTTTGAGGAACTCTTTTTTCTCTCTTTAAAAAAAATATGTTTTTTTTTTTTTTTTTTTAATGTTAAATTTTCTTTTATGTATCTTCTTCTATTTCTTAATTTCTAATGTATTTTTCTTTTTTTCAAAAAAAATATGGTTTGTTTTCATTTTTCTAATGTCTTTTTTATTTTTATTGTTTTGTTATTTTCTTTTTTCTTTTTTAATGTTTATATTTTTTATTTTTTTTCAAAAGTAATGGTTTTTTTCCTAACGTCTTTTTCCGTTTTTTTTGTTTTTTTATTTTCATTTTTATTAATATTTTTTTGTATTTTTTATTTTTAAAAAGTGAGGTGATAGAGGATTGGAGGTGAATTTGGAGGTTGATTTTACAATTTTTGTTGCAATAACATTGGTTGTTAAAGTTATGGTTCCAAAAAAGTTTCAATTTTAATCCCCCAAAAATCAAGTTACTATTGACATAATACCACTTTTTAATTTGAGAGTATATTTTAAGGTCATTATTAGCAACAATATGGGATTTTAAGGCCATGGTTGAAAAATGTTGTAATTTTAACCTCGAAAA
This sequence comes from Picea glauca, assembly GCA_000966675.3. NCBI lineage: Eukaryota > Viridiplantae > Streptophyta > Pinopsida > Pinales > Pinaceae > Picea > Picea glauca. Next base: position 594,050 of record JZKD02S1709069.1, read on the forward strand.
AAAATGTGTTACCAATAGCACTACTTTTTTAATCAATAGTTTATTTTTGTGCTTTTAACACAAAATATGGGTTTTTAGGGCTAGAGTTCTCGTTTTTAGGTCACAATTCTCATCAAGTCGGTAACTGTGTTTATCACACTTAATTACTAACCCATATCACCCCAAATCCATAACCTTATAAACCTTAACTCATATGACCCTTAGCCAATATAAACCCTCAACCATATAACCCATGATTCACACCCTCTAACTATTGTAAACACTAAATAATAGCTCCTATAACCTAACCCTTTTAATAATGAACCTCGATAACCATTATATCTCCTAACAAGTAACTTGTATAAATATCTAACTCCTATCACCCTTAAATTCAACTCGCTCCATACCCATGAGCCATAACTCATAAGCACTTAAATCCTTATAACCTTTAACCTCCATTACCTTAACCCTACCCAATAACCCCCAACCTAAACCCTTATAATTGTTATCATTTATAGCCCTTAACTTTTAATAACCCATATCATTTCTAACTGCGATTACCAACCTTAAACCCTACACACTAACCCCTAACCATGAACCCTTGCAATTATTAATCCATATAAACCTTGACTCCTTACCCTATCACCCATAACCTATATCATGTATAACCCATAACCATTATAACCCCTGATTATTATAACTCATAACCACTATAACCTTTATCTAATAACACCTTTTATGAATAACCCTTTAACTTCTAACAGACCTTTCCAATATCCCCATGAAACCCCAACTATTGTCCCCCAACGACAAACCTATATAACACCTAACACATAACACACACACACACACATCACTTATAAGTTCTAACCCTTATCAAAAATTAACTCCAAAGCACTACGACCCTTAGCCTGTATAAGCCTAACCCCCAAAACTCTTATTCTATACAAGCATTGACCCTTCATTACATTGTTGTAGCATCGCTATAGCAATCAAACTCTCTAGTTGATTTTTTTGGTTGGCGTACGTTAGATGTTTGCATCATGTGCTTCGAGTTTGCATCTTATTTTCATTGTAACTACTAACCCTTGCCATTCTTAATCCCTATAATTCTATAACCCCTAGCGACTCCCTCATACATATAAGCCATGGACATCATTATCTCAATTATGACCAAATCTCATAGATACTAATAGGGTGGAATTTCAAGTCATTGTCGTTATTATCCTAGTTATGAGCAAGCATTGTATTGATGAGGAATTTCAAGTCATTGCCATCATTATTTAACTTATGAGAAAGCCTCATAGAAATTGATTGGGGGGGATCTATGGCCATTATCATCTATCACCCCCAACACCTAAACCATAAACCCTAACATCTATGCAACCTAACCTTTGTAACTTCTAATCCTTTACTTTAAATACTATCAATGTTAGAACTCATAGCTACAACTATCACCCAAAAATCATAACTTTGTCACCCATAAAATATATGATCACCCAATAATACATGTAATCCCTAATCCCCATCCCCTAACATCAATAATCCCTCACTCCTAACCCCAATCATGTTGGAGATATTGCACACTCACCTACGTAATTATTTTCCTAAAGTTAATATTCCAATATTGAGAACACTTCCTTAGATGTGAATATTATCTCTATAGAATATTTCCCTACAAAATAGGGAGCTTCTCTTCAAGTCAGAGTCAGTTACACTCGGTTAGACTAGTGGAAGTCACTCATGCATGACAACCTCAGTTTTATCACTAGCGGTTGCATGTGTTTCTCTCACTTCCACATGTGTGACTTAGTTAATTGATGATTGCATGGACTAGTTAACTATGACTAGGCAACATATTTCCTTGGTTTCTATCAATGAGTGTCTAGATCTCTCATTATTACTACTATGGTGCATTAGTCACTCATGTACCATATATCTATTGTAAATTATTCACTCATTCAGTGTGGAATATAGATAATAGAAATTATTTCATTATTTTCTTATTTTTTGGTATTCTCTCTTCATTCATTGTTGCAAGTTGTGTATGGTTCAATGTTATCTAGATCTTTTGTGAAGGTATCTCAGAAAATCTACATGGTATCAGAGCCCACATATCACTAGTAAGAATCGTCACCGAAATTATTTTGCAAGTATCAAAGACAAAAAAAAGTAGTAGGAAAGATGAACAGGGATGATTTTAAAGATGTAAATTTATTTTAAAATGTAGAAACCTTGGTGAATCTTAGTAATCCTTCATATGCCAACTATAAATGTTTGGCTATATTTTTGTAAAAATATTCAAATTTCTAAGGATTCTATATAGTTTGTATAAAATTTTAGTGATTTTTAAGGTAAAAAAAAACTATCCTATAGAATTTGGGTGAATTATTTTTAGAATAGAGAATCTTTTTTTGGGAAAAACCATGGAAAATTATCCCATGAGAGAAATTTAGCCCCTAAAATCATCCCAATCTATGTTTTACTCACCGAAAATACTTCTCATGCCTCATAACTATTTGGAGTGGAAGCCAAGTATTCTACTTCTTCTTATAAGTAGAGGCTTATACCAAATAACCATGGCAATGAAACTAGAGTTTGATTCCGCCGATGAGAAAAATAACTTTCTCAATAGACAAGATATGGCCATAGGATGTATCTGCATGTTTGTTTCTCCTAAACTTTTCCATCAAGTAGATGATGAATCACAAGAATCAATATTATTTTCCTAAAGTTAATATTCCAATATTGAGAATGCTTCCTTAGATGAGAATATTCTCTCTATATAATATTCCTCTACAAAATAGGGTACTTCTCTTCATTTCAGACTCAGTTAGACTAGTGGGAGTCACTCACACATGAAAACCTCGGTTTTATGATTGCATGGATCAACTAACTAGGACTAGGTGGCAGATTACTTTGGTTTTTGTTAGTGAGTGTCTAGATCTCTCTAGATCACTACTATGTCACATCAGTTACTCATGTATCCTATATCTATTGTAAATTATTCACTCTTTGAGTGTGGAATACAGATTATAGAAATTATTTCATTATTTTCTCCTTTTTTTTTTCTTCTCTCTTCATTCACCATTGCAAGTTGTGTATGGTTCATTGTTAGCTAGATCTTTTGTTCAGGTATCTCAGAAACTCTACAAATAGCCCCTAACTCATAAACCTTAATGTATAATCCCTAACACCCCTAACTACTTTAAACCTTAACACCTATAAGCCCTAACCTAGAAACATCTGTCAATCCTTATAACCCTAATCACTCAGTATTATAAACTGTCACCCATATAATAACACCATTTTATTGTTTTAATTAACTATTATTCAATATTGTTGTCAAATTGTATAAACAATGGTGAGTTCATTGATTTATTTGTCTTCATCCAATTTAGAGTCTGGCTCGATAATTTCATCTAGCAATAACCTGCATTTTGTAAATTTATTATTACACAAAAAACCACATATCTTTATTAGAAGACTTTTAATGTCCACTCATAAGTATTGCCTTTGTATTCTTTCTCGTGTAAAGTTCTAGTTCAACATCAAGTAGTTCCTCCCCTAATATGAGATAGAATAAGTCTACTATTTCATACTCTAGTCAAGATGTAAGTTCATAGTGATATCAATCAAGATTTACTATTTGATTAAATATGACATGCATATTTAAATTTTCATGTATCTTAATTATTACGCTATTTAGATATATATTCAAAATTCAACTCATATCTCGCGCTAATACTTCAATGCCATGTGTCAAAACAAATGTATGTAAATCAAAAAATTATAAATAATGTAATTTATGAATTTATGATAAGGTTTTTCATGATGATTGATAATGTGATTAATATCTCTATGTATGCATATGATTTGCACAAAACTGGTGGAATTTCCCCAACATATAATT
>JZKD02S1709069.1:606642-627680 GCA_000966675.3 Picea glauca
TAATTATTTCATTTAATTTTGGCGCATCCAACTTCAAAAACAATTTAAACACTTTTGATCATGTGCCAAAATGCATTGGCACTGCTCACGCTCGCTTGCTGCTAACGATGCTCCTACATCACTATTGTATTCAATACTAGAGTTCAAATGACACTAATAGGAGTGAACAACATGGGGCAAATACTGTGAATACGAATAATGGAGATGAGATTATATGCAATACACATGTTGTCAACCAAATGTTACATGGTGTTTTTTTAGAGGGAATACATTCACGTAACTTGCTAGTGAAAATGAAAAATATATAGATGGAGTTGTTGCAAATAATGGCATTAAACCAAATAATTTAACATGTGTTGCACAAACACCCCTTTTTACAATGGTCGATAATGCAAAGTGCTTTAAGTTGACTATAGTTCTAATCATGTATAATTTGAAAGCATCATATAGATGGTTAAACCATAGCTTTATATCTTTGTTAAATATAGCATATGATGTATACCATAGTATAGTGTGTGTCATGAGTTCTTTAATCTTGTTAGCTTAGCATGTTAATCCCTAGTTCTTAACATTAGCTTGGATTAGTTTATTGCATCATAAATTGTTTCCATTGGAAAAATACCTCCTAGTACATGTAAATATGCTAAAAAAGTTGTTATCTAACTTGTGTGTTGATTAAAAAGTATATCATGCATGTAAAAATATTGTATCCTATAAAAATGGTGATAGAAAGAGAGATATGCACATCCAAAATGAAACACAAGCCGTTATCTCTTTGATATAAGGGGAAAACATGTCCCACAAAAATGATTATGCCGCTTGACCATAATTCCAATATTGCAACACATGTTTCCTTGTAAATATTTAGTTGAATATTGGATTAGCATGCTAAAAATAAAAGTGCAAAAGGCATGTTGCACATTCCTATAAATTATGAGACAATGAAGCACATATAAAATACATGTCATTTAACACACCCAACCCCCTAAAAACACATTAGGTTGATGGATGTAAAAATTTCTCAAAAATTTCTCTCCATTTACCTTCTCAATGATACCTCTAAATTCAATTATGAGCTCAAAAATCAAATCTAGTTTTCGAGAGCTCTCATTGATACCTCTAAATTCAATTCAGAGCTCAAAAATCAAATCTAGTTTTCGAGAGCTTTCCAATGCCTGTGACTATGCTAAAATATGAGTCTTGGTCTGAAAGTTATCATCTTTTAAAATTTAGGGTTTTCCCCACCTGAAAATCTACTGTACCTTTGCGTGGATCCACATCACCCTAATCATCCGACATCACTGAAATGTGTACTGACGTGTCAGTACACATAGGACCAACATGGAAATCTATGCATGTCATCACCAATGTGGAAAATCCTTACCCAATGAATGCATTGGCTTGTGGAACCTTAACAAGCAACTTCGTCAAAAATCCAAAAAATTGGGATCCAAATTTCCCCGTAATTCAAATTTTTGAAACCTTCTGGAGAACCAAATATCCAGATATCTTGGCCTGTAGAACCCTAACCCACAACCATGACACATCTAGGCCCATGAATCCCTCCCGAGCTTACCTTGAAAATCATATGTGAAACCCTGATGCATCTAGAGGTTCGAGATCCGAAAAAAAACCCAAAGATCCCTTTTTTCAGAATTATTGGATCTAAATGTCTAGTTGGCACTAACCAACACAAGGACTGACGTGGCATGAAACTCCCAATATGTGAACCTCCCAATCATAAACATACACATGGCTATTGACCCACCACCTTCCATACATTTTAATGATGTTCCATGACATGTGGTCTGATGTGGCATGCCACCTAGATTGATAGGATACACTTACATGGCACTGCCTCATGGAAGTTGGCATCACAACACTATCCTCGCCCATTATGGAACCCTACGTTGGAATCAGGATACATTTAGAAAATAGATCACACCCTGACACATGTCATGACATCCTGCATGACACATGGACCAATCCAGAATGAGACGCATGGACACTAATGTCACCTGGACCTTCATCCTTGAACCCATCCCACTGGTAACTGCAATCATAATATTGACCTATCTAGGAATCCAATATCCAGAATTACCCAAAGGTTGATTTATGAAAAAAATTCCAGATATTTGTAATTCCCTCCAGTCTAAATGCGCTAGAGGGGAACAAACAATGGATGTCTAACAATCCCCTGATCTGATGGTTGTAGCAAATGGTGACCAACCAAATACTCCATGCCATATCACAAGCCTGCACTCGCTCCGTGTCAAATTATCCTGACACTTTTCCACATCCCAATGGTGGTCAGAACCAACCCCATATGGGATCCGGGACTCTACTCGCCTTCATACCCTATCCTTTGACAACAATCATACAACCATGATTCATCTACCCCGTGATCAAATAGCCTGCGATAAAATGGAGGGAAAGTCCATCCAATATCTAGGACTTTGGAAAATGCCATTTTATAGAAATGTTATATTTCCATATTTCTGAATCTAAAGCCCAACAACATTGATGGTTGAGATCTATCCTCCCCTCCGAGCTAATGGTTAGGGATGAGATATATCCTCCCCTCAAACACACAACTACAACGAGGTCCCTTTGACCCACTCCACAAAATATTTGACAATTTTCCACCACCTGGAACGACACGTCCACCTGAAATCACCACCCATGCCTTCCAAACAAGTCAATCATGTGAGTAGGGAAACCTTTCCATCGGAACCTTAATCCATTCGGCATCTAGGAATTTGACATGGTCATATTTAATTAAGTGGATGGATGTCTGGATCTCTGGATATCCGTGATGCGACACATGCCCATGCTTAACTAAAACACTAGATTTTAGGTTTAAATCACTAATCAACCAAGGTAACAAGGCTTAATGCCTAGCCACCCCTGGGACCATAGCAGGGTGCTTAAGGTGATGGGTCCTCTAGACCCAGTTCCAATACCAACTTGGAGTGAAGAGAACTTTGACATGCATAGGTCATTCCTTCTCATCAATTCAAACTTCAAAAGAGCAAACCCACTAAGGAATTTAGGGTAACCAAAGAGCATAACCAAGCACTCATCACTCAGTCCTCGGTGTTATGGACTTCTAACTAGGTTTATTTTACAACATGTTTTCATAGGTTTAATAACAAAGAAGAATAGAATACAATGCTATGTTGTGAGATACCAAACATGGAAATTTATCCATCCATCACATGCCTCAAATAATAATAATTAGTAAGTGAATGCAATGCATGCAGAATGCACTAATTAGTACACATGTCATATCTTCTCATATTTTCTCATAAATCATGTAGTTTCATAACTTACACAAGCATAGCACATTTATACAATTTGCAAGATTAACAGGGAGTACAAAAGAGATGTGTCTATTTATAAGTTCTTAGCCAAGCCAACTAACTAAGGGGAGAGGATTTTCCACCCAACCTTAGGCTCTATTTTACAAGAAATTTCTACAACATGCTACCCCCATACAAGGCCATGATACCACCAGGGGATCTCCAATCTATCAGGGAAATTTAGGAAGGTGAAGGCTACTCTCCTTCACTATCAATTACATAGCAGAAAATCCCCTATGACCCACCTAGCCCAAGGCCTCCACGAAGCTCTCAGATGTCTTTATAGATGGATTCATATGCACAGGAATGCCTTTCACTACCTTTGTAGTTCTTCAACACCCTCCCCTCTTAGTGTCACTTCCTTTAATTTCGTAAATTTCATTCGTAGCCCTCTTGCTCATGTCAAGTTCTTGGGTTTCTATCTACTCAAAATTACAGTCAAATCTCAAAGCTCCAAAAATATATTCTCCCTGGTTCTTTCTCTTTGCATCCTCTACCCTCTACTCCTACAATTCCTCATGTTTGTTCTTTCTCTCCCACTCTTCTCTCGAAGGTTCTTGAATGTCCCCTTTCTTCTGTCAAAAGCACTTGGGGGTCAACTCCCAAACCGAGGTGGGTACCTTGTTGTACCCGAGGGTGACAGTCTTCAACTATCCTAGCCATCCTCCATACCTCCATTAAGGTGGGCATTTGGTTGATTAACTACCAGGCCTTTTTTCATTAACAAAGTTTTGGGGAAAAGGGGAAAAAGAAGAAATAAATAAATAAAAAGGCTAATTTTGGCAGGTAAAGTAATTTCCCCAAACCCCTCACCAACTTTCCTCTTGTGGTATCATGAAGAGTAGTTCAAGACTTCACCCTTTAGTAAGCTTGTTGGAAATTTTTCATTAAACAAAAATGTAAATACATTGTCTTTTAATCAAATTATTTAAGTCATAATTTATAATTACAGACTGGGGGAAAACAGGGGGTTACATTCCCCTCCCCCTTAAAAGGAACACCGTACTTGGTGTTTTACTATCCATATAAACAATCCTTATACAGAAAAAAATGGGTATGCCACTTTCATGGCATCCTCCAACTCCCATGTGGCCCCATATACTCCAAAATGTTTCCATTGCACCTTGACTTGCACGATAGCTCAGTTTTAGAGTAGTTTATCTCTCCTGTTAAGGATGTGTTGAGGCTCGGGTTGGAAGTCTCCTCCTAGATCAAATTCCAATCAATAACATGATTAGCATCATGAACATATTTCTTTAACAAAGATATATGGAACACATAATGGGCTTTTATAGTTAGAGGCAGAGCAAGCCGATATGCTACCGGTCCCACCCTTTCTAGGATATTGAAAGGTCCATAGTAGCGGGGTGCCAACTTGGAACAAGTCTCCATTCTCAAGGATATTCTCTTAGGCTTGAATATGATATACACATGATCTCCTAATTTGAACTCTTTCTGAGTTTGTTTGTTGTCAACATAGCTCTTTTTCCTATCTTGAGCCACTTTCAAATTCTTCCTAATTTTAATCACTTCTTCCTCCATCTTCTTCAACATACCGGTTCCATGGGTAATTTTGTCCACTGGATTATCCTAGCTGATTGGAATTCTACATTTTCTTCCATACGAAGCCTCAAAAGGGCTCATTTTCAATGACTCCTAATAGCCATTGTTGTAAGAAAATTCTACTAAGGGCAGATATTCCTCCCATTTTGTAGGCTAGTGCATAACATACATCCTCATCATATATTCCATCACTATATTTACCCTCTCATTTTTCCCATCTATTTGAGGGTGGTAAGTAGTGATGAAAGCTAGCTGCATTCTAAAACCTATAAATAAACTTTTCCAAAAATTCGATGTGAATTTAGCATCCCAATCTGAAATAATTGTCTTAGGCATGCCATGTAATCTAAAAATTTATTTTATAAAAATATCAACAATGTTTATTGCTTTATTAGTGGATTTAATGGGGATGAACTGAGATGCCTTAATCAACTTTTCCACCACCACCATGATTGCATCATGTTGTCTTGTTGTTCTTGGTAATCCTGTGATGAAATTCATGGAGATAATCTCTCATTTCCATTATGGGATCCGTACTAGATATAGTAATCATGTTGGATGTTTATGCTCAACCTTGTCTTGTTGGCACTCCAAACACCTAGCAATTTATTCTACAATATCTCTTTTCATCCCTGGCCAGAAATGCAATTTTCTTGTTTTTTTTATCATCTTTTGATAAACTAGATGACCCACATAGGGTCTCTTATGAAACTCGTCCATGATGGGATTTTTCAACTCGCTCGAATTTGGTATGTACAATCTATTATTGTACACCAGCATCCCATCCCTCGTGAGTTGATAACATTCATATTTATTCCCTCTGGGCTCTTGCTACAAGTTTTCTTTTATTAAGTTAAATTGTTCATCATTTTGCAGGAGAAATTTGATTCTCTGTTTTATATCATATTCGCATGTGCTTGATGTTGCTAAGTGTATTATCTACATGCTTCTGATGAGTGCATATGCCACTCAATTTTACATGCCTTTGATGTGTTTGATTTTAAAATCAAACTCACTAATGAAATCCATCCATCTGGAATGTCTAACATTTAAATGTGGTTGATCGAATAGGTACCTCGACCCACTATGGTCTGTCATTAATATAAACCTTCTTCCAAGTAAATAATGTATCCACATATACAAGGCATGTATAATGGTTGCAAGTTCTAAGTCATGAGTGACATAATGTTTTCCATGCTCATTCAACTTTCTTGATTCATAACAGATCATGTGTCCTTCGTGCATGAGGACTTCACCAATCCCTTCGTTACATGCATTTGTACAAACTAAGAAATATTTTTCAAGATCTGCAACTTTTAGGACAGGGTCATTGGTCAAAACATATTTCAACTCTTGGAAGCTTGCTTCACAATTTATTGACCACACAAACTTCACTCCTCTTCTTTGCAAGGAAGTGATTGGGTGGTCAATTTTGGAAAACCCTTTAATAAACATCCTATAGTATCCATATAACCCCACAAATGACCTCACCTCATATACATTTCTAGGGTCTAGCCAATCCATTATGGCCTAAATATTCTCTGGGTCTACCTCCACTCCATCTTATGAGATTACATGACCCAAATATTGGATTTTGTTTTTGGAGGAAACCACACTTGGTGTACTTAAAATACAGTCGGTGTTCTCTCAACACTTGTAGCACCAATCAGAGGTGTTCCTCATGCTCTTCCTTGGTTTTATAATAGATTAGAATGTCATTAATGAATACTAGGAAAAACTTGTCCAAATATTTGTTGAGAATACTATTCATCAAACACATAAAGGGGGCTAGTGCATTGATGAGCCCAAATGGCACCATTACAAACTCCTAATGAAAGTACCTTATCTTAAAGGTGCTCTTATAAATGTCTTCATCCTTAATTCTAACTTGATGGTACCTAGACCTCAAGTCTAGTTTAGAGAACATTGTAGCTCCCCTAAGTTGATCAAAAATATCATCAATCATGGGAAAAGGGTATTTGTTCTTGATGGTCATCTTATATAATTGTTTGTAGTCAATACACTTTCTGAGAGTACCATCCTTTTTCTTCACAAATAACGTTGGTGCTCCCCACAAGGATACACTAGGTCTAATACACCCCTTATCTAACATTTCCTTTATCTGCATTTTTAATTGTACCAGCTCCAGTGTGGTCGCCCTATAATGCACCTTTGTAGTGTATCTAGGGAAATAATATGGGGTACCTAGGGAGGTACCCAAGGGGAATAATAGTATAGATGCATTGTTATGTATGAAGACCACTTTTAATAAATAAGACATAGTGTGATCACAATAAATGTAAGAGAACTTACTAGAAGGTTCCACCTACTAGAATATTCCTCCTCTAGAATATTCTTAGGTGGTAGGTAGCATTATATAAAGGGGTGTAAAAAATGTAATGAGAATTTTGAGAAGTATTGTATTTGGAGTGTAGTGCATTAGGAGGTTGCGCCCTCGAAGAGGCAAGTGATCAAGAGTGGATCCATTCCTTAAAATGATCGATTGTATGGTGTTTCCCTACAGTAAGGGTTCTCATAATAATAAAGGATATTTTCTACATTATTCTTTGTATCTCATGTGGTGATTTTATTTTCATATCTTTGACATTTAACAAGGGGTATCTTTTTTCGGGCATGGAAAAAGGGTAAATTTGTTTATTTTTGCAAGGTTTCAAAATACAAAGAAAAAGAGGACCGTGCCACTATGGTCAATTCCTATAGTTGTATATGCATAACTTCATGAAACTGGTTGTATATCTAAGTTCCTCTTAGAAAGAAAAACAATTTCAAAAAAATTGATCACCCGAATCAGAGTTCAGGAGGCCAATATATCGTTGATTTAAAATCAACATTGTTTCAAGTTTTTTAGTGGACGAACGCATGATTTTGTAGGTTTTTGTAGAAATTGGTGCAACATTTGCTCAACCAAATTGTATATATGAGTTCCTCTCTCAAATTCACCCCATTTCAAAAAAAACAAATCATCTGAATCGGAGCTCTGGAAGTGAATATATCGTATTTAAAATCAACCATTTTTTAGTATTTTTCATGACGGCGACGGAACTAGAAAGATCATAACTTTTGACATGGTGCTCAAATTGTTTCCAGATCAATACCATTGGATAGAGAATTTTTAAGGATTTATTTTTGTATTATATAGGTTGCTTCCAATGGATATGTTGTGCATTGACAATTTTTTATTTCCAATCCTCCGAGGTATTATCAGAATAAGACACGATCTGTAAGACATCAAGGACAGTTGTCGAAATATTCAAAGGAACTTAGCTAAAAGACAGGAGAAATATATTATGGTGTACATCAAGGAAGAATATGCATGGTATGATTTTGAGGTTGATTGTGATGATTGGTATATGGATAGTTGTCATTTCAGGGATGACAACCACTTTCATATTTTATATGATGACTCTACTCCACATTATGTAGAGAACATCAATGTGATAAATCAGGAGCCAGTTATGACTTCCAAAGTCCATCTTGCATATTATATAGTGGTGTTGTTCCTTCCAGATTCAACTTCAACCCTTTCCAACTATGTGGATGGATCTGCATATCTAGATCCATATGACCAGTGTAGACATTTGGAGGCATGTCTTTAACAAAGTTCGAGAAGCAAATTTATCATCATTTTAAATTCAACAATTTTTCAAGGTTTTTCCGGAAAAAGGCTGTGTGATTTGCACCGTAATTTATTTTTATAAACCATAGTTTTTGTTGAAGATTTATTCCAAGAAATATGTATTTTAATGGAAAATATGATGATCCTCTTATTGAAGACTACATAATATGAGTAAAATCTGAAAATCCAATAACTTGTAAAATCAGGCTAGTCAATGGCTTAATGGATTATGCAGAGATATGGTGGAAATCATTGGACTCTACCAAGATGATGGCACTTTTTGATGAAGCATTTGGAAAATTGTTTTTAGACAAGTGGTCTCATGCTAAGAGTAAGAATAAAGAAGGCACCAAGGATTTATTTTCATGTGACAACTCTATATTATTGGTTCATGGATGCATTCAACAAGAGAAGATTATTGTTTCTATTAACCCTAGTTGTATGCATAATTTTATCAATGTTAATTTCGTTAAAAGGTTGCAAATACCTGGAAAGAATATTCAAATCACACGGGTTGAAGATGAAAATTTTCAAACTTTAAAGATTTGAAGATTACAATGGAAAACTATGTGTTGCACTTTGATTTCCATGTCATAGATGTGAAGGATGTGGGTTTTATTATTGGATATCCTTGGATGGAATCACTAGGTAAAATTAATTTCAATGTGTCAGAGAAGTTTATCAAGCTCTAGTATAAGAAAAAGAAAATTGCAATGCAGGATGTGTCTCTTAGTAAGAAAGAAGGGCCCACAGGGGCAAGCAAAGAAGTTATTGCATAATTTGAAGTTGAATAAGAGGAAAATTCTATAGAAGGACATGAAGAAAATCCCCAGAAAGGACACAATAAAGAATCCAAGGAGATCATTAACTCAAAGGAACACCATATTGCAGAGTTGAATAAAAAATGACTGATTCCTAAAGTTGTTGTATATCGCCATCCACACCATATAGAGAAATAACAATCACCCAGGCAGAGGCATGTGCATAAACACACTTATTATGAACCAACATGGAACTAGAAAGGAAACCAATCAAGATGCATGTGAGGAATACCAACATTGTATGACGATATCAAGATAGAGAAACAATCCCATCGCACCAAAGGTGTGATAAGGATCAAGATCATGGTGGCAAGGCAGCAGTTGGACATCATGTTTGTCTTCCATTAGGATGGATGGATGGTCATACTTGGTACCAATTGGATACATTACTTATCCAGTCATAGTGTATGGTTTATTCCCATGTTTTGAGAAAAAAATATGCGAAGGGGGATGGAATGTAGTATACCTAGGGAAGTAATATGGGGTACTTAGGGAGGTATCCAATGAGAATGTGGTTATGTATTAGTATGTATGGAGGACAATTCTAGTACATAAGGCCCTTGTAATAGTGTGAACACAATAAAGGTGAAAAGGTTTACTAGAAGTTCCACCTACTAGAATATTCCTTCTCTAGAATGTTCCTAGGGGATAGAGAGTGTTATATAAAAAAGTGTAAGAAATGTGTTGGAGCATACTGAAGAATATTGTTAATGTATCAATAATTGCTTGAGGAGTTTTATTATGCCATAAGGATTAATATATGGTGTTACCCTACCTCAAGGGTTTTCTCTATTTCTTGTGTTGAGTATTTTGATAAATGATTTGGTTTATTCTTGCGAAGTTGAGGATTTATCTTCTACATTTTATTTTCAAATCTCATGCACATAAAACCTTAGCTACAGATACTACTCCTAGCATCAATTCTATTGAAAATTTGATGTCTCTCTTATGAGACATTCATAGTATCTCCTCCAAAAATGCATCTTCGAAATCATGCAACATTGGGTGGTATTTCATCTTCAACTTGATGTTTTATGTTGAATTTGTCACTTGTATAGCATATAAGGGACACCCCTTTATGCTATACTTTGTGAGTTGCAAAGTTGATATATGCCTTAAGGATGCCTTGCAACACCCTCTTGTTTCCCTCATTATCTTCATAGTTCAATTTTTTATTGAAACTATCTAGTTTTACTTTATGAGCAACCAACTAGTCCATGCCTACGAACATGTCATATGATCCCAAAGGAAGTAGGTTCAAGGCTACTCATGTATACAATCCATTTATTTCAAATGGGTAGGATTCAATCATATTTGTCACCTTCCTCTTGGTCCATGTGGCTTGCTGAACTAACATGATTTTGCATGCTTCCTTCTCTATAAGACACATGCTTCAACAACTTGGGGAGAAATATAGCTAAGGTTAGAACAGGGGTCAATTAAAATTGAAATGGGTCATTTTGCAATTTTATCTTCCAGTTCCACCGCCCAAACGTAGTGTTATGTCTGTCAATTCTCGACAGTTGCGTAAATATTGGGCACACTCTTGGCCACATCATCAACCGTGGTCACTTCCTGAACATTGTAGACTCTTTGATTGTCATGTTGCCTATGGAGGAAGTCTCTTAATAAGTGTGCTTCTCCACAACCTCAACATTGGAGGGTCCTTTCCTATGCTCTTCCTTATTTTCCTTTGTTTTCTATGTTGGCATGTTCCCACTTTGAGAGGGAAAATTTTGTTGGTGCATACTTCTAGTAGGATGACTAGACTGAACACTTGTTTTTGGATTTTTGTACTGGGATGGTTTAAATCCCTTCTTCTTGAATCCATATTGTTCTTCTCTTTCCAATCTTTGAGAGGCTCTTACCTAGGATTATATTGATCATAATGGTATTTTTCCTTTTTGATGGTTTCCTCTAGTGTGTTAGGCTCATCAAACTCAATTATGTCATGATAGGATTGTGGCAAACCCATTGAGGAAACAATGTATCCTCACTTTCTCATCTTTAATATAAGGGGCATATCTCAGGAATTCTAAAAATATTTTTACATAAGCATCCATGGTAAGATATCCTAGCTAATGTTCATGGAATTCCTTAATCTTATCATGGTAACATTTCTCGAACAAATAAGCTTTCCTAAAATACCTCTCAAATTGTTTCCAGTTTAGCTTGCTTTCATTGATTTTCTTAAATTTCTAAGGTCTTCCCACCATATGGAAGCACCTACAATCAAATTGAAGATGGATTTATTTGTCTTTGTAATTCTTGAGTAGCTATGAACTTGGAAATAGTTCTTTAACCCGAGCAACTAGGCATCTGCTTCCTCTCCCTTCATTATTTCTCCATCAAAGGTACAAGGATTTTCTTTCTTAAATTCGTTTGTTAGGAAACTCTTTGAGTGTCTCTTATTCTTCCTTTTATGGGTATTGGAACTAGTCTCACTTCTGGATATTTCTTTTGTATTAGCCTCTCACTAGAGGAATATGTGGAAGAATTTTCTTTGTTTGTGTTCCCCTTGGCACTCTTGTGCCTTTTCCTTGAGGAATTACTTCCTATGTTGCTATGTGATGGCCCGTCCTTTTGAATTTCTAATGGTCTCTGCCACTTCTCAAATGGTTGTCTTCCAACATTGTTGGTAGTTGGTCCTTATTGAAAGTGCTTCTGAATTTTAGACAAACTTTGCAACAACGCTACATTTAATTATGTCTTGCTTCTCCTGGGATCTAATGAGACTTTCATTATCAGCCTTGTAGCTTCTCAGTTCATCCTTCATATTTCTCATTGTTTCTTCCAAGTCTGGAGGGGTCTTTATCACTCTCCTCTCATCTGACTCCTCTTCTCTAATTCATGAGGTTTCTTCCATTCCTAGATTCCCTAGATTCTTGTCATTTTATTATTTTTTTAGTATATTCTATGGGCTGAAACAATATGCCACTATTAGTTTATGAAATATTCTAAGTTGTAAATTTTGGGAAAAACCTCCTGGTTTTGGTGTTGGACTTTCGTCAAACCCTTTGCATGCTTATGTATTTATGGTTGTAGGTGAAATTTTGATCAGACAGCGACATAATCCTTGGTTTGTTTGTTGTTTATTGGTTTTCTAGACCCTTATAGCTCCCCAATGAAGTGTCAAGTGCATTGTTTTAATATTGGACAAAACCCATAAAATTAATGACAATCATTCACATTTAAATGACAATTCTGCTAAACTCTGGCTGCATTTTATTGAATAATATTATTGTTGTACCAATACAATCAAAAGGAGGTTGAATTACCTCTCAAAGATAAGTAGAAGGTCTATTATAGAAGGCTGGGCACCTCCTTTAATACACAGCTGTGAAGAAATGCCCACAATCTGCTCCCACGAACTGATCAAGGAGAGTGACCCAAGTATTTTACTGTTCTGTTGTTAATGGTTTGATATGACAGCTCCTTGATGGTGATAGACCTCACCTCCTATCATGTGTAATCCCTAAAGGAATTTGACCAACTTCCATTCTTCTCTTTCTCCATGTAGCCACCAACAAGGAACACACAACCATGCAATGGTGAAACTCGGCCAGCCCCAATCCAACACGCAGCCAACAGTTGAAGGGTAGCAAAGCACGCCAACTGAAGGTTACACCCAAATGGAGGTATCCATGCCTAGGCAAAGGCTCGACCTACCCCTCCAATGGTCAACACGCAGCCAGATGAAGATAGTTGTGCCCATCTTTAAGAAAAACGCCCCCCAAACCACCAACTCATGCCAAAGAGAAAATGGTTCCTCTTGCCAAACCCCTAATGAAACACTTTCTCCAATGAAGTTCTTTGAATCATCATGCCAAATCCCTGCAAATGAAAATCCTGAATGGCTTCTCCAATCTTCAGCTAGGAAGGTATTGTTTCAACCTTGAAACCGAATTTTCTCTCCAAGCGTTTCGAAACCCTGTCTCAAGCTCGCAAGCTTTCTCCAAAACAATTTTCTCAAAATGAATAGTTAATAATCCGTTTTCCAACCCTCGCTTGTCCTTTTATTCCTTTACTTTTCTTTTTCTCCATTAAAATATTCATTTAATTAATAGTTGGAGAGAAATACCCTCAAAGAGGGGTTTAATATTAATAAACTCACTTTTCCTAAGTTTTCACTTTATAATTTGAAAGTGACTTTACCAATATCATTTCCCTAACTCCTCCATCTAATGGTTTATGGGAAACTGTATAAACCATCATGGTATCCCGACTGCCTAGGAAAAATGAGACATTACAGTCCTCCCTGCCCAATTTTGCTTGTCCTCAAGCAACTTCAAACCCGGAAACTGCAACACTTGTTTGTTTTCCCAAGTAGCATCCTCCACAGGTAGACCCTGCCATTTTAGCAAGTACTCCCTGACTGCCCTATCATGGAATTTCCATCCTCGAACCTGCAGGATCTCTTCGGGGCTTGTGGCCCACTGCCCCTCATCATCCCAATGGGGTAACTCCTGTGAAACAAACTCCTCAGAAGTTCCCTCCATCATGTACATGTTCCCATACATCTTTCATTGACTCTGGGCCACCCTCAAGTTCTGCTTCAGTGTTCTCAGGATGTCCTGGTTGTCCTGTAACCAACCTTGAACCTAAGGAACTCTACAGTCGTTGCATGCTATGTCTGCAAAGATCAAGACCTCATAGTCGTATAGTGCCTGAAAAGGGGTCATACCAACAGACATGTGAAAGGTGGTGGGATAACAGTACTCCCTGAGATGTAACCATATCACCCAAGCACTCTGTTGTCCTGCGATGAAGTTCTGCAAATACCCTTCCACCAAAGTGTTCCCAAACTCAATCTGTCCGCCGAACGGTGGGTGCTAACTAGTACTTGAGGTCACCTTGGTACATATCAACCTAGAAAATGCCTGCCAGAAGCTTCCCGTGAATATGTTGTCTCTGCCACTGACGAGGGCTTTAGGCCACCCATGCAAATGGAACATCTCCCTAAAAGATGACTCGATCACCTGCGTTGCTGAGTAGTCTAAAGGAATGGTGGAGAAGTGGGCAAACATGGTGATTCGGTCCACCTTGACATAGATGCAATCCTTCCCTTGCATCTTCAGTAACCTGGTGATGAAATCCCTGTGGACGCCTTCCCACCCCTGATCGTGAATGGGTAAAGGTTGTATTGATCTGGCTGAATGCGTGTGCTCCCCCTCATTCCCCTGGAAAACTCCGCACTCCTGGAGATGCTTCTCTAACTCATCTCTATAGGCCCTGGGGTGCCTATATGGAGTGGTAATCACTGCTCCAATACCCTCCTCCAACTTACTGATGTACTCGAATCCCCTGTCGAGAGGCCTACCTGGAGGTACATTACCAAAGACATTATGCTCCTGAAACACCTGAAACAGGTTATGTATCTCTCTCGGACAATTGGGCTCCTCGCCCTTGGACCTCTGTACTGAAATATGAAACTCTGCAACCCGTGCAATGTCATCCCGTCTCATCACTGCCTCCATCTTATTTGCAGTTATGACCTTAGGGGGATACGTATTCATGCCCCGCAAAACCACTCTTATGTCGTCTCGACCCTAGAACTCCATCTCCATAGTTTGGTAGTTAGTGTAGTACCTCCCTAGGGAGTATAGCCACTGAACCCAAAGAACCACATTGGTGTCAGGTATCTTTATCATGTAGAAGTCATCAGTGAGTATGTAGTTTCCCAAGTTCAATGTCATCTGTGGAACATACCTGGTGCAGTCTAGTGTGTTCTCCCCCGGTATGACCACTAAGAAACCCTCAAAAGACTCAGCGGAAATGCTCTTTCGTTCCACTAACGAAGAGTCTATAAAGTTGTGGGATGCCCCACCATCGACCAAAACTATCACTCGATGTCCCTGCACTCCTCCCCTCATCCTGAAGGTGTGAAATCTGGGTATGCCAGAGAGTGATGCTATAACCCCTCATGTTTCCATCGATGCATGCTCTGCCTCTGTTGTCGACGAATCCTCCTTCTGTCCATGTTTCTCTTCTTCCTCATCATCCCCGCTATCAGAAAACACCTCTATGTAGTGCGCCTTGGCCTTGCCTACACACCTGTGACCTGGTACCCATGGTTCCTGGCAACTGAAACATAGCTTCCTCCTCCTTAGATCCTTCCTGGTAGCATCATCCATCATGTTCCTGCCTGTCCAATCCCTCTGTGGCTGTCCTGCCCAGTCTCTTTGTTGTTGTCTTGTGCCATCCCTCTATGGTGGTGTCCTATCATCGAACTTCATGGGGAAGTTCAGTCTCGGGGTGAACTTGGGCTTAGGTACAGACTCATGTAAGTCTCTAGCCCTGCTAACTGCATCTTGTAGTGAAGTAGGCTTGTAAGCCTTCACCCATCCTTGAATTGGCTCAGTTATCCCCTCTGTGAATAGCATCACCAAACGGGCCTCGGAGATATCGATGACCATCACTAATATCCTCTGGAAATCTGATATATATGCATTTGCCAACCCAGTCTGTTTCAATTGTGCTAAGTCTCTAAAAGACATCTCAGGATCTCGTCTGTCAAATTGGTGCACCAATCTACCTGTGAACTCAGCATAGGTGACAATATGGGCATGACCCAGAGTGGTCATCTTGTGGTACCACCAGTCTTGTGCCTCACCCTCCAAGTGCAATGTCGCCAACTTAATGGCATCAGTCTCTGCCATGGGGTTCAGCTAGAAGTAGGTGTCAAGCTTCTGCACCCAAGCTCGTGCAGTGCACTTCGACGTCCCATCGAAGTATGGTAAAGTGATCTTGCCCACTATGTGTTGTAACTTGTAGCTCTGTGTGGAACCCCTATTGAAGAACCTCGGCATGTTTCTCCCCTTGAAGCTACAAAACTCGACAAAAGTCATAGCTTCTCTCAAATCTGGATCCATGGCCTTATACTCCTGGAAATAAGCTGCTAATGGCTCGTCCTGCTCTACCTGCCCTCCTGTACCTGTCTTCGGTGGTCCTAAGAACTTGGGAATGGTAGATCTAGGAATCTCACTGTAGTCGTGAGGGCGATTCTGAGGGTTGGTCATGGAAGCGATCACCTCAACATGAGGTCTGTGTGTGTTTTCCCCTTCTTCCATCTGCCCTCTCTTGTTGCTCTCCCCCCTTTCTTCACCATGCTTTCTCCCTAGAGAATAACCTGTGATATTTCCCATGAAATCTTGGTTCACTCTCTGGCCCTCTGCAATATCCTATAAGGATTTCATAATCCCTCTGATCAAACCATCCTCTCTATCCTCTGGCAGATTTGCATTGTTTTCTGGAGTGTCCCCCATTTCTTCTTCTCTGCCTTCTACACTTCTAAACCTTATGCACCTATAAGTGATGTTTTGTAGCCCTTCCTCAGTCATCAATGTCACCCACAGCTATCCAAGAACATGCTTTGATACCACTGAAATATTCTAAGTTGTAAATTTTGGGAAAAACCTCCTGGTTTTGGTGTTGGACTTTCGTCAAACACATTGCATGCTTCTGTATTTATGGTTGTAGGTGAAATTTTGATCAAACAGCGATATACTTCTTGGTTTTGTTTGTTGTTTATTGGTTTTCTAGGCCCTTATAGCTCCCCAATGAAGTGTCAAGTGCATTGTTTTAATATTGGACAAAACCTATAAAATTAATGACAATCATTCACATTTAAATGACAATTCTGCTAAACTCTGGCTGCATTTTATTGAATAATATTATTGTTGTACCAATACAATCAGAAGGAGGTCGAATTACCTCTCAAGGATAAGTAGAAGGTTTGTTATAGAAGGCTGGGCACCTCCTTTAATACACAATCGTGAAGAAATGCCCACAATCTGCGACCACGAACTGATCAAGGAGAGCGACCCAAGTATTTTACTGTTCTGATGTTAATGGATTGATATGGCAGCTCCTTGATGGTGATAGACCTCACCTCTTGTCATGTGCAGTCCCTAAAGGAAGTCAACCAGCTGTCATTCTTCTCTTTCTCCACGTAGCCACCAACAAGGAACGCACAACCATGCAATGGTGAAACTCGGCCAGCCCCAATCTAACACGTAGCCAACAGTTGAAGGGTAGCAAAGCACGCCAGCTGAAGATTACACCCGAATGGAGGTATCCATGCCTAGGAAAAGGCTTGACCTACCCCTCCAATGGTCAACATGTAGCCAGATGAATATAGTTGAGCCCAGCTTCAAGAAAAACGCCCCCCAAACCACCAACTCGTGCCAAAGAGAAAATGGTTCCTCTCTCCAAACCCCTAATGAAACACTTTCTCCAATGAAGTTCTTTGAATCATCATGCCAAATCCCTGCAAATGAAAAGCCTGAATGGCTTCTCCGATATTCATCTAAGATGGTATTGTTTCAACCTCGAAACCAAATTTTCTCTCCAAGGGTTTTGAAACCCTCGTCTCAAGCTTGCAAGCTTTCTCCAAAACAATTATCTCAAAATGAATAGTCAATAATCCGCTTTCCAACCCTTGTTTGTCCTTTTATTCCCTTACTTTTTATTTTCTCCATTAAAATATTCATTTAATTAATAGTTGGAGAGAAATACTCTCAAAGAGAGATTTAATATTAATAAACTCACTTTTCCTAAGTTTTAACTTTATAATTTGAAAGTGACTTTACCAATATCATTTCCCTAACTCCTCTGTCTAATGGTTTATGGGAAACGGTATAAACCATTATGGTATCCTGACTGCCTAGGAAAAACGGGACATTACAATTTATTATTAAAAAAATAAAAAATAAATAAAAATAGAAAGGGCATACAATACTCGACCTTGATAGGGTCTTATTGACCCATAACAGACCAATTTTAGAATTATTTCTCTGTTATCAGACACACTCATATATTTGTTGTCCACATCCCAAGGGTGGTCAAAACCAAGAACAAAACCAACACCATCCAATATCCAAGACTCTACTCACCTCCAAACCTTGTCCTTTGATGGTGATCGAACAACCATGATTCATGTGCTTCATGATCTAATGGCCTGTGGTAAAAGGTAGGGAAAATCCATTCGAGATCCAAGACATTGGAAAATGTCATTAAGGAAATGCCATTTTTCTACATTTCTAGATCTGAATCCCGACGACATCGATGGTTGAGATATATCCTCCCCTTTGATCTAACATCTAGGGCTTCTCTCAATCAAACACACAACTACATCGAGGTTCCTTCGTCCCACTCCACTAAAGCGTTGACACATGTCCACCACTTGGTGTGGCACATTCACCCAGTGTTTTCCACATTTTCCTTCTGAACAATTCAAGCCCGCAAGGAAGGAAACTTTCCATCAAAACCCATCCAGGACTTCGACATGGTCGTATTTAATTAAGGGTTTAGATGTCCAGATGTCCAAATATTCAAATATATTTGATGCCACGCATATGGATATTTGGAATCCTCGTGTTCCCACACTTAATTGAAACACTGGGGTTTAGGTTTAAAGAATTAATCAACCAAGGTAACAAGGCTTAAAGACTAGCCACCCATGGGACCATACTAAAGGTGCTTAAGGTGATGTGTCCTCTAGACCTGGTGCCAATACCAACTAGTAGTGAGGAAAAATCTAACATGCACATGTCATTCCTTCTCATCATTTCGAACTTCAAAAGAGAAAACCCATTAAGGAATTTAGGGTAACCAGAGAGCATAACCAAGCACTCATCACTCAGTCCTTAGATTTTTTGACTTCTACCAAGTTTATTTTACATCATGTTCTCATGGGTTTAATAACCAAGAAGAATGCAATTCAAATTCAATGTTGTGTTGTGAGGTACTAAGCATGGAAATTTATCCATTCATCACATGCCTCAAATAATAACAATCAGCAAGTGAATCCAAAGCATGAAGAATGCACTAATTAGGTACACATGTCATCTCTTCTCATATTTTATCCTGAACCATGCAATTTCATAACTTACACAAGCATAGCACATTTATACAAATTGCAAGAATAACAAGGAGTACAAAAGAGACTTATCTATTTATAAGTTGTTAGTCAAGCCAAATGAATGAGGGGGAAGGTTTTTACACTCAACCTTATGCTCTGTTGTACTTTCAGTTTCTACAATATACCACCCCCATTCTAAGCCATGATACCACCAGAGAAGCTCCAATCTCTCTTAAGGAAATTTATGAAGGTGAAGGTTACTCGCCTTCACTATCAATTACACAACATAAAATCTCCTATGACCCACCTAGCCTAGGGAATCCATGAATCTATCATATTTATTTCTATCTGGATTCACATGAATGGGGAGTCCTTTCACTCTACAATCCTTCAGTGCCCTCCCCTCTCAATGTCACTTCCTTTCCGAGCATAAATATCATTCGCAACCCTCTTGCTCAGGTCGAGTTCCTGGGTTTCTATCTGCTTGAAATTACAAACAAAGCTCAAATCTTTGAAAATATGTTCTCCTTGGTTCTCTCTCTGCGTCCTCTACCCTCTGCTCCTACAATTCCTCATGCATTCTCTTTCTCTCCTACTCTTCTCTCAAAGGTTCCTCATTTTCCCCTTGCTTCTATCAAAGGCACTCGGCGGTCAACTCCAAAAAGGAGGTGGGTATCCTACTGTACCCGAGGGTGAGTACCTTTTTGTACCCGAGGGTGAAAGTATTCAGTTTTCCTAGCCGTCCTCCATATCTCCATTGTGGTGGGAAGTATGTTTCTCAACTACCAGACCTTTCTGCATTAACTGATTTTTGGGGAAAATGGGAAATAAATAAATAAAAAGGCTAATTTTGGCATGTAAAGTAATTTCCCCAAACCCCTAACTAAATTTCCTCTTGTGGTATCATTGTCAGTGCTCAAAGACTTCACCTTATGTCATCTTGTTGGCAATTTTTCATTGAATAGAAATGTAAATACATTGTCTTTCAATCAAAGTCTTTAAGTCATGACTTATAATTACATACTGGGGGAAAACATACATGGCCTTAAAAATATATACATGAGGAATGAATAATAATGCTTGGCTTAGCGATGTACAAAGTGAATCCATTTTCTTTCCAATCTAAAAAGTATACAATGTGTCTAGTTTTCCTAATAAATTATAGCATCCCTCCCTAGAAGTCTATGCAGAAAGAATATTTGATGTTGTCTCTTATTGTCCCTAGAATGAATCAAGTTAGAGACACGAACATTTATTTGGAACTATTGATAAATGAGGTGTTTATCCTATGGAGTGGCATTTAAATGTATGATATTTTATGGTCCATAAATGAAAGATCATTTAAAATGTATGATGTGATTTGTTGGACAATAGATGACTTTCCAAGGTTAGAAGTATGCTCAAATATAACCTTTATGTTGGTGAATAATGTAAATCATTTTATTGATTATAAATCAATAGTGTTCATCAACAATTGATGCATCATGTTTATTTTTTTTACTTTCATGGTTAAGGACTAAGGATAAAAGGATTATTTTCTTGTCAATGCTATAGCAAAGAAATTTGTTCAAGGTATTCTAAAAATTTGCAAAAGTATGTATATGAAGGACATAGGCCATTTTTACCACCAAAACATCGTTTTTTGTCAAATGAAGAGATATTTTAATAAACAGATTGAGGTAACACCCCCTCCTAATATCACGATGCCAATAGATTGGTCAAATAAGATTGAATCTTGCATCAAACCTGTGTGGGAGGATATGTTCAATGGAGACTTTCCTAATATTGAAGAC
>JZKD02S1709069.1:629220-639893 GCA_000966675.3 Picea glauca
AAATGGACTAGGAACCTTCACTCATAAAATAATAAATTTGCAGAAATATAATACAAAGAAAATGTCTATAGAAAATATAACATGAATATCACATCCATCACAGTTTTAAATATTTGTTGTCACATTTAAGGAAAGAAATATGAAGGGCCCATATATCAGAGAACTTTAAAAGAGTCTTTTAATTGAAATCAAAATAGGATTTGATGGGTTAATTTCAAATATCGTATACTCAAATGCTTAGAGTTCAAAGATACAATTAAAATTAACCCCATAGTAGTTCTCTGGATTTTTCTCAAAAATAAAATGGTCTTTAATAGTCTTATGAAAATAAAAGGCGTTTGTCCATAGATGGAATAGGATTGGCTCTCGTGGACCATAAAATAAAGAAATGAAATAAGAAAAGAGATGGAACAGGGCAGGAATAATGTAATACCTGAAAAGAGAACAAAAAGGAACGATTAGAAAATGGTTATATTCTCCTTGGGATAGACATAATATAATTGGATGAATTCTAAAAGCGGAAGAGAAAGGGAGAAAGGATGTGATCAATTCGTACTTACTGTGATGGAATCTGTTAGTCCCTAAAGTTTCACTTGACTGTGAGAGGGAAAGCTAGGGCATCATCAGGTTATTGCAATGGTATGTTAAGGGTTTTATGATTTGGTTTTTTAAAAGGGTGGTTGAAAATTGGTTCAAGGTTTCAAAGTAAACATGAATTTCAGAATAAGGGCAAGAGATATCCCAATTACTAGTTAAAGGGAAACCACATAAATAAATCAGACAAATAAGGAAAGAGAATATGAAGTCTTCAATTTGTTAACCTCACATAGAATTCTTATCTCAAAATATAATTAAGAAACAAGAACATTAGGAGGAGACTGGAGCAACTGCAAGGTAGGGTTTGTTAGTCGTAGCCACAGTAGAGGACAACATGAGTACCAAGGGGGACGGTAGTGGAACCCCCTCATACAAGCAGGTAGCAGTAGACAGAGGGAAATGCCCATGAGGCATAACAAACACCTCGAGATCATAACCGGAAAAGAGTCAGGAAAGCAACTAGAGTAAAAGCGATGACATGGGGGAAGACGCTAAAGAAACTCAGAATATTGCACAAGAAACGACGAGCCCCAATGGGGAAGAAGGGCGCAACCCATGTAAATCAAAGATAACAATGATACCGAAGGTAATACTGGATGATCTGCAAACTCAACTCTACAGGGACCAGATGAAGACACATGCGCTAATCTGCAATTTTATGGGTTTGTGGCCCACAGAAAGAACATTGCGCAATTGGATTAAATACCAATGGAAGCCAGGCAGAGAAGTGGATCTTCAACTGGGTGCCAAAGGCTTCTTTACAACAGTTTTCATGAACCTAGAAGATAGGGATAAGATCTTTGAGGGGGGGGGCATACTTCCACACCTCAGCAGGACTGTACATGCGACCATGGAAGGAAAACTTTTCCCCAAAAAAAGAAACTTTCAAAAATGTACATGTATGGCTGAGACTTTACTCCTTGTTGTTAGATTACTGGCTACCTTCTACCTTTTAAGCAATAGGGAACAAACTGGGAAAATATGTGAATACATAATAATCAATCCTAAAAGGACGATACACCTCCTATGCAAGAATCTGCATAGAGATGGATGTGTCGAGGGCACTCCCAGAAGCCATAAGCCTGGAATTCAGGGATGAAGAATGGATACAAAACATTGATTATGATCAGATCCCCTTCATATGCAGGAGATGTCATGAACATGGAAATCTAATCAAAGAATGTTTGATCATTAAAAAACATGAAGCGGAAAACACCAAACTACAGCAGGATGAAGATGGGTTTATAAAACCAAACCACAGAAACAAAGCTAACAAGAAACAAAGTAAAACCCCAACAAGGAGCAATCCAAAGGCCAAGAATAAAGTAGAAGGATGGGACAAGACCAACAAAGAGGAGGAAGGAGGAAAGGAAAATAAAAAAGATAAAGAATCCATGGAACGAGCAACAAATGAAGATACAGATAGCCCAAGAAAGGAGATGGGACAGGGGGTAGCGCAACTCCTATGGATGGAGAAACCAGAGATACCCCCACCCCCATGCAGGAGGCAAATGGAGACGCGTAAATGAATCCAAGAAAGGTAGGAATAGAATTTCTTGATCTCAGAGACATTGTGGAAAGTGAAGGGATCGATCTCTCGAACATACTGGAGCAATGGAAAAGGCAGGGCGTAGAAAATGTATCAGCGAAGCAACTAGATCGCATCCAATACATGTTCCTCCTAAGGGAGGAAACCAAATCCAGAGGACTCAAGCGCACACATGGGGATATAGGACACGTAGGAATCAAAGCAGGCGAAGGACAACTGCAACTCTCACCCAAGCAAATGAGAAGGGAAAAAGGCAGGAACTCAAACAACATAGCCCTACAGGAACTAGGAGCTCTGTTGATAAACTCAGGTAAGATCAAAAATCTCTTTCCTAACTCCCCCCCACATGTTTAAATGAATATTATAACATGGAATATAAAAGGCCTAAACATCCCACGAAAGAAGAGAATTCTTAGAAATAGACTTAGGAAGGAACAACCAGACCTTTGTTTCATCCAAGAGAAAAAATGCACTTTAGATAGAATGGAAACAATCAACAAAAAACAATGGAGCAAGTACAAGATGTTGGTTGTCGAAGGACAACAGATGGCAGGAGGAATCCTCACCTTGTGGAACTCACAAGTGATGAACCTAATAGTAGTCGAGGCTACCAGGCACACACTTTCGGTTAACATGAAAATCATTGGGAACACAAAGATGATTCTATGCACTAATGTGTATGGACCCTAGATGTTAGAGGAAAAGAGAAGAATTCTTCTATACCTAGAAGACCTAAAAACCTGCTCCAGCAACCTCCACTAGATCCTGGCAGGGGACTTCAACATCATCACATCACTTGCGGAAAAAAAGGAGTCACCAAGAGATTGGATAGAGATGTGGAAGAATTCTCAATGTTCATAGACACAACGGAGATGGTGGACATCATAACCAATAACAGACATTTCACTTGGAACAATAAACGGATAAATCAACATCACGTTGCGACAAGACTAGACAAATTCTTGGTGTCAGAGTCCATCATTATGCATGGGTTAACCTTAGATTGCAACATCCTTCCCTCTGATCACTGGCCAGTCCAACTAGAAGCAGACTTCCCAACCACCCCAAAGAATAGACCATTCAGATTTGAGAAATTCTGGATTGAACACCCCACCTTAAAGGAGAACATCAACCAGTGGTGGCGGGAGGAATAGCCAGAGCAAGGGACACGGATGTTCAAACTCTATAAGAAACTAAAGTACATCAAATATAAGCTCAGGGAGTGGAACAAGGAAATTTTTGGCAAAATAAACCAAGAGAAGAAAAATATTGAAGACAGAATGAGAAGACTCCAGAAGTTTTCATAGAGAAGGGATACATAGAGGATCAAAAAAAGGAAGAGATCCAAATGACCCAGGAATGGGAAGGAATATGCCAGCAGGAAGAAATTCTATGGCGCCAAAAGTCCTAAATCAAATGGCTAAAGGAAGGAGAGAGGAACAAATAGTTTTTTCATAGAACAACCATTTCCAGAAGAGCCCACAACAAAATCCTAAAAATTAAGGATTAGGATGGGATCAAGCGAGAATCCCACAAGGAGATTGAAAATACCCTGGTAAGCCACTTCCATGGGATAGCCCAGGAACCCAACAAAGACCGAACGAAGGCCATCCAAAAGATAACGCAACACATCCCCCGTCTAGTCACCAAGGAACAAAATAATAACCTAAACAAACCCATATCTAAGGAGGAAATTGGTCAAGTGATCCAATAGATGCCCAACAGAAAAGCCCCAGGTCCAGATGATTTCACAGTGGAATTCTTTAAATCTTGTTGGGAAGTGGTCAAACATGATGTTTATAGGGTGGTGGAGGACTCTAGACGGTCAGCCTCCATCCTAAAAGCGTTAAATTCCACAATGATTACTCTAATCCCCAAAAATAATGAAGCAAGGACCCCTAACCACTATAGACCCATAGCTTTATGCAATGTGGTTTACAAGATAATCTCTAAAGTCATAGCCAATAGATTGAAACCCCTCCTACCCACACTGATTTCACAAGAACAAGTGGGTTTTGTGGAAGGATGACAAATAATAGACAACATCATCCATGCCCATGAGCTAATCCAAACCCTAAAAATCCAAAGGAGACGGAGGATGATAATACAACTTGACCTAGCAAAATACTATGACAACATTAGTTGGCACTACATGGTTAATACTCTGGAAGCCTTTGGTTTCACCAAACATTGGATTAGTTGGATTATCAGCCTAGTCTCAATGACAGGTTACTCACTTATGATAAATGGATCCTCAGTTAAACCCTTCTATCCCACTAGAGGCATTAGACAATGAGACCCGCTATCCCCCTTCCTGTTCATACTGATGATGGAAGGTCTCAGTTGAAGCATAAAAAGTGCAACAACAGCAGGAGAAATAACAGGCCTCAAACCTTTCAAAAATTTCCCTACTTCCACACACCAATAGTTTTTTGATGACACCTTACTCCATGGCATACCCATGCTCAAGAAAGAAAAAAAGTTCAAAAGGATCTTAGAAGAGTTTGGGGAAGCCCCGGGAGCCGAGATCAACCATTCCAAATCGATGATCTACTTTTTCAACACCAACCTTGCAATCCAAAGGAACCCGGAAAATATTTTGGGCTTTGAGAACAAAACTATCCCAACTAAATACTTGGGCATCCCCCTGATGGATAGATCTTACAAAATGGCAACTTGGGAAGGAGTGCTCAACAAGCTACAAGAGAGGGTGAAAATTTGTACGTACAGATCCCTCAACCTTGTGGGGAGACTGGTACTAGCCAAGATTGTTCTGCAAGAAATTCCAACCTATATGATGTATGTATTTCCCGCCCCCAAAGGAATACTACAAAAAATAAGGACCATCCAAAGGGACTTCCTATGGCGAGGAGCAGAAACAAAGAAAAAATGGGCCCTGGTGGCTTGGGAGAAGGTTTGCAAGCCAAAATTCAAAGGAGGATTAGGGCTACAAGATCCACAAGTAACCAATGAAGCCTATGGGGTGAAACTTTGGTGGCAATGGCTTAAAGAAACTTCTACCTCATGGGAAACCCTCTTGAAGGCCAAGTATGCCCCGGACATAAATGACCAGGACCAAATTCGTTTTATGGGCACAAGGGAGGGATCAGCCATCTGGAACCTAGCTTGGCGCAACAAAACCTGGGTCCAGACACACAGCTTATGGGAAGTAAGGAATGGTAAAACAGCCAGATTCTGGGAGGATGCTTGGCAACAGGAACCCAAGATGGGAAATTTGGACAGGGAGGAACTCCAACTAGACATGATCGTGCAAGGAAAAACCAACATCCACCACTATTGGAAGCAAGAAACAGAATGAAACAGATGGAGAATCTGGGACAATCTCAATTCCCAAACTAGCGATTGGACCACAACCATTGTGAAAGAGGTGGAGGAGGAACTGAAGAAAAGGAAAATTGCAGTCTCGGAAGAAGAAGACCAATTAAGATGGGGATGGAAAAATGGTGAGGAATTCAACTTGAAGGAAGCCTGACATTACATCGTGGACCAAGACCAAGAAGACCCAACGCAACTATGGGATAAGCTCTAGAGCAGCCCCTAGTGGCCAAAAATAAAAAATTTCAAATGGTTAGTACTTCACAACCGAATTCTAACCTAGGAAAACCTAAGGAAAAGGGGCTTCATAGGTCTGTCATGGTGCCACCTCTGTCAAGCTAAGGAAGAAACACGAAATCATCTCCTCGATGAATGTATCTACATAGCAAAGATTTGGGACTAGGCGGCAGGTATTTTTTGACAGTCCAATAGGACCCGAGGTAACATCTGCACAACCATCAACAAATGGAATGAGAGTTATAGAGAAAATGAAGAGGTGAATCTATGTTGGACTCTCATTCTGGGGATGATCATATGGACAATATGGAAAGAAAGGAACATGCGCATCTTCAAGAATGAAATCCTTTCGGAAAAGAAAATCAAAGAAAAAATAATCTCCATGACAAGAGAAACGGTGCAGATCCGTAACTGCCAGAATGGGAAAGTGAAACTCGCAGGTCAAGACTCTAGAGTCCTAGAAGATTTTCACCTAAAAGATGGGCCCAACCACACACAAATAGGACGACCACTGCAACTCCAACTAGGTAAGAGCAATTGGAATCCCCCTCTAGGGGGGTCCCTCAATTTGAATTTCGACGGGGTGGAAAAAGGAAACCAAGGCATGACAGGAATGGGTGGGGTTCTTAGGGATAGTGGCAGCAACATAATCTGGATGTACGTCGAGAGTATGGGAAATTCAACTAACAATGCAGCGGAATTCAGAGCCCTGGAGATCAGCCTCGAGATTCTAAGCTGTGAAAGGATGATAAACACTATCATGGAAGGTGACTCCACTTTGGTAATCAAAATGGTAAAGAGACTCCAAAATGGCACCAGAGTGGGAAAAGTTCAGAGACACTGGCGCTTGGTACACTCCCTGCAAAAAATTCAGGAGCATTTGCAAAAGATGAACATAGTGGAGTTGTGTTGGGTACACAGGTTAACAAATGGTCTGGTGGACAGAATCGCTAATGAAGGGGTTAGCAAGGAAGGATCAAAGTTAGACACCACTTGGAGAAACATCCCAAATGGTCAATTCCTAACAAACTGCATACAACTAGCAACAAAATACCCTGACGACAGCTTAAGTACGGAAGGTCACATTGAGGGGAGTGGTGCAAGGCCATTAGGCGGGCACAATGAATCCAGGCAGAATATTCATGGACAACACCCAATTACAAGTGACAATGTGGGATCAGACCACACAACATATGGGGGTACAAAATCAAGGCCACATCATTAGGAACAAGCACAGGGTTAGTGCATGGGAAAGTACAAATGGGACTTAGCAGGCCATGAGTAACATAGGACAAAAGATGTTACCACGCACTAGTAAGGTCACACCCCTCCCAAGATCAGGTACGGGGAAGAGAAAATTTGGTTACACAATGAGCAGGGGAAATGGTTAACCCAAGGATAACAGATATATTATCATGGTCACACATACCAAGATAGATAAAAAGGATGGGAAGGACCACCTCTACAGGCCATGATTGCAAGGACAAGTCCGCAGCATGAGAATTTCCATAAGAGGCGAAGCACTAGGAATAGATGCAGTCAAACAAAGTGAAACAACATAAGACACAACAAAAACAAGGGCCCGATAAGAAGGAACCCCTCGGTCGATAGGAACAGGAGGATAATTCAGGGAAAGAACCGCCACAAGCCAACCAAGATGGTGCGTATGAAGATAACGCACGTCAAAAGAAACACCAGATGGACGAAAATATGATAAGCCATAGGAAGATTTCAAGTATGGACCAAGCAGCCCAAGACGCCAAGGGCACCTTCCAAGTGTTGGTCAAACCGAAAGTACAAGCGACCATCACCAGGTGGGAGAAGGAAATAATTGCCAAGCGCAAGGGCAAAGCATTGGAGGAACTGAGCCAGGAAGTGGACTAGATAACGGACCCAGGGACCACACAGTATAGAGAAACCCTCTACCATAAGATGGTAGAGATGGCATGGTGGACAAAGATGTTAATAGGTAATGTGAGCACAGAAAATAAAGTTGTCAGTCATAAGGGTAACAAGGCCCAAAAAAAATTGTTAAAAGAAATCTTGAGTCGCCTCAGCAACCTGAGTGCTAGTACAAAACGAATTACAGAGGAACAGAAGAACCAGAAGGAGAAGATGGAGCGAATAGATTCCCAATTACACTTATACTTGCGCTACATCCATCATATGGACATCACCCCTGCTGATGGGAATGGAGCACCAGCCCGGATCAGGAAGACCCACACGGTGGCCCAGAGGGAGGAGAGCAACGACAAGGCAAAAGATGGAAAGAAGAATCTCATAATCTTGGACTAGCGTCGGGTAGCCAATTATCAATGAATGTTATTGGGTCAGTCTTAATTGTTGTCTTGTGTTTTTTATGGTTTTATTATGATTAGCTTGTCAAAATTGGATATGATGGGACTGGATCGGTTTCCCAATGTGGCAGTCCAGCCATACCCCTCTGCTATCTCAAAGAATGCAACTTCAGAACCCCTACGTTGGTTTCCATTTTGGCAAACCAGGGAGTTTCCTCTTTTTGTATATTAATATTTTTTAGTAATACAGATACTCAAACTCACTTACAAAAAAAAAGAACATTAGCTTGTAAATCAAATCTTGATAATAATAATAACAACAAATTCTTCACTGTATCAATTAAGACAAAGAAAACAATACATTGCAATTGAAAAATGATCTCAAGCAAGAAGAGAAAAAGAACATGAAAGAAGAGAAACTCTGACCATCAATATGTCATTGCCATTAAGTGTCAACATAGAATAAAATTGTCTTACAAGGAGTTTCAAACAGGTCCCTGAATATCCAACTTTTCGACCTCTACATAGTCTTTCATCTGTCTATTTAAACTATCCAAAAGATAACTACAAATCCTAATTTCTAGTGTTCTATTGATAATAGGATCTGACCAGTATCTATCTTCTAGGAAGATCATCTCAAAATGAGCATTTACATTGTCAAAATATAAATCAGCTCAACAACTTAATCCAAAATGATTTTATAAATCATATCAAATCCCACAAAATTTGGAATTGGTTTTGACTGATTTATACATTCGAATGATCCAAATTCACAAGTCAAAAACAAGTAAATGATATTTACTCTTTGGGTAAATATCAAGACTTCCAAAACTGTGCATAAGACCTTTATAAGGTTTATCATGATATAATGATAGCGTTGGATTTAGTAGTCCTCTATTTCAGCTTGGTTGTGAGCACAATGTTGTGCCAATACAGTTTGAAGTTAGACTCTCGTAGCTCCTTGAGCAATGTTTTTTTTCTCCTTTATTTTATTCTTGAAACCCTGTATCTTTTCATGTTGCTTGGCGCTCCATTGCTCTACTTGAGCCTTTTCCTTATTTATTTGTTTCACCATTCTCTGAAGTTCTTTGATCTTGTCTTTGTCATTTCTAACCTTGACTTTGAATTCTGGAAATTCTTTTGCAGATGCAAGCTTGTTTAGGTCAATGATAGCCTTAGGTTCTCTCAATTTAATTTGGTATCTAGAAGTTATTCCTGAGCTATGATCATCATAAAAACTATTTGATTCCATGGTCTATGGAATATCTGGTATCTAGTCTAAATCTACAGGATGATAGTCTTTGTTTTTGTTAAGAACCTGAATAGATATACAAATATAATCACCACAAATATTGAATACACAATAGATCCACAGATCAATATAGAAGAAACCACACTTTATTATTACCAAACCCTTGAGGTAGGGAAACACCATACAATGGATCCTATTCTGGAAGGGATCATCTCCTATTCACTTGCCTCTTTGAGGGGGCATCCTCCTATTGAGCTACTGCTCCAAATACAATAATTATCTTCATATCTCATTACATTGCTTGAACCTCTTTATATAGTACTACCATCACCTAAGAACATTCTAGAGGAGGAATCTTCTAAAAGAAGAACCTTAAGAAGTCCTCTTACATTTAGTATATCTAACTACCCATTTATTATATCTAACTACCATAGTGGGCCTTATTTAATAATATAGTGGACGTAGTCCACCTTACATTGAATGGTCTCCACTATTATCACTATGGGCCCTCTGGGCCCCCACTACTACCTCTCTAGCTACCTAACATTCCATCCCCCTTATGAAAGTGTTGTCCTCAACGCTTGATGTACAACCATATAGTAGGGTTAGATGAATAATTGTGGACCATAATGCTAAAGAAGACTGGAGAACCAGGGTCCCATTAAGAAATGGTAGCCACCATGTTGAATTAGTGCAACCACCATTGTAAACCAGGGTCCCATGTCCAATTGTTTATGTGAACCCCACATGGAATATATCGGCACCCAATAACCAACTGAAAATGATGCTCCCAATACTGACACATATCATGTGGAGCCAAATAATAATATCGATCCACATAGTGGGACATGATCAAAGATGAATCTGGAATGAACAATATCGTTGTAGAATATGCAGGTTGGACGCTGGTAACTAGCTCTTGACATGGGACATTGATGTTCTCTATAGAAGGTGGAGTAGAGTCATCAAATAAAATATGAAAGTGGTTGTCATCCCAGAAATGACAACTATCCATATACCAATCATCACAATCGGCCTAAAAATCATACCAAGCATATATTTCTTGATTATATTCATCTCTGATGTCCGCCATAAGAAATCTTCCATGCATGTTATCCAATGAATATTGAATATTGAATACTACGAAAACTATCATTGAGGCCATCTACAAAGTCATGCAATCTAGCATCTAATGTGTCATACAATTGGGATTTGAATGCTTCAAGAATTTATTTGAGGGTTTGAGAGGAAATGGTCATCTTAACACTCTATGAACTCTTCGGTCCTACATCCATGTAATGATCCCAAGCCAAATTCTTTCTTGGAATCACTAACTACTACTAATTTATTGAGTTTTTAAGTGTATACAAGATTCATCAACACATGGAGATCACAATATATTCAA
>JZKD02S1709069.1:655749-665830 GCA_000966675.3 Picea glauca
GGTTTCCATGAAACACTGACAACCAAAACCACCATAACTGATCCATATGCAAGTTGTGAGCTCAGAATGGAAAACCCCTCCACATGAATGAAGCTATGATGTGTGGCCTCCATCTACAACTAATCCCACTACAATCTGACAGGTGTAATTCCTCCCCACTGATGATGTTCCCTCCTCCTCAAGTGCACCCTCCTCAGAACTGTAAGCTCCCCACTAAATAAACAAGGCTCCAAACCTGATGGATCTCTCCATGAAAGAATGTGCCCAAGCTAGACTCTCCCAATGCAACAATCATCATCCTCTTTCCCTTATCCAAGCTCCTTTGGTGAACATATAAGTGAATGAGATCTCCTTTGCCCCTTGCGCCCTCCTTTAGAAATCATAAGGAAACCTAAAAGATAGGTGGATGAGATCATATCATCTCATCCCTAATCAATGGTTGAGATCATATCAACTAAATCTCAAACTAAAACCCACTTTACATAAGTTTCCATAGTTTCACTTTATGTCTATTAATTCACTCACTTTGTGAATTAATTGTCACTTTAGGCTAAAATGACCAAATTTAACTTTTGACTTAAATCTCCTAAGTCAAAGTGAAATTAGACACAAAGTACATAGTGCAAGGGTAAAAGTCTCCCCCTTTGTGCTTAGAGACTCATAAGCACATGGGGACCACTTTCAAAGGTACCCAAATATCAACACTCCATCTTACCGAAGAAACTGCTTGTCACCACCAATCTCGTTCCTACAGAGGACCTGGTTGACTCCTGGCATATAATCGATGAGTATGGTTGTACCCTGATCATTGAAAGTAGTCTCTATCACATATATGCTCAATTGCGTGATCTATAAGTGAAACTATCTCTCCACCTATCCAAAATCACCTAGATCTCGACATCACACCAAGAGTCTCCCCCTCTTGGTATCTCACCAAGAGTCATCAACTTTGCCTCTTGTCAAATAACTTCCACCTGAAGTCAATCTAGAACCTGATCTGCCCATCTCAGAAGCTAAGTGAGGGTCAAGCCTCCATGGTGCCATGTTGCTCCTCCTCATCAACCTCTGACTCTCTGAAGTTGTAGCACCAACTCTATGTCTTCTCGACTGCTCTGGAACTGTAGCGATCCTGGGTGGACCAGTCAACCACTCTGAAGATGTCTAGGTACATTGAGTCTGATCTCCCTCTGAATCACTGATGTGAGTCAATCGTTCCTCATCAACTCTGTCTCCTCATCTAATGTTGGATGGTGTAATAGAAGACAAAGTAGCCATGAAAGCACACTCTCTTGCAAACTTCTCACTAAACTTTATCTCCTCTGTTGTCGTTGATGACCCATCCTGCTGCTTCTTCTTCTTCTTGGGACATTATCCTACATAGTGACCATGTTAGAATATGAATGAATGTGCTCATTTTACCATTGACAATATCGCTATTGTCACCCAACCATAGGTCAAAGCCACCCTCCAAGCACCTTAACCTTGACAGAGAATCACTCCAGAAGCAAACCCTAGGCTAGATATCCAAACAAAGGGTAGTGCACCTTTCCCCAAGGATATCGCACCAACAAGAGTTGATCAGATAGTCCAAACCCTAACCAAGAGATAGTCCAAGCCAAATGTGATCTGCTAGATGCAGCTGCTGCAATGGCAGCTCTCCTCCAAACTTGCGCACAAAACTGGGCATTATAGTGTGCACAAGCGTTGCTCTACAATTCTGAGACTAGCCTCTTGTATTTATAGTAATTCTGGCTAACTGCCTGGGTCGACTTCTCATTCTAGGTATCTGTCTATTCAATATATATTGTTTCTTATGGCTAGCTTCTTCTCTTGGAGGCTAATAACCTAATACAAGTTATCTTCTTGAGCCGACATGTCTTCTAGGGTTATTATCCAACTCATTAGGGTTTCTTCTTGCTTCCCATAATATTTCATTCTCATCAGGTTTACACGTGGAGGTAAATACCTCCCGCAGCTACCATAATATCAACACTCCCTCCTAGCTAGGGAGGTATTACAGGTAATGATCTTGAGCACAAACATACCATTCACCCGGTAGCATCAACATAGTTGTATAGACTATCTCATGACTAGATCATGAGAACCATCATCACCATCAGTGTCATCAGTTGCATCATCTCTTGGAACCATACTCTATCTGAGTAATCAAACATGATTCTCACTCCATAGAGTGACACAGGAGCCATTCTTCTAATCTAGAAGAATAAATGTTCTGAACCATTTTCTGTCTAGGAAATATCTGTTCATTAATCATCCATCTAGATGATAATCATTTTCAACACTATTGATAGTCTTCAAGGCAATCGAAACAATATCATTCAATAGAACACAACCGTTTCTATCCATAGTAGTACACATCTACAATGCAGTGGTACACTACCACACCAAGTAGCACACAGGTACTTGATAAAATAGTGGAACACATCCACCATAGTAGTATACATCTATTGTCTATATACATACAATCTTCATAACAATCATATGATATCAACCTGCACAGAAAAAATATTATGATATAAACCGAATTATCTAGTACATTCTTCTACTCACATCCGTGAGATCTGAAAAAGCATCTACCCTCAGAAATTCAAACATCAATGATGAGCTATCTGGACTATTCTTCTCAAGCAAGGAAGAATGATTGTTCTGATTTCTGAGCTTAGACCATTCCTCACCCTGGGCCATTCCTCTGACACTAAACAAAGTGTAACTTGGAGAGAATGAGTCTTCCCTAAGGAATGTTTGTCCCTAAATGTTGAACCTAGACCATTCCCCACCTTGGGCCATTCCTCCGGCACTAAACAAAGTGCATCCTGGAGAGAATGAATCTTCCCTAAGGAATGATTGTCTGTACCATTTCCCATGTTAACCACAAGAGGATATGATTGTCCTGCACCAACCTCCAAAATGGACCATTCCTCATGTTAGCCACAATGAGAAATCATTTTCCGGCGAGGCGGGCTAGTGTTCATGAGTAACCCTCAAGAAGAGAGACTGCCCTAGACCACTTCCCATGTTAACCACAATGGGAAGACGTTGTCTATGGTACATCATCAATCTGGACCATTTTTCGAACTGGAAAATGTATGTCCGTCAGAAATCTCAATCCACTTTCCGAACTGGAAATTATCTTCTCATCCTGAACCATTTTTTGAACTAAAAAATGACTGTCCATCAATCAATAATACATCAGTGCTCCCTCCCAACCTGGGAATCATCTCTTCCTTTTTCAATAAGAAATTCGTCTCCACGAGCTCTAGCTTGAGTACACAAACTCTTTCATCTTTGACAGAAGCTTTACCAAAGATGTATGTTTATCTGCTCATCTGTGGAGATATGTATTGGAGAACCAGTTCTCCTTTCTGGACTTCATCACGGATAATGTAATGCTTGATTTCAAATGCACTTCGGTCTGCAACATTGGTTTTCTCTCAAGGCTTCATGTAGCTCTGATCAATAAAGTATATCATTGTTGGAAAACTGGAACATATGCATGTGGCACTTCTTCTGTCATCGTGAGATCTGATCTTCTAAGTAATCATCTTGACACAATATCTCTGTTATAGAAAATATTCACCACGCTTTTGTTGTGCACTGGAGGTTTTTTCCACCAATTTATCTTCTTCTATCTGTATACAAGGGTCTCTTTCTGGTATGCTTCAAAGTCTTGAGGTTTCTCTTCATATGCTCTTTGTTCAATTTCTATGGAGAACAGTCTTTGCATTCATCTGATGTAGAACTCCAACCCATGTATTTTTTGGATGATATAATGACTCATGTAGAGGTATGTCTGGTTTACTGGAACAAGTAATCATCATAGCCTTCTCCCTCCATCTGGGAGAACCTCTAGTTTTGGATCTTGTAATGCTTGCATTCATATACATTGTTCTTCATCACAACTTTCAGTTCCTTTGCTTGATTGCTTTTAGTGAGTTCATATCATGTTGTTAATCTTGTGATTCTTGATACAATGACTGGTTGTTCTGGCTTCTCTTTCTTTCTTGGAATCTTAATGTTCTTCTTGATGTTTTTCTTTATCTCTTGGGTCCATGGAGTTTCTTATAGATTCCATGCCCTAAATATTTCACTTCTTCCTTTCATTATAGGATCACGGATGTGGATGGACAACCAGGGATACTTTAAGGCTTCTCTTCAAAGAAGACTTCTTCTGAGGTCGAACTGAACACGTACTGCCTTTCATTGTTTCTACCATGGATATATACTTCATCATCTTCAATGGATCATAGGATTAGCTCCCTCCTAACCCTTGCTTCATGTATGAGTGCATGTTTTTATTTTGGAAATATATAATCATCTCCCTCCATCTAGGAGAGTCCACGCTTCCGTCTGCATCCTTATTGCCTTCTACAAAGTGTTACAAATATTTTTCCAATTTCCTCTTGATTGTTGACTTCTTTCTGTCTTTGCTTTTTCTAATTCTCTTCAGGATTGATTATGATTTCGGCTTATCTTGTAATAGCTTCCACATTATTTTTTTGATGTATTTCATCCTTTCATGTGTGTTATCTGACTTGTATAATGATAGCAATCCTTATCTTGTTTTTCTTCCATAAGTATAGTTCTTCTTGGAACATATTATCTTCTAATAGATAGATATATGTACATAGTCTATGCAAACAAGATATGTACAAGTACTAAGAAGAGTATTGTTACCTTCAGAAGAAGAAGTCTCTTTCATTCTACTTAGTCTTTTTTTGTAGGTTCCTTTTTTTCGGCAACTGAAGCTTCGTGTTTCTCCTTCCTTTTCTTTAGCTCAGGACAATGCTTCTTGCAGTGACCATACTTTCGACAATTGAAGCATTGTATTTCTGAAATATCTTTCTCTTGATTTGGCTTCCTTCTTGAACCAAAATTCCTTTTGTTCCTGAAGTTCTTGAATCTTACTGTGAAAGCTTGATCATCATACTAATATTGGATTCTTCTTGAGCACAGCAAGTCCAAAGTTCTTCAAATGTAGGATACTCCTTTCTTGTGTTCATGCTTGTGGCAAATGCATCCCACGTCTTGGAAAGACCATTGAGTAATATGTTTACCAATTCCTTCTCTAAAATGATCTCTTCAATAGCTTGTAGTTCATCTCTTAACTGGGAGATCCTCACAAAGTATGATGTTATGCTATCATCATTATTCATATTCATGTCATGGAGCTTATTCCTTAGACTCATTATTTGTCCAATGTTTCTGACTGAGAAGAGTTTGTTAGGGCATCGTACATCTTCTTTGATGAGTCGAGATGGGAGATGTAGGGTATCAAGTGGTGTTTTATAGAGTTCATTGTGATACTCATGGCATTGATGTCACCGTCTTTGAACTTCCCCATAACTGCAATGTTCTGCGGTTCCTTCTCTTTTCCTTCTTCAAACTCTGGTTCCACGATCTTTCCTTTCACGATATCCAGCACTCTATTCTTGGCAAGGATGAGGTCAATTCTTGTCTTCCACGCTATGAAGTTAGAGGCTCTGTATAACTTGTTTTCTGACTTCATAGAGTAAGTCATGGTTGCTTTGAATTGGTCAACTCTAGATCTGACCAAAAACTCAAACTTGACGTCTTGGATTGCTGAGAGTACCAGGAGATGCGCTAGGATAGGGCGCACTAATCTATCCGAAAATTAGGTAAATCCATTCACTCAAGGTGCCTCAATGAGAGGATTAGGTTTTCTACAACTGCACATGCTAGTAACCCTAGCAGCAGTGCTATGGTGACTGCTCCTGCTAGAAACCCTAGCAATAGTTCTTCAACGAGCTTAATATCCTTATGGCTATGTTTCTTTCCAGCGGTTAGACTGAATGAAGGAGGTGTGGGCCGATAACCTGTTAGAATATGAATGAATGTGCTCGTCTTACCATTGACAATATCGTTATTGTCACCCAACCATAGGCTGAAGCCACCCTCTGAGCACATTAACCTTGACAGAGAATCACTCTAGAAGCAAACCCTAGGCTAGATAGCCAAACAAAGGGTAGTGCACCTTTCCCCAAGGATAGCGCACCAACAAGAGTTGATTAGATAGTCCAAACCCTAACCAAGAGATAGTCTAAGGAAAACGTGATCTACTAGCTACAGTAGCTGCAATGGAATCTCTCCTCCAAACTTGCGCACAAAAATGGGCACTGCAGTGTGCACAAGTGTTGCTCTGCGATTCTGATAATCCCTGCCAGAATGAAGACTAACCTTCTGTATTTATAGAAATTCTGGCTAACTCCCTGGGTCGACTTCTCATTCTGGGTATCTGTCTGTTCAGTATATATTATTTATTCTGGTCGACTTCTTCTCTTGGAGGATAATAACCTAATACAAGTTATCTTCTTGAGCCGACATGTCTTCTAGGGTTATTAGCCAACTCATTAGGGTTTCTTCTTGCTTCCCAGAATATTCTATTCACGTCAGGTTTACACGTGGAGGTAAATACCTCCTGTAGCTACCTTAATATCAACAGACCCATCTCTCCACAAGCAAAGCATCTCATTATTCTCATGTCTCTCTTCTTCCCACTATTGCTTCTCTCTCCTCCTTCTATTGGGGCCCTGAACTTGGGACCCTACCGACCTCCACGACCGGTCTTCTTCTTTCCCTTTGTCCAAAGAGCAAGGTCCTCATCACCCAGAACTGATTGTTGATGTTGTTGCCCAGAGGCCTTTGCCACTAGTCTAGTCTCCTCCTAGACGAATTCATCCCACATCCTCTCCCATGTAAGCATAACCTCCCTGGAAACAATGTTGTGTACGAATGGACCCCATGGTTTGGTAAAGATGTTCAAAGTTGTCATCACCATAGAGTTGGGATCCACCACCTCTCTGACGGCTCCAAGCTCGTCTCTGATCTGGGTGCATCTACCAAGGAATGAAGTAACTGACTCATCCTCGAGCATGTGAATGCCCCTTAGTTGATCATGAAGAACCAACTTTTGGTTCTCATTAGAGCTCTTGTACAACTTGCATAGAGATGCACACATCTCATATGCATAATTATTCCCAGTCAACTGGGGAATCATATGATCTCGAATTGCATCACAAATGGTCCTCTTTGCCTTATTGTTCCTCTTCATGAAATCTTCCAACAAGACTCGAGTAGTAAGAGGAAGAACTGGAATAGGCGCCTCAACTATATCCCATAGCTTGAGGTCCTCTAAGACAAAGACGATCCTCTCCTTCCAATGCGGCCAATTTCTAGCCCCAGCTAGCTTGTCCTCAACACACATTTGAGATACTAACATGTCTTCCAAACTGCTCTCACTCTTATGCTCCAAGTGCAAAGGAACGTTGCCTCACTCCTGACAACACAGGTGTGAAAAAAGGTAAGTGAACACCGACCTCAATCCTAGAAAATAGGTTTGAAAAGAGGTCGTAAAAATACAACCTCACTCCTATCCACATAGGTGTGAAAAGAAGTTGTCCACAAGCGTCAAAAATCAGCCCAACAAATCTGCCCACAACTGTCCACAAATATTGTCAACTAGTTGTCCAAAATCTGCCCTGATTTGTCCAACTAGCACTAAATGAGAGCTACCTTCAGATCTTAAATTCACCCATTGTTTTGGATTGAAAACTTTTTGTCCAAAACAGCCAACAAATCTGATATAAAATCTCACAAAACTACCCATAAAAGTGCTCCGAAATCATCAAGTTCAAGCCACCATGGGCTCTAATACCATGTAGATTTTCTGAGGTCCTATGAGGATGCCATCTAAGGTTTTTCCTTGACTTTAGTATGGATCTAATTTTCAACTATGTGGTTTTCTTCTCTTGTTTTTTTTAGGATAGTAAACAATCACCAAAATTTTTGCTCAATATTTAATGGTTAAGTGCTCTTTCAAGGTGCCCTTGCAAGTGTTTTCTTTACTCAATGTTAGCACATGCAATATACATTAAAACAAATAACACTACCTATAGATCCTTAACTTTAAAATGTTGATCTACAATTCTAATCATACATGAAATTGACACGGGTATTTTTGGTCAACATGACCCTAGATAAAAACCCCCCAGGGAAAACTAGCTTGGGATATATGTCTATAAATGAGGAGAATAGATGGTGGAATACAACAAGTACAAAATATAGATGAACATGTTACAATAGAATCTTGTCTCAATTTGAAATACAATTCCAAACCAAGAAGGTGCGCCCTAGCATGGTGCACCCCTCATAAATGCTACCAAAACCACCATAACTGCTCCAGATGCAAGTTGTGAGCTCAGAATGGAAAACCCCTTCACAGGAATGAAGCTCTGATGTGTGGCCTCCCTCTATAACTGATCTCACTGCAATCTGATAGGTGTAAGTCCTCCCCACTGATGATTTTCCCTCCTCCTCAAGTGCGCCCTCCTCAAAACTGGAAGCTCCCCACTAAATAAACAAGGATCCAAGACCGATGGCTCTATCCATGAAAGCATCTGCCCAAGATAGCCTCTCCCAATGCAACAATCCTCATCCTCTTGCCCTTCTCCAAGCCCCTTTGTTGAACATACAAGTGAATGATCTCTCCTTTGCCCCTTATGCCCTCCTTTAGAAAGCATACGAAAACCTAAAATATGGGTGGATGAGATCATCTCATCTCATCCCTAATCAATGGTTGAGATCATCTCAACTAAATCTCAAACCAAAACCCACTTTACTTAAGTTCCATAGTTTCACTTTATGTCTATTAATTCACCCACTTTGTGAATTAATTGTCACTTCAGGCTAAAATGACCAAATTTCACTTTTGACTTAAATCTCCTAAGTCAAAGTGAAATTAGACACAAAGTACATAGTACAAGGGTAAAAGTCTC
Source organism: Picea glauca (assembly GCA_000966675.3). NCBI lineage: Eukaryota > Viridiplantae > Streptophyta > Pinopsida > Pinales > Pinaceae > Picea > Picea glauca. The sequence continues at coordinate 664,563 of JZKD02S1709069.1, forward strand.
ACCCTTTGTGCTTAGAGACTCATAAGCAAATGGGGACCACTTTCCAAGGTACCCAAATCTCAGCACGTGACCGGTAACAATTGCTTCCATTTGATCATCTTCAGTAATCTTGATTATGGCCAACTTTAACCAATTTTCAATATATTCATGTATTGGAGCAACAATTAACTCTTGTTTGACCCTTATGTCTAACATTGTACTTTCAAATTCTCTATAATCAATTGAAAGTTGTTGCAATGTAATTTCAATATCTTCATTTTTATTTACATAACCCACAAGCCAACTTTCAATTTCTTTCTATGTGTACTCAGTCATACTATTGAACTTCTGCGTTGATATGCCATTCAATATTTCTACATTTTCTTCAAATTGTTGTTGTGTCAAGAGAATTTCATAAGTTTTGGATCTTGTACTTTAGTTGTAGTTCATGCATGGTATAATCCCATTATCTTGGAATAAGCTTCACTCTTTTTGACACTTAGGATATCCAGATGATCCGATAGTTCTTTTAATGTATTAATTATTTTTATCCAACACGCCTTCAATTGTTTCATGCGAGTAGGGGAGGGAAAATCTTCCTCTTTTGTTTTCAGCTTGGATGCCTTAAACTTTTAAATTGAAGGTAACAAATGCATCCTTGTAAAAACATTCCTCATTTCTTAAGTCAGCGTGTAAATATACTCTGGAATTTTGAATTTTAGAACCAAGGGAGACAAAGCTACTTGCTAAATCTCATGTCTCTAAAATGAGATACATTCTCTTTTTAATGGTTTCTCCAATGTAGCGCCTAATTGCAGCAAGTAAACTCGATGTTCCCTTCAATTTCAAACTTGATTATGGGGTTTTATCAATTCTCTTCCAGGGTTGGACCGTTGAGACTGGGGTAGAAAATATAAGGGGTGGCATCAGCGTATGTTATAATTCCTTAATCCTTTCCTTAAGCATTATATTTTCAGCCTCCTTGTCATCCAACGACACTTCTAGGGAATCACTCGTAGATTTGTGAATTCTGGAAATTTTGGAAGGGGTACACCTTTGAAATCAAATTCTGATTTAGATTTTTTTTTATTCTTTGAATGTATTTTCTCTAAAATTAAATTTTTAGAACTTCTGTCAAACAGGTAATTTTGTACTGTGAAAGATTCATCTTCTAAGAAGGTTTGTTCTTGAGTTGCAATCCCAGCTACAACTTCCATGCTTTCCTGGAGTCTTTGTTCATCATCCAGGAACTCAATATCTTCAACATTAATATCTAGATCCATATCTTG
>JZKD02S1709070.1:11481-31136 GCA_000966675.3 Picea glauca
ATTAAAAATAAACTTTACAGGACCTTGCTTCATGTGTTAAAATATGCAAGATAGTTTATGTGCCAAATTTATGTATCTTCTTGTAAATGCTTATGTGTGAGGATATGTTCTTTTATATGGTTAAATATGTACTTTCAATAAATACACAGCAACATAACTTGCAGCAAATAAACCATCAAACTCACAACAATAACAACATGATAAAGGAGTTCACCCCCCTCCGGGCTTCATCTCCTTGAGCCTCCATCAATGGACTTGGCTCTCTGGGATTAATTTGTCAAAAGTTCTTTTACAAGTTGTTTCTCAACTCCAATGGAAAAACAGACTGTACCATTGGGATCAAAACACATAAAAACCCCAAAAATGACTAATAGAACTCTGAAAACAGATCATGGCTCATCCGGGCATGACCTCTTCTACATGTGGCCATAAGCTTCCCTGAGCTTCTCTTTGGAAAAAAAACACCTGTAAAAGTCCTCAAAAGCCTCTGAAACCTGTTCCAATGTGTTCAGAGCATAACAATTAGCCAAAAATGACTATTCAGTCACAGAAAACAAACTTGGACTCACCAAAACATGTCCTCAATCAATGAGGGCTTCAAGCTCCCTGGAGCTTGCTGAAACTTCAATGGCTAAAACCCTGTAAAAGAAATCTTCAAATGTCCTTGATAACAGTGCCAATGGATTCAAGACATCCAAAAACCCCTAGCTGGGCTTTTACGGCACCTCAATCGGCCAAAAAATGAGAAATATAGGCCTCCTGCCATCCTCTTCCTTCAAGCTTGCTGGCTCTGGTTCGCCAAAACGCACCACTGTGTGCTTGAACCCAGAACATGCTCCGAAATGCGTGTTTAAACATAGCACCGAGCATAACCGAAAAATGGTCCAAACTGTAGGACAGTTAGCAGAACTAAAACCCCCAACCGCAAACCATTGGACATATGGGCACCATACGATCTCGTTCCCCGCACAAAAGGGCTAATTCAAAGCCAATGGTGAAACGCCACATATCGGCATGTGGTTATGGTCGTTACAAAACCCCCACACACAAAAATCTTTGTGGAATAGGGTCATATGTGCTAACTCATAAAACCACGGGCTATCCGTTTAAAAATACCAATCCCCGCGCGCGTTTTATATGGTAGTCACATGGTAGTGTTAACCGTTTGAAATATGGTAGTGTTAACCATTTGAAATGCGCGCGCAATGTGTTAACCGGTGGCCATATGAATAAACAATACAACCGTGGGCTGGGGCTAAGCCCCAGCCCAACCCCCCGCCATATCAAACATTAAACCAATTCAAATATATTGAAAACCATATATGTGATAAGAACCAACACATGGCGCGCCGGTTGGGAGGCCATTGTCAAAGCGCTGCCAAAACATGGGAGGTCCGGGGTTCGATTCCGGTGGAATCCATACAATTTTGAACCAATAATCAATTGCCAATAACGGGGTGCCACGTGGCAGCCCATGACTGCACCACATGGCACCTCATAATTTTCGAAAGACCATGCCACATGTCACCAACAGATTCGCCCAAAATCTGCCAATATGAAATGGCCACGTCATCTCTACCACGTCACCTCTGCCATGTCAGCGTACAGTCATGCCACATCAGCATACGTACAGACTGTACGGACTGCACAGTCAGCGTCCTTTTTTACCTATTTGGTGATTCGAACAGATCGTGATATCTCTCACTCTTGATGTCTGTTTGAGACGAAATGAGTTGTGTTGGGTTCGTGATGATGAGGGCTACGCTCCTGTTCGTTTTGAGGCAATTCCGAGAATGTTGATTTTTGAGCTAAAATTTGACCCCTGGTCCAGATTTTGATCATGAGGAGTGTAGAAGCAACAAAGGACTTTTGCTTACACTATAGTGAGGATATCTCATTGGTTGGGTGAAGAGAGTTCATCCAAGTATTGATGAGAGGGTTGTATCACAAAGTATCGTGATTTAAGATCTTGATATGTGGAGAAGGAATTTCATCTATAGGTCATACATGTCAATAAGGAGAGAGAGCAGAAGCAGTCACAGGTGGATTTCAAAGGAAAAAGACTAGAGGAAAGCAAAATGTCATACAAAAATGGTCATATGGGATTTTCGTACATATATGGGGGTCATAATTTAGATAGTCACGGATATCTGTGGATCACAGAAGGGAAATTCACGGATGTCTATGGTTCATAGAAGGGAAAGTCATGAATTTCTCAAGAAACGTGCCAGAACAGGTCGTGCAATAGCACGGGTGTTTCCAAGTTTGTCTGTAGTGTATAATTCTCTCAGTGGGCCATTTTCCCTGTTACAGGAGCCATGATTTGACCTTAATAAAAGCATCATTGGATTGGTTTTCCCTCCTAATTTTTTCCAAAGGTTTACCTAAAAATATTGGTATTCTTATGTGCTTGACTTGGTTTCCTTGTTTATGCTTCTGATGCATGTTTAGTTGATTACTCGGTTGTGCTTTTAGTAGATAAAGTGATTTTATTTTGAGCTAATTGTTAGGTGTTGAGTAGAGGGGTAAAATATCAACATGGTATTAGTGCCTAGCAAGGCTTGAATCCGCTTAGGAATAATTTCAACATGGTATCAGAGCTGAGGTGTTGAAGGAAAGAGGGAGCCTATTCTCTGAAGGGAGGAAACCAAGAGGACATATCTTATCAGGTAAATAACTAGCAGAGGAAATTGAAGGAAACATTCTAGGGAAACTATGATAGAGGTCAGTACAAGGGCAGTTTCTGCAGAGGGTTATCAGATAAGATCTTGAAGATTGAGAACCAGGATAGAAGGGGAAACAAAATTTCAGGTGTGAAAGGAAAGGATTCTTCTTTTGTTCGAGAAGAATGACCTCAAAGATTATGTTGAGGGTGTGGTTGTAAGTCCTACTTATCTGCAAGAATTGGCAGTTCACAAGAAGGAAGTGGAGGACAAGTGGGTGATGCCATAATTTGTAAAGGATCACTTGATTCTGCACATTGGTGAGAAGAAATATGCCAAGGAAATGTGTGGTTCTTTGGTGAGTCTATACCAAAACAAGAATACAAGAAGGTTGCTACATTTGAAGCACTGGATTCAAATTGTCAAGATGTCCATTGTGGATAAAGTTGTGAATTATCTTATGAATATTACGCATATCCGAGATCAGCTAACAACAATTGGCGAGACAGTAAAGGATGTTGAGTTGGTGAATGTAGCGTTGAAAGGTATTCCCAAGTCTTGGGAACTTTTTGTGTAGGGGATATGTGCATGAGAGACAGTTATAGGGTTTGATAAACTATGGACTGATTGTATTTAGGAGGAGACTCGGTTAGTGTCCAGGGATGGTTTGAAGAGTAGACATGATGAGAAATTTTCTCTTGCTAGCCAGGAAAGGAAGGGAAAGTTCAAGAATATTGCCAGTGGAGAGTTGACCACTCAAGGTGGCAAGAAGAAGAAGGAAATGAGAAAAGTCAAGTGCTTTTCATGTCACAAGTTTGGACATTATGCAGAGCAATTTCTGCACAGAAAGAATGAGGAAATGAAATGCATTTAGAGGTAGTTGCATCGGCAACTACTCAATTGGATGAGTTTTGCAAGAAGTTTGAACAGACATAGTTCTTACTTATTTCCCAGACTTCCTTGGGAACTATATCAGATGGTGAATGGTTGATAGATAGTGGATTCACATGTCATATGACAGGTGCACGAGAGTGTTGACGCTTAAAAGTGCAAAGATGAATACTATGCTTGCAAATGATTTCCAATCTTTATTATTTAACTATATTAATTATAAACTAGTAGGTGGGACCCCCTTGTTATACTCATTGGAATATGGTGGATAAGAAGCGCTTATATTTTTCATTTCTATGTGATGGAAGCAACACATTTCTCTACAAAAAAAAAATCTTTTGGCCGTGGTTTAAAATGTTATGGAAATATGTGTTGGTTGGATGATTAAAACATGGCACTAAGTGGCTTTGATGATCTCTCATAAAATATGTCTCCTTGTGGATGAAAGAATTATAATTCAATTTTGGTTTTGATATTGTATTATTCATGGCAATAATTTGGGTGATATCAACCCTTGATACTATGGTCATGCGCATTGTATGAATTTCATGTTGGATTGTGTTCCTAGCAAGTGGTCATTTGAAGAAGTTTAATATTACCAAGGGGTGGTGCACTTTGAAAAATTGATATGGAAACTTGGGTTTTTGGTTGATTAATGGTGTAGTGTTATGGTGAGTGGGCTTGGCTTGTACTAAGAATTCAATGAAGTTGGAAGGGAGAAGCGACGTGCATTTACTGCACGTCACTCAAACTCCCCTCGAGCCCGTCACCCTAGTCATTCTTGCATTGTTTTGGATTTGGTAGTTGTTGTTTCTCCGCCTTTCTCAGTGGTGAAGGAAGTATACAGTCTTGGTTTTATCCTCGCTCAAACTTTTCCAGGTATGGGTTTTCTTATTTTTCCATTCATGAGAGTTACTCTGCCCTTTGAATCAAATTTTGGCTCTGGTTGCTCGTGGTCTATGTGATTCTCAATGCCACTTTGTTCAAATGTTGGCCAATACTGAGAGGGGGGGTGAATCAGTATTACTTCTTTTTCAATATTTTTAATAACAATATATTATTAAACTTATCAATCACAACAATTGATCAACAAGAATGTACAGAAAACATAAATTAAATATAAAAAGTACAAAAAGTACAAGTTACAATGTGTAGAAGACACCAATATCTCTTATTTTGAGCACCAACTCAAGGAGACACCAATTCCCTGTTTAGAGCACCAACTCAAGGAGACACCAATTCCCTGTTTAGAGCACCAACTCTAAGAAGCACCAACTCTTTGTTTTCAATCACCAACTTGAGGAAGCCTCCCTTTGTTTTCAAGCACCAACTTGAGGAAGCTGCAACTCCATGTTTCATGCTCCAACCTGTAGAGTACTCCAATCCTCCCTTGTTCCTCCCTTCCACCCTCACTTCATGTGTATGTTTCAAGCTTCATATACTTCCTTGGACTCTGCTTATGTTTTTTATTATCTGAATTAGACCACAAAGAGTCAAAGACACTCTTCTTTTGCTATACCTTTATGTTTATATAGTATTCCAACAAGTATGAAATTGAAACATTGTGTCTCTTTGTATGAACCAATGCATGTTAGGGACCTAACCTCCCTAACCCCTCATGTAGGTAGAATAATATAATTCCATGTAATAAAGTACAATATTAATAAGGCCTAGCAATAAGGAAGAATAAGTCAAATGTAAGAAGACCTAATAGAAGCTTCCACTTCTAGAAGGATCTTCCTCTAGATTGTTCTTTTGGATAGATAGATTGAGTATAAATAGGAGTAGAGGGTATGAGAAACCTTGTATTAGATATTATTGTAATAGAGCTTTGCTCTGTTGGAGGTTTCCCCCTCAAAGAGGCAAGTGAACATTGTTATCATTAATCAAGGTGTTCTTTCTGGTGTTATTCTGGTATTATTTTGGTATTGTTCTGGTTATATCATTGTTGTTCTGCCATTTCTAGCTAAAATATTTATGTTCTGCATAATATTTTATATATGGAATACTACAAGTGGTATCAGAGCACTATCCTTGGCAGAAAATTGTGGGTTAACTTTTTTTTTCAGGGTAGAGACATATTATGACGTCTTAAAGCTACATATATATGTTGTTACGTGCATAAAGTCATGGTCGGGGAGTCATACACACATGAAATACAAGTGGTACTTAAGCGCACATTTGTTGGCCACCCTTGTAACCCATGTTGGTACCCCTTCGAGTGGTAGCGCATCAGACAACACCTGTATTCGGATCGACCTAGATCTCCTGAAGCCCTCCATAGATAAACCGATCGGATGCCTGAATTCTATAGTTCCACTGAGAACATCACTCGAGAATATACTCTCTAGTACATGGGTAGTCGGGTAGTATAGCTAAGGGCATGGTCTAGCCTCCTTAGTTGGTGCCCTAAGATATTGGGCTGAGTACTATTGTTGGACCCCGCACGTATATTAGAGAGCTATAGCACGGAGCAAACCCTTGTCTATAGACACCCTTCATACCCTAACCCTTGGGACGGAAACAAAAATAGAACAGACAAGATCTATTGATGTGAAATTGTGCCTCTTACATTCGAGTTGCAAAATTACTACACATTTCTTCATGTTAAGAATTTGGGCATTTCAATACTGCAGTATTCTTCAGATCGGAGTATAACTCCACAGGAGTAAAAAAAAATGAGTATAGTGGTCCTGTCGGCACACTTCTTTGGGACCTATCCCACTGGGTTCCTCTCTTCTCCCTGATTCCAGTGATACCTATCATTTTTAACACAATTTTTTTTTGTGGACTCGACCCTTCTCCGACACCCTTATTTGGCCCTTATCCCATTGGATCCCCATTTTTTCCCTAATTGCAGTGGTACCTATCATTTCACACCCTTCTTCTCAGTGGTCCCACCCACCCCTCCAACCCCCTTTTGTTTCCCCTATACCATTTGCCTACCCATATTTTCCAAATGGATACCACCCGAGCCCAAGAAATCAATACCTTGATTGCTTACACCCACAAGAACACGGAAGACATCAAGAATATCAATAACAACCTTAGCTCAATCAATTCAATTATTCAGGTCCTCCAGGAACAATGTTCCTACATCAAATACCTCAAAGAACACTCCATGGCTCATTCCCAGAACCCTTCCTCTTCTAAAAAACCATCTTATCAGGATGACCATGACTCTTCCCATTACCAAGGTCCCCATACTACCCACTTTTCTCGAGACCTTCACCCTCCCAAAATTGACGTGAACAAATTTGATGGATTGGATCCCAAAGGTCGGGGCACCCAAATGGAATAGTATTTATCTATGCATGGCTTTACTGATTATTTAACCAAGATTCATTACGGTGTCCTACATATGGATCTGGAACGATGGCCATGGTGGCATTGGAAAAAAAAGGCACACCAAGGGTATGTTGATTGGACACAATTTGTGGCCAAACTTTATGACCGATTTGACTCTGACACCCACCATTTAGGTCGTTTAACCAAGTCAAAACAGTCTAGGACAGTGGAATACTTTATTGCCGCATTTGAGCACTTGGATTTCATAATGGAGGGCATTTCATATGATTTCTTTATGGAATGCTTTATCAGAGACCTCAAAGATGAAATTTGTGCCCAGGTTCTCATGGCATGCCTCTGAAGTTGGTTGGAAGCTACTCAACGAGCCAAGGAATCACAACAGATTGTATCCTCCCAGATCTGCAAACATTCCTTTCCTCCTCATCCTAAACCCACCAATTATGCCCCTCCTACAACTCCCCTCAAGATCCAGAAATTAACCAGGGATGAAATGGTTGAACATCAACTCAAGGGTCTTTGTTATAATTGTGATGACAAATATTTTCTTAGGCACAAGTGTAAGGAACATAAGATTTTTATGGCTATGACTGAGGATCTTTTTGAAGAATGTGTTGTTGTTCCGCCTGTGGAGTAACTACCACCGCCATTTGACCTCACCCCACCCTCCAATTCACCAGACGTTGACTCGGTGATTTCACTTAATGCCCTCATTGGCTTCTCTGCTCCCCAAGCTCTCAAATAAATTGGTTACATCAAAAATAGGAAATTCATCATCCTTGTGGATAGTGGTAGCACCCATAATTTTATTCATCGTTGCATTTCCCAAGAATTCAATTGTTACATATGTGTCGTCAATAATTTCCAAATCATGATTTCTAATGACGGTTCCATGAAATGTGAGGGACGATGTGAAAATGTGTGACTCCAAATTGGTCAGTATCACCTGAAATCCCATATGTTTGCTATAGACATGGGTGGTTGTGAAATTGTTCTTGGTGTTTAATGGTTATGCACTCTAGGCCCCATTCTAATGGATTTTAAGAACTTAACCATGCAATTCCAACAAGAGGGACAACAGTATAAGTTCCAAGGCATCACAGCGTGTTGCCCTAAGATCATCAGTTCCCATCGCATAGAAAAGCTCCTCAAAAAAGGTAATTCATGAATTATAGCCCAAATCCACTCCATTCATGTTGTCCAGACACCTTTTGTGCATCTTGACCTCCAATCTATCCTCTCCCACCACCAAGTTGTTTTTACTACTCCCAAAGAACTTCCCATGAAATCCATGATCATTCCCTCCCTCTCATCTTGGACAGTCTTCCTCCCAATGTTTAGCCTTATCATCATCCCTTTGCCCAGAAGAATAAAATTGAGAAAAAAATTCATGAATTGCTAGAAGCAGGTGTTATATGTCCCAGTACTATCCCCTATTCTTCCCTTGTGGTCATGGTACTCAATAAAGAAGGTACTTGGCGCATATTTCATGATTTATTTGCCCTCAACAAACTCACAATCAAAGACAAATTCCCCTTTCCTATCATTGATGACCTCTTGGATGAATTGAGTGGTGCTCAGTACTTCACCAAATTGGATCTACGTTCTGGCTACCACCAAATCCGTATGAAAGAAGAATACATTCCCAAGACTGCATTTCGCACTCATGAGAGCCATTATGAATTCTTGGTAATGCCCTTTGGATTCTGTAATGCTCCTTCCACTTTCCAAAGTCTTAGGAATCATGTCTTTCATCCTTTTCTTCATCATTTTGTTTTAGTTTTCTTTGATGATATTCTCATCTATAGTAAAACTTGGCCATCCCATCTCTCCCATGTGAATCAAATTCTCCATCTACTCTCTAAGCACCAACTTTTCCTCAAACAATATAAATATGTCTTTGGTGCCTCAAAAGTGGAATACATGGGTCATATTTTTGGCAAGGATGGTGTTCGAGTGGATCCTAAGCAAATTGAATCTATGCAAGATTGGATTCTCCCTAAAACTCTTAAGATATTGTGTGTTTTTCTAGGTTTAACGAGCTATTATAGGAAATTTGTTTGGAATTATGGAAAAATTTCAACTCCTCTCACTTCTCTCCTTAAAAATAATGCTTTCAATAGGACTTCAATTATGGATCATGCCTTCCAATACTTGAAAGATGTTATGTGCTCGAACCTTTTCCTAGCCCTTCCAGACTTCACAAAGTCATTCATATTGGAATGTGTTGCTTCTGGGAAAGGAATTGGAGTCGTCCTCGTGCAAGATGGAAGGCCTTTGGCCTTCACTAGCAAACAACCTTCAGAGCGACATTTGGGCCAATCCATTAATGAAAATGAAATGTTATATATTATGCATGTTGTGGATCTTTGGCGTCCTTATTTATTGGGTCAACAATTCCAAATCAAAATTGATCATCAGAGTCTCAAGTATTTCCTGGAACAATGAATTTCATCCCTGGTGCAGCAAAAATGGGTGACCAAGCTATTTGGATATGATTATGAGATCATTTAAAAGAAGGGAAAGGAAAATGTAGTGGTCAATGATTGTTCCTGGAAACATGAAGAAGACGGGTCCCTTTTCTCCCTCTCCTTCGGTGTACCAGATTGGCTCCAAGATTTTCGTCGAGAATGGTTGCAAGACCCCAAAATTTATAGCTTGCCTCACCAATTGCAACACAATTCTTCAGTTTCTCTAGGGTACTCTTAGCATAATGAAGAGATTCGCTACAAAGGACATTTGTATTTAGCAATAAATCACAACTTAAATCCACATTGCTTTCTGAACTTCATGCCTCACCCATAGTCAGGCATTTAGGTTTTACCAAAACTATGAACAGGTCAAACGTTCTTTTTTCTAGGAGGGTATGAAATGGGACATCCACACCTTTGTGGTTGAATGTGAGGTCTTTCAATGCAACAAGGGAGAAACTATCAAAGCTTCAGGCACACTCCAAATGATTTCAATTCCCCCTGCTATTTGGTGAGATATTTCTATGGATTTCATTGTAGGATTACCTAAATCGGGCAATAAGTCATTCATGATGGTGGTCATAGATCGTCTCTCCAAATATGCTCATTTTTTCTCTCTTCAACATCCATCCACAACTACCACAGTGGCTCAAATCTTCATGGATAATATCTTCAAGATTCATGGCATGCCTACATCTATTGTCTCTGACAGAGACCCCACTTTCACCAGCAATTTTTGGAAGGAATTGATCAAGATACAAGACACCCAATTTCATCTCAGCACTACCTATCACCCCCAAATGGATGGCCAGACTGAAGTTGTCAACAAGTGTTTGGAAACATATTTGAGGTGTTTTGCATCTGAGAGGTAAAATCGGTGGGCTCAATGTTTACCCCTAGCTGAATGGTGGTACAACACATCTTACAATACAACTACTCGCATGACCCCTTTTGAAGTAGTCTATGGCCAAAATCCCCCATCGGTTCTCTCCTATATTTCAGGGGTCTCGAAGGTTTGGGCAGTTGAAAAAAATATTATAGTCCGTGAGGCTACTCTTTGTGCCCTCAAAGACAATTTGGTCATGGCTCAAAATCGCATGAAGCAACAAGCAGATCAAGGTCGTTTCGAACGCCATTTTGTTGAAGGGGACCAAGTGTTTCTTCGACTACAACCTTATAATAAGACTTCACTCAAAGATGAACACTGTCAGAAACTTGCACCCAAATTTATGGTCCTTATATAGTGATCAAGCATGTGGGATCGGTGGCCTATCAGTTAGTTCTACCTAGAAATTCAAAGCTCCATCTTGCTTTTCATGTTTCCTTCTTAAAGAAGGTGATTGGAACTAAGTGCCAAACTCAAACTAGTCTCCCTGAGTTGGATGAAGAAGGTTCCATATGGTTGCATCCAAAAGAAATATTGGCCTAGCAAGATCGTCATCTCCGTCAACGCACCATCAAGGAAGTGTTAGTCCAATGGAAAGATACAACTCCAGAAGATTCCACCTGGGAACTGACCACCATTCTACAAAAATTTCCTCATTTGAAGCCTTGAGGACAAGGTTGTTCTTCAAGGGGGAGGGTCTCTTAGGGACCTAACCTCCCTAACCCCTCACGTAGGTAGAATAATATAATGCCATGTAATAAAGGCCAATATTAATAAGGCCTAGAAATAAGGAAGAATAAGTCAAATGTAAGAATACCTAATATAAGCTTCTGCTTCTAGAAGGATCTTCCTCTATCTTGTTCTTTTGGATAGATAGATTGAGTATAAATAGGAGTAGAGGGTATGAGAAATATTGTCTTGGATATTATTGTAATAGAGCTCTTCTCTGCTAGAGTTTGGCCCCTCGAAGAGGCAAGTGAACATTTCTATCATTAATAAAGGTGCTCTTTTTGGTGTTATTCTAGTATTATTTCGGTCTTGTTCTGGTTATATCATTGTTGTTCTGCCATTTCTAGCTAAAATATTTATGTTTTGCATACTATTTTATATTTGGAATACTACAATGCACCTCTTCACTTAATTTAATAATAATGCTATCATTTTGTCATAAAAAATTTTGTCTTTAATTTCAAAAGACTTCAATTGTTAAGTTGTTCAACATTAATGGAATATCTGGGTGATAAAATTGTTTACTATTGTTGTAACAGTTCTTTGAACAAATCTTGATCCTGACATGTTAATCATCTTAATCATATTTTAGTTCTTATGAGTCGATCTAAGTTATGGGTTTGACTCTTTTTATTTTTGTCTCACACTTCCATATTGATCCAATGATCTACGATCAATCTTCGTTGTCCATTGTCGATCCATTCATTGTTCCTCTACAGTTACTCCATGAATTGTGTTTGTTGGATCATTGAACATCAAGATGTATGATCCATAAACAAGAGGATTATAGCCTATTTGTCTCACCAGCATTGAATTATCTGTTTAAAACAATTATAACTCTGGTTGTTTATATGACGAGAAATTCTTGACCACTCAAGCCACAAGTTGAGTCGGAAAATAAAATAGAGTCAACCACCTAAAAGTGGAAATGGAAAAATGAGTCGGCCAAACTACAAGTCAGGTCGAGGCAAAATAAGTTGACCAAAGTTGAGTTGAAAAATAAAATAGAGTCAACCACCCCGAAGTCGAAATGGGAAAACCGAGTTGACCAAAATGCAAGTCGGGTCGAGGAAAATCAAGTCGATTAAAGTCGAGTCAACCAAGAGTCAAGAAATGCAAGCCGAAGTCTAACGCAATACAAGTCAAAGTTATCTAAGTCGAAGTCGAAGGCAATGCAAGTCGAATTCATTCAAGTCGAAGTCGAAGGCAATCCAAGTCAAAGTTATCCAAATCGAAGTCGAAGGCAATGCTAGTCTAAGTTATCCAAGTAAGAGATCAAGATGTCTAATAGAGACATAACAGACCCTTTTACACATTTTATTGAGCACCAGACATTGATATTTCCCCTTTGCATTTAAAGAGGACAAAGTTAGTATCATACATATTCAATGCATGAGTTTGACAATATCATATGCACAATTTTGATGATGATGACCATAATTTTGACCTCTTTGCAGAAATGTCAATACCAACATCCCATACCCTCTTTGACATCAGTGTAAACTTCATAACATTATGTCCAATATTGATCATATTGATCTCCTTTGACATCAATTCCAACACCATGTCAAACACACTCAAATGACTCCCTTTGAGTTTGTCTATGGCCAAAAGTCCCTATCACTACTATCCTGCTTACTAGGATTATTTGAAGTGCAAAAGGTCGATAAAACCCTCACAACTTAATCTAACATTCTCTACACTCTCAACAATAATCTGGTCATGGCTTGAAACTGAATGAAGCAACACGTTGATGAACATTGTTCCAAATTCCATTTCGACTAAGGGGATTAGGTTTTCCTTTGTCTACAATGTTATAAGCAGACTTCACTCAAAGACAACCACCACAAGAAGCTCATTCCCAAGTTTTATATCCCCTACAAGGTCCTCAAACTTATTGAGCCAATGGCTTACAAATTGGAGTTTCCTAGTCTCTCTAAAATTCATCCAATCTTTCATTTCTCCTTCTTAAAGGAAATGTTTGGCTCTAATTCCCATATTCAAACTTAATTTCCATAACTGGATAAAGAAGGTTCCAATTGGTTGTAGCCATAGGTCATCCTTAACAAAAGAGAGCGAAGCCTCTACCAATGCATTACACAAGAAGTCTTCATACAATGGAAGGATATATAGCTTGAGGATGCCACATGGGAAGTAGTATATATCCTTCAACAATTCCCTCATTGTTAGCCTATGGATTACCTTAGAAATCACAATGTCTTATTGTCACCATTATTTGTATTTCTCATTTAGGATAATGGTCATTTATCCTCAATGATGACTAAGTGAGTTAGTTGGGATTTCCTAGCCTAGTAATTATGCATGATTTTAGGATCTAAAGCAAATCTCTCTATAAGGTGGCATCACCCATTGTACTATAAATATGTGGGATTGGTGTGAATACAATTGAGTTGGCTAGTGAGCCTTTTCCATCATATTTTTGTTCTTGTGCATATTTTATAAGGGTATCAGAGCTATTATAGTTCTTAAGGGCCTGGTAGTTTTGAATCCATGGTAGTGTTCCATGGGAGGCTAGATGAGGATAATTTCCTTGGATGCTTGGTGCATCTCCACGTGATCTAGTGCCTCTCAACACAATATGATCGTATTCCTTGGATCTGCAATCACATAGTTCTCACTAATTTGTGGCTCAATGCTCATTGGCATTGTGGCATTCTTTGACAGAACACTCCAATCAAAATCCATTGTAGTTGTCCACACAGTCGTTGTGTTTAATTGGACTATACACGATCTACCCACGATGAAGCATTACGTGCAATGATCTACCCAAATAGATGTTGATATTATGGTAGCTACGGGAGGTATTAACCTCCACATGTAACCCTGACAAGAATAGAATATTCTAGGATGCAAGAAGAAACCCTAAAGCATTGGACATCACCCTAGAAGACAAGTCGGCTAAAGGAAATACTTAATATTGATTTTTTATCCTCCAGAATGAGAAGTCGGCCCAGACAGCTAAGGAGAAGCAGTATAAATACAGGACACCATATCTCATTTGATACACACATCTCGCAACTGCAGAAATGTAAAAGTGCACACTGCAGAAACTGAGTAAGTGTGCAAGTCTAGAGAGTAGTTGTAGCTACAACTACTGCAACCTGTATTCTCGGTTTGGGCTTGGACTTTCTATTGGTTATGTTTTGGACTTTCTGGCTTGTGTGCTAGTTCTGGAGAGAGGTGCGCTACATTGATTGGCTATTAGGCCTAGGGTTTGCTTCCATAATTATTTTTTGTCAAGGTTAAGGTGCTCGAGGGTGGCTTCGGCCTATGGTTGGGTGACAATATTTCTATATTGTACATGGTTAAACGAGCACACCCATTATTTCTAACAGGTTATGGGCTCACACTATCTTCAGACAGTCTAACTACTGGAAGATAGAATGGGAGGATTTGCTCAATTACAGTTGCAATTGCAGCCAAAGTTTTATTGCGGCAATGAAACCCTAAGCCTCTTGTTGAGGTACCTTAAGTGAAGATATTGACCTAATTTTTGGATAGCCTACTATGCCTTAACCCAATGCACCTCCTAGTACTCTCAGCAAGCTAAGACGCCAACTTTAAGTTTTTGGTCAAAGTCAAAGGTTGACCACGTCAAAGCAATCATGACTTACTCTATGAAGTCAGAAAATAAGTTAGAAGGGGATTCTAACTTGAGAGCATGGAAGACAAGGATTGACCTCATCCTTGCCAAGAATAAAGTGTTGGATATCATGAAAGGAAAGATTGTGGAACCACGAGTTGAAAAAGGAAAAGAAAAGGAACCTCAAAACGTTGCAATTATGGAGAAGTTCAAGGACAATGACATCAATTCCATGAGTATCATAGTGGACTCTGTAAAAGACCACTTGATACCCTACATATCTCATCTTGACTCATCTAAGAATATGTACGATGCCCTAACTAACCTCTTCTCAGTCAGAAACATTGGACAAGTAATGAGTCTGAAGAATGAGCTCTATGACATGAAAATGAATGATGATAATAGCATAACATCATACTTTGTGAGAATCTCTCAGTTAAGAGATCAACTACAAGCTATTGAAGAAATCATTTCAGAGAAGGAACTAGTAAATATAGTACTCAATGGTCTTCCCAAGACATGGGATGCATTTGCCGCAAGCATGAACACAAGGAAGGATTATCCCACATTTGAAGAACTTTGGACTTGTTGTGCACAAGAAACAAAATCAAGAGAAAGATATGTCAAAAATACAATGCTTCAACTGTCGAAAATATGGTCACTGCAAGAATCATTGTCCCAAGTTAAATAAAAGGAATGAAACACGTGAAGAATCGGTTGTCGAAGAAAGGGAACCCTCAAAGAAGGCCAAGCAGGATAAAACAGACTTCTTCTTCTAAAACAAGGTAACAATACTCTTCATAGTTCTTGTACATGCTCTTCCAGATCTCATAGATGTGAGTGGAAGAATGGCCCAGATGACTCAGTTTATATCATGATATTGTTTTATGCAGATTGATATCAGATGATATGATTGTTATGGAGACTGTATGTCTCTGGACAGTAGATGTATGATACTGTGGTCGATGTGTTCCATTGGTTGTGACTATGTGTCACTGATTAAGTAGTCATGTGCTACTTGGTGTGGTTGTGTACCACTGGATAGCAATTCTATACTACTATGGATAGACACAGTTGTGTTCTATTGAATGACATTGTTCTGATTTCCATGAAAACTATTAGTAGTGTTGAAAATGATTATCAACTAGATGGATAGTCGGTATGCTAGTGGACAGAAATTCTCCAGGCCGAAAATGGTCCAAGACATTTATTCTTATAGGACATATGTCTGGATTAGAAGAATAGTCCTTGTAGCCCATGGTGTGGCTTCCAGCATCTATTGAAATAATTATTCTTCTAGGACATATATCTAGATTAGAAGAATGATTCTTGTATCACTTTGTGGAGTGAGTGACTTATTCAATATCATACATGATTACTAAGATGGAGCTTCGAGAGATGATGCAGTTGATGTTATCAGATGATATTGATAATGATGAGGGTGCTCATGATCTAATCATGAGATAGCATGTATGGCTATGATGATGCTACCGATTGAATGGTATGTTTGTGCTCAAGACCATTTGTTTCAATACCTCCCTAGCTAGGAGGGAGTGTTGATATTATGGTAGTTGCAGGAGGTATTAACCTCCATGTGTAACCCTGACAAGAATAGAATATTCTGGGAAGCAAGAAGAAACACTAAAGCATTGGACATAACCCTAGAAGACAAGTCAGCTAAAGGAAATACTTAATATTGAGTTTTTAGCCTCCAGAATGAGAAGTCGGCCCAGACAGATAAGGAGAAGCAGTATAAACACAGGACGCTAGATCTCATTTGATACACACAGCTTGCAACTGCAAAAATGTAAAAGTGTGAACTGCAGAAACTAAGTGTGCAATTCTGGAAAGTAGTTGTAGTTGCAGCTACTGCAACCTGTATTCTCAGTTTGGGCTTGGAATTTCTATTGGTTATGGTTTGGAATTTCTGGCTTGTGTGCTAGCTTTGGATAGAGGTATGCTACATTGATTGGCTATTAGAACTAGGGTTTGCTTCTAGAATTATTCTCTGTCAAGGTTAAGGTGCTCAGGGGTGGCTTTGGCCTATTGTTGGGTGACAATATTGCTATATTGTCTATGGTTAAATGAGCACACCTATTATTTCTAACAATAGATATGATACATCGATGGGTCTATTATTCCAACCACAATATTCCATTTTCTTTTCATTTGGATAGACTAATGTTTTATATTTGCAAAATTTGTATTTTTTATTGGCAAATGATGATTCTATGTGGTTTGAGATCCCGCTAAGATGATTGCCCGAAAAACAACATGATCAAACACTCAGTAGTTTGCAAGCATTTTTATAAGCCAAGGAATAATTTAGATATAAAAGTATGGCTAAGAAGAGGCATGCATGAGACCTCGCACGTCTACAGTAAAGGAGGTTCTGCATCAAATATGAGCCAGGCTAGTGAAAGAATTCCCACACAGATCGAAAACAAATCATGGATCTTTAAAATCAACAATCTAGTATAATATGTCAAGTGTAGTTTATTCACACCCACACATCTCTAAATTGACTTCAACAATTGCATCTTCCCATGATTTAGATCTGCCAAATAGGCCATGGAGATCCCTATGCTTTTGAATTTGCTATTGAAAACTTTTCTGGTGATTGGAATTTTTTATTTTGAGTATTATTGTACTAAAATTTGGGATTAAAATAATTGTTGATACGATCAAGATACTCCAGATATGCCATATTTTATCTTTTCTCTTCTTCACACTCGACAATGTTCTCTGGTGCCTCCATGTAGGACTATACTGCCTCTGATTTTATGCAGTATTGCATCAACATGTGCATAGATCGTGGCTATGCATGGTCGTTACATGAATTCCCGGCTCTAGGCTTCCTCTACCTCCTACTACTATTGGTGCCAAATGAATGAATAGAGAAAGGAGCATCGCTTGTAGAACCATCTACAACAACAATTTGAATTTAGAAAAGGATTTAAATTTGAATCCAGTGATGTGATTACACTGTAACAAGCAAACATTGACTCTCTTAAGCAACCAGTTCAAGCATCTAAGGTGGAACCCTAAATTTCATGTAGCAACCTTACCCAATGCCAAATGGTATGAAGATGAGACTATGTTAGAGATGAAGAGGAAAGTTGCATGGGTTGCATGCACTGGTTATTGACAAATTACATGCTTCCACATTCTCCTCAACATAGCCTCCTTGCATTTATAGAAAACATGATCCCCACACTATCTCGTGTTCTTTATCAATGAAAATGGAAAAATTCCTAGCTGGAAAACGAAGGTCGACCACCACTACGTAGATTCGAAGGAGGTCTTGGTTGAAAAGTTCATTAATAGCATTAAAAGCATGTACAAATTAATGAAAAGTTCATTTTTGGGTTGGTTAATGTTCTTGACATGTCTTGAAATCGAATAAGAAGGTCTCAAAACATACGTTTTCATGTATGGTGGATGTTTATGATGCCTTATGTCTAGAAAAAATAATACAATTGTAATTATTTCATTTAATTCATCACACATGTGGAGAACAAGTCAACTTAATGCAATTCAAGCAAAGTAATGGAAAAATCAAGCAGCGAAAAAAGCATATTGAAGCAATCAAGTTGGCAATCACATTAGCATTCAACGATAAATCTACATCAACATTTGCATCAATTCAACATTACTCAACATTACTTCAACATTGAGTACTTGCAATAGTTTTTTGAAAGTTTCAAATCAAATCAAAATAGAGTTGAATTGTATTTATTGAATGCACTCTCGGTTGAACCTGACACCCATTTGAGTGATTGTAAGTCAAAATTTGACAACGTTAAGTGGTTAAAACTTGAACCATTGTAAACATCACACTTTGGGGGCATTTTTTGTAGTATCTGACACCCTCAACTTGATGGAAGCAATGTTCAAGTGAGTAAGTCCAAGCAAGCAAGTTCAATAGTTAAAGCGAGCATGAAGTAAAAGCAAGTGAGTTCAAGAATTCAAGCAAGCGACTTCAAGAGTTCAAGTGAGCGTGAAGTATAAGAAAGTGAGTTCAAGGAAATAAGTTCAAGTGAGGAAGTTCAAATGGAGAGTAGTCTCAAATTACTAGAGTTATTGAGCACTCTAATAAACATTGTTGAAGATAATACAATCATACTTCACAAAGATACTCTTTAATCAGTGCTAACTTGTTTGCAAGTAACGCAAGATAAAGTTAGAATTATTCAAGCACAATTCCAACTAACTCACATAGTCATTATTGAGGATAAATGACCATTATTCTAAACGAATAATGCAAATAATAGTGACAATAAGACATTGTTGTTGCTAAGGTAAGCCATAAGCTAACATCCACCCCTCCCCGCCCCTCCCTCAATCACAAATCTATATCTCTATATCAGCTAAGTTAAAAGTTAATATCATGGATTTTTCTTTCAAGCGTAGGGCAAGGCTTTTTGAAAAATCCATGATGGAAACTTTTAACTTAGCTAGTACAGATAGCTAGCCTTGTGATTGAGGGAGGGGGGGGGATTTTAGCCCATGGCTTACCTTAGCAATCAGAATGTTTTATTTTCACCGTTATTTGTATTGTTCATTTAGTATAATGGTCATTTATCCCCAATGATGACTAAGTGAGTTAGTTGGGATTGCCTAGCCTAGTCATCATGCATGATTTTAGCATCTAGAGAAAATATCTCTATGAGGTGGCATCACCCATTGTAATATAAATATATGGCATTGGTGTGAATACAATTGAGTTGGCTAGTGATCCTTTTCCATCATATTGTTGTTCTTGTGCATATTTTATCACTCATCTCTAGCCTTGAGGACAATGCTTCTTTATGGGGGGGGGGCATTTTAGGGTCCTACCTTAACCCCCTTAAGCAGATAGATAGGTTGTTTCATATTGAAGCTATATCTCTATTAAATAAGGCCCATGCAGTAGGTATAGTGTGAAAGCAATAATTGTAAGAAGGCTTAATGTGAGAGTTCTTCCCACTAGAAAGTTCCTTTACTACAATGTTCCTAGGAGGTTAGGTAGAAACTATATAATGAAGTAGAAGCAAGGTAGTGGGGTGTCTTGTGAAGCATCTTATAGTTGGAGCTCTACTCATTTGGAGGATCCCCCCCTGAAG
>JZKD02S1709070.1:43990-75887 GCA_000966675.3 Picea glauca
TTTAGAACCTCTTTTATGATGAAAGGTCTGAACCACATGGGTTTGAATTTTCCTACCCCCAGGGGGTCCTTATCTTGGTCATAGACCAGGACAAGGTCACCTTCAGTGAAAATCCGAGCACAAACAGACCTATCATACTGACACTTGACTTTATGCTTGTGAGCCTCGTTGGCCAGGGCCGCATCACGACACTGCTCATTGAGCTACTCAAGGTATAATAACTGCTCTTCAAGTGCAGAAGTGTCTGGCAATAAATGTACTGCCAACTTTAAGGACGAGATCTGACATTCGATAGCCAAGATTGCTTCCAACCCGTAAATGAGTTGAAAAGGTGAGAAACCAGTTGCAGTCTTAACAAACGTTCAGTAAGCCCATAATGTCGAGTATAACATCAAATGCCAATTTGACTTGGCTCGGTTGATCGTTCGATGTAGGATGGTCTTAAGAGATTTATTTACAGCTTCCACCTGACCATTTTCTTGGGGGTAGTAGGGTGATGAATGTTATTGCCATAACCCAAGATTTGATGTTAACTCGGTCATCATCTGGTTCTGAAAGTGACTTCCATGGTCAGTGACAATCTCCCTCGGGACGCCGAACCTTGCTATTATCTGGTTGAATAAAAAGAGAGTTGCAGTCTCTCCATCATCTTTAAACGTTGGCATAGCTTCGACCCACTTTGTGAAGTATTCTACGACCACAATGATATAACGATGCCCCCTTGCTGATGGAGGGTTGCATGTAGTGTAATCAGTCCCCCACTTGGTGAAGGGACCAACTGTGATGACAGGAAACATGGGAGCGAGATATGCCCTCATCTTCTGAGAGAATATCTAGCATGGGTGGCACTTCTTGATCAATTCAATACAATCTTTGATTGGTGTTGGTCAGAAGTAACCTGCTCGTAGAATATTTTAGGTTGTTGCCAACCCAGACAAATGACTGCCACATGCTCTGGTATGGCAATCATTAAGCACGATAATTTCTTCTTCATGAGTGAGACATTGGCACAGGATGTAGTCTACACCTCTCTGATACAATGTATCATCGAGTATCAGATAATTCTTAGCCTGATGGCGTATACATCGACGCTCATCACAAGAAGTAGAGGTGGGGCACTTCAAAGTCTGGAGATAGATAAGTATATCTCCATACCAGGGATCCGAAGATGTGATCAAAAACATATCTCATCTGATAGGTGACTCTTCGGGCACAACGTCACCTGACTCAACCGGAAGTTCCAAAATAAGTTCTGCGAAGACCAGTGACTTTTTGGATTTCACTGAAACGAAATCTAAGTCAAACTCCTGGAGGAAGACTATCCATCTACTGATCTTTCCGCCTATTACCCATCGTGTCAACATGTACTGGAATGGATTCACGACAACAGTGACGGTGGTCTTGCGGAACAGAACATAATGACGGAACCGTTGAACAGCATGAACTGTTGCCAACGCAAGTTTTTTGATATGAGAATAATTGAGTTCCGGTCCTACGAGGCCTCGACTCAGGTAATAAATCACATATTATGAGAAGAAGTCATCCTCCTGAACTAAGACCATCCTGATGGTTGACTTTGCTGCAGCCAGGTATAATAAGAAATATTTGTTATAGTTAGGTGGCCGAAGCAGAGGGGCAATCGTGAGGGCATGTTTCAACGCGTCGAAAGAGTGTTGGGTGGCATTGTCCCAATGAAAAGGAACGTCTTTCTTCAGTAAGCGCATAAATCCCTTTGTGATATCGGCATAGTTGGCGATGAAACGTCTTAAAAAGTTCACCTTGCCCTGTAGACTCTGAAGTTGAAGGATTGTGCGTGGGGGAGGCAACTGAATTATTGCCTCAACCTTTAGAAGATCGAGCATGATCCATGTTGTTGATACTATGAAACCTAACAAACGTCCTAATGTTACGCAAAAGCTGCACTTGTTTGGATTCAAGCAAATCCGGAAGTAGCGACAATGCTCAAAGATAAGTCAGAGGTGTGTGGGATGATCTGTTTGCTTGTGAGATCGAGATGCTAAATCATCTAAATAGGCCTCGACTATATGCTTGAGGTCATGGAAAGAAAAATACATGGCCCGCTGAAAGGTCACTCCATCATTTTTTATACCAAAGGGCATCTTACGATGTGCGAATGTACCCCATGGACAAATGAATGTCGTTTTGTGTTGGTCTTCGGGTTTGATTTGTATTTGATTATATCCCGAAAAACCGTCTATGAAAGAGAAGGCCTCGCAACCCACACATTCATCAATTATCTGATCGATGAATGGTGTGGGAAAATTATCTTTTGGACAGGCCTTGTTCAAATCACATAAGTTTGTACATACACAAATCATGCCTTGTTTTTTATTGACCGGCATAGGATTTGACACCCACTGGGTCAAATGGATAGGATAGATAAAACTGGCTTTTAGCAGTTTTTCAACTTCAACCTTAATGGTTGTTGCTTTCGTGGGATTAACTCGACGAAGATTTTTCCAAACAGGCTTGGCATATAGATAATTTGTGATTTCATGTTCGACTATTTTTGGATCGATGCCTGGCATTTCTTCGTAAGACCAAGCAAAAACGTCGCGGAATTATTTAAATAGATATGTGTAGATTTGAATCTCTCTGGGGGAGCAGTCAGCTCCGACAAAAACATTCTCCACAACGCCAGGGGTTTTGGAGATATTGATGGGTATGGTTTCAGCGATGGTTGCCATATTACCCTCAGCATATACCTCATGTGTAGCTAAGGGATTAATAGGACAAGACCTATCTCTAGTCATAGTCAAGGTGAATTCTCCAGCTTCAATTCTGCTTAACTCTAGGAGGAAGTATGATCTGTGATGAAGATCATCCCAAGATTTTTTCGGACTAGTCATTACTTCAATTACTGCTTCGTTGGAGGGTAAGACTAAGTCTAATGAATCGGTGTCAGCGAGAGAACCTTGAGCCCAAATAGGCTCTAGAAGCAGATCTAACTCTTATGTAGGAGTTGGATCTGTGTTGGCTGAATCTTGCTGGACTAAAGAGTACACCACTTCAGCTGCGGACAAAGGCATGGACATGCCCATGTGACCTATCTCATCCATCGTGGCCGATGGGGAAAGAAGTATCCACGGATCATTGAAGTAAGTCATGTGAAATGACGAAACTTGGAAAATCTCAACCTTATTGTGGTCGGATATGAACTTGACATCGTCTTGAGGGGGCGGGTAATCGAAGGTACCCATCAAAGATGGGCACAAACCAACCGCTATGTTGACTATGCCTGGTTGAGGATTATCAATCATTGGGACCGCGAACACCCCCAATGAAGGTTCAGGTCTGGAGAAAGACAATTGATCAATGGTCACAATCTGGTCCTCGTGTGGAAACAACAAGACCCGAAAAACTGTAGCAACCACTGCTTGCATGGCATAAGTCCAACTTCTTCCTAACAAGAGATTGTAGTCGAGGGACGCGTCGACTACTTCTACCTCGATGCACACGGTCTTCCCTCGTAACTGCACGGGGAAAGAGGGAATGATACCATGTGGTCGGAATGAACGATTGTCGAAAGAAGTGAGAAGAGCATGCGACGGATACAAAACAGCCTGGCTAATGGCCTTCCAACATGCCAACGACATAACGCATGTTGAGGCGCCCGCATCAACCACTGTGCGAAAAATATTTCGAGTAAAAGTTTTCATGGGGTGAGCCACTATAACGCTACGTGGTATGATAGACGAGGTTTTAAGTCGGTTGTATCCAGCATGATGGTACCCGGATTACAAGTCTCGGTAGAACCTAAAGTGGTTAACAAAACTTTCCTCTAGGAAGGGTAGCTTTGGAGGACCTCCAATGCAGACATCGCACAAGGGGTTTGAGACAAATCCTCCACCACAGAATAGTTCTGGACGACCCTTGCATTTGGGTTGTGAGAATCTTTTTTGAACGCACCTTTTGGGATGTGTGTCATTGTTTCGCCCAAAGTCTTCTCAATCTGTAGAGGAAGAGATGGGAGTTCGGCTTCTTTTCCCTTCTCATAAGTGCTTGGTTTACTGTAGTCATGCGCTCTAGTCGATATAAAATCATCACCCTTCATCATATACACATTCGCGGATGCAGGATTGTTCAAAGACAGAGAGGGTCCTTGACTGCCCCCTTCCGCGCTTGTAGAGGCTTGGGTTAGGTTTTGCCCATGCTGAAATGGATTGGTTAACATAGCAGGTTGTTGTTGTGTCACAAACTTTTGGGCCTCTGCAAGCAAAGGACATTGGTGGGTCATGTGGTCTTCTACGCACAGGTTGCACGGATACCTTGCCTTTCGTTTCTCAGTGTTTCCCCCGCCAACATTATTAGTGGGTTTCTTATGCCCCTTACCCTTTTTTCGATGTTTTTTCTTTCCTTCAGGCTGCTGGGTGGCCTTTGGGTTTGTCGATTGCACTGTGTGTACATCCGACGTTTTAGTAGGGGGAGCAGCCAAAACAGTAGTTTGGTTGCTGATGTGTGTTATATAGACAATTGTTGCAACTGCTTCGTCAGTTGCTCAGCGGGCTTTGTTTGTGCTGAACCAACAATACCATCGGCATGTGGTCCAGCTCTTTGTCTGGTTTTATCAAGTATTGAGTGTGGCGCATCTGGCAAGATCTCGTATAATAAACCGGACTGAGAATAGATGAGCTCAAGTTGTTGAGCTCTCATGATGGCGTCTTCTTCGGAAAACACTCATGATGTCGTGACGTATTTGGATAACTGTGGGACCAAAGACTTAAGGAACCACTCGAGCAGGAATGTTGGTGGGACTGGCACCTTAATTAAACTCTTGTGGCGTCTCCATTCTCGGATGTGATCAAAGATATGGTCCTCTTTTCTCTGTGCGAAATTGGCCAGCAATTTTGTGCCAGCGTCGTATCTCACGGGTAATTGGAAATGGTTTAGGAAGGCCATTGCTAATTCGCCGAAGGAAGAGTATCTTGAGCGGTCAAGCTCAATGTACCATTTCGTGGCACTCCCAATGAGAGTACATTGAAACAATCGCAACTGTACGGAGTCGTCTTTCAACGACTTAGATGAGCACCAAAGATGGAAGGTAGTCACATGATCGCCTAGATCTTCGTTAGGCTTGGCTTCGAACTTTGGTATGTCCGAAGGCAAATTCGTCAGCATAGGGGGCCAACGCGGATCGTGACAGATAGGTTCATTCAACAACCTTGTTAAGTCTAGCAAATGCAAGGTTTCCAGGAAAGGTAGTTTGGGTTGTTGGTGATAACCTGGGAAAAAGGGACCTGGAGTTTGACTGGCACCAGGTTGCCAAGAAAAGTTTGGTTGCTGGCCTGGGTTCTGGTAAAAACCATGGCCATGACCAGCGTACGGATTCTATGTGTGAGGAGACATCATCGACTGATTCCCGAAATAGGACGTAGATGGATGGGCATGCATTATATTCAGAGGACTTTGGGAAGGGTTGCCCCATGCTGATCTCGTGGGGATAGGCATAGTACCTTGTTCGGGGTTCCATTGATTGTGGAAAGAATTGCCCCAGATTGGCATTCCTGACGAGGGAACGGATCCCTGCCAAGAATTCCAAGGCCCTGATGCGGAAGAAGTTCCTGGGTTTGCCCCCTGTGCAGGAATAGTACCCTGCATCAAAATAGGTTGTCCAAAACCGGGATTTCCCCCAATCAGGAAAGCAGCTGACGAGAAGGCGTTGTTACCAAACGCACCGAACAAAGAAAATGGTGTCGAACCTACCAGCATATTATGCGAAGGTGGTCCTTGACTCCCTGCTCCAAATAAACTATGGTGTGCAGGTGGCCCGGCGGATTGTTGATGCCTGCCACCGAGCGAAGGGGACGAAGGAGGTATATGACCTCCCCCGTAAGGGAAAGCGTTAAAAGGAGCTGAAGTGACCCCCATGTGGCCTTACAGAGGAGCGTTAGAGCTCCTTGTCCCAAGACCTAAAGTCTGTGAAGTGGAGTAGGAAAGTACAGGACTTGTACCTGAGCTAGGCATCCCGTATGAGAACGGAGGGCCTATCGCACTTGGTGTGAAAGGGGTTGTGGCCACCGCAATAGACAGGATCGGACCACTGTGCGAGGTAGAGGCGGTCGAGACCATGGTGGCTCGGACCAATGATGGTGGGTTAGGAGGTGGAAACTCTCCTGTGGTGACAACCATAGTGGGAATTGAAGAATTCTCAGAGGGAGTGACAGCATTTGTTTCCATTGTTGTGTGCGACATTGTCTGGCACTCGTAAGGGTCAATCGGTACGATGATGGATGCCGAAAGATCAGTGGCTGGAGTTTCAGGTGGACCAAGAGCTTTCGCCCCAAAGTCTAAAACAGTTTTTTCCTCTGGATGTTGGTCGGGCAAAATTTATTGTGACCCGATCGCTTCAAAAGACCCTTGTTGGTCTAGCTTTCGCCTTAGTGGTGGCGGGGGTGGCTCCAATGTAACCGGTGATAGGCCCAGAAGCCTTAACGGCGGAGCTATTGATCCTCCACTGTGTGAGAAGATCAAATACACTCTAGGGATGTCTATTCATTCAAAAAACAACACACACTAAAAAAAAAAAATCCTTACAAGATAAGACAAGCAAACACTAAACTAATTGGAAGAACAGTTACAACAACCAACACTAGAGCAACTTACCAGTGCAAGTGCAACTCGAACACGGAATCATCCTCCAGGTAAACTCTGCAAAGCGTGGTCTGATGTCTATCCTAGGTACCACGGTATACCCCCGCAGTCACCTGTGTATTTCCCTAAAAAGATAGGCAACTAGGTTGCCAGCGCACAAACAACCACCAGGCGGGTACAGTCGAAAATCGGGTAGACCACAATGAGCAAGGTATCGAGCCCAAAACCTATCAAGGGTCTCAAAAGAAAGTGGTCTGGAAGACAACTAAGGACCTCGAATGGATTCGAGACCCACGAAGCTCCGTGGCAAATGCAATCGATGGAATCCCAAGACAAGTCCTCTATATGTGTTCTACACTACGATTGGTCCAACTTTGGAGGGGTTATCTCTGCTACCTTTCTTCACAGGACCTCGTGTTTATCCCTTGTGTTAGAGGGGGGTCCCGGATAACTTTCACGATACTGGACTTTGACAATCCCTGACTCAGACTCCAATGTTTGATTTTAATGGGCTTGAAGAGTTTCCTCTCTGACCTAATTCAAGGCCATAACCCTAAACTAGTTGGTTGACCCTACAAACATAAAAAAAGTCTAATGAATTTTAGATTTAGCGTTAATTTTTAGGGCTTGTCTTAATTCAAAGGTTATGAAAGTGAAACTAGTGGTGTTTGAAAGACGAAAGCAAAATAAACAGAAAGTTGGAAACAAAAACCTTTACTTCACTCAACTCTTAAACAACTCTTCAAACTTAAAAAAAATTCTAAGATATTTGAACAACAAACTTAAAGCATGATTTAACTCAACTACGAGCTACGTATGATCTCAGTAAACCGTCAAGAACTTATGAAAGCAAAGAATTTTCCCTGGTTACTAATGCAAAACAACACTTTTTAACCAAACAAAAAAAATAAAAGATTTTTTTTTTATTTGAATGCTCACAAAGGAAAAAGGAAAAATATCAACAAGTCAAAACCAAGAAAACTTCTGGCCTAAGCGCAGATCACAAAGAGTCACTTTAAAAATCACACACAAGCAAATTAAAATTGGACTCTCATACTTGTCTAAAAACCCTATAAAAGAAAAATTTTGAGGAAAGCTTCGAAATGAAAAATGAAAGCTATTGTTGTGATCAAACCTAAGTTATTGACCGCTATGGAAGAGACCCAAACCTGAGAGGTATAACTCTTGTCAAAAGAAAGGATGATTGCTTCACCTTCAACAAATATTCTCTCCACAAGCACACCGTTGACAGTTCCACAGCAAGCGTGTGCACGCGAGCTGTGTAAAGTCATAGAGCGTGTACACGCATGCTAGCCTTATACAGGCCGCGTGTATATCTGAAACTCTGAGACAAATGAAAATCCAAGCAAGCCAGCCCAGGCAGAGACTATTGGTACTGAGAACCAGAATCTCTTGAAGACTCAAACACTTACTTTAACAGAAAAAGGAAAACAATTCAAGGAAAACTTCATAGAACAAACCAATCCGAGGTGAAACCTAAGCTATAGACTGCAAACAACAAAGACTAGAAAGAGTTCTAGAAAACCCCTAAGAAGGACTAATTTTGATAGGGAAGAGGATGACTGCCTCTTTAAAAGAAATTTTCTGGAATCATACACGCTACTAGCACTTCCTCAACTAGCGTGTACACGCAGGCTGTGAAAATTCAGGGTACGGGTACACATGTGCAGACCTTATACAGGCCGCGTGTACCTCTGTGGGTCTCGGAAAAAGAATACAATCAAGCAAGGAAACAGAGATAACTGGTATGGAAGACCAGAATCTCTATTAGCTCAGACTTTTGCAGAAACTTTAAAAACAAGAAATGAAACCAATTCTTAAAAATACCCAAAAAAATATTCCCAAAAACCCTAGACTATCCCCAGTATGGTCGCCAATTCTATTGTGAGTGGGAAATCCCTCTACGGACTAGCACTTAGGGTTTAATTATGCATGCAGAAAAGACCTAAATATTTCTACTTTCTACCATCGTCCCAGACCTAATCCCTATTATTCTTAAGCAAATACATAGTTAAGAAGATCAAGTGAGCATACCTTATTTCGGGCGTTCGATATCAATCCTTCCTCACGCTTGATCGCTCTTTGACTGCAGCTCTCCTCCCAAGGCTGACCTGCATTCACACAAGACAAATAACAAACTCCACATGCATTTGATATATAGATTAATTGGTTAGATATTCAATAAACAAGTATGCAATAAACCATGAAAACCTCATATGGTGGGACGGGAAAAGTACTTCTTTATTATTAACTTCAACAAATCAACTTACAATGATGAAGTCGGCCACTGCTCCATGAACCTGGTCCTGGGCTCCTCTTCAACTGTCCTCCAACTTCTTTGCTCTATCTTTCTCTTTACACAAGGATGGCTAAAGGGTTGGGACAAAGGGAATGCACAATCGGGTATAGTTTCTTTACTATGATTCTCCTCTTCCAAATGGAACCCCTATCCCTTCTTTTATAGGCTAGAAGAAGTTAGGTATTTGGTCGAACCCTCGTCCATGCATGGCCAGAAGGTTTAGTTAACTCACCCAAAGGTTAAACAACTTTCCTTTTTTCGTGCTTTTGTAGGTACACGCGGGTTGTTTTGGGTCAGCTAGCGTGTACACGTGTGCAGTAATAAAGCAGGGCGCATGAGCCTTTATAAAAGGTGTTTTTAAGAAGAGTTGTTCAGAAATGTTTTGGCAAATAAGGAATCTGAGATGGCTTGATGCCAGGTAAGCATATATGGTGAAAATTAGGGTTATAACACCTCACCATTCTATTCCAGTTCAGTTCCAGTTATTGCATCTTTGGTGAAGAGAGGCACATATGTTGAGGGTTTTTTGTAGAGAGGGCGCACTATTCAGCCAAGGATAGTTCGATTTGGCTACTTGGAGTGAGATCTAAAGCATATATGCTTGGGGTTGTATTGAGCACATCGAGGGCACCTTTCCTTATCATTTTGGGGGACCCTTATTATCTATATTTATTTATTAACCAAGTTGGGTGAATTTTCTGAATATGGGCACACTGAGGCTTTGGTATCTTGTGGTTGAGGAGTAGTTTGGTCATCTACAACTTGGGTTTCTTCTCATGGTTTATATCATCAAATCCATAACTCAAAGGGATATTCTTGGGTGTTGGAGGCCTTGGCTAGGCCATATCTGCAGAGAAGGTGCGTTATAGCCAGTGAGGGCGCAACTGTGAGAGGAGATTCATCGGTTGGAAGGTAGGGCAAGGGTTTGGCACTGCCACTCTTTGCATCCAGCTTGTGAAGGTTGCAGAGGCTCTCTATCTCATCTGGTTATAGCATCTTGGAGTCAACTACAATGACATTATCTATTTTCTTATGTATTCCTAGATCGGCTCTACCTATATACTAAGGTCAGCTATATAATAAAATAATTACAAATCTGAATTTTGTGGATATTGCTTGTGTTATTGCTATTGCATCTTGTTGCATATCCATTGTTGTTATATTTCCATCATTTACTTGTTGCAAAAACTCTATAAAACAAACCAGTAAACATTAGAAGGCAAAGACAACAAATTGTTTGATAAAATACCACAACCATAAACATAATATCCCATAGATCTCCTCATAAATCCACTTGGGGATCTTACAGTGGTATCAGAGCAAGGATCATCGCTATCCTGTGATTAAATTGATGACTAAGGAGGGGCCAAGGAGAACATTCTTTACCAGAGACATCAGAGGGAGAATATTTGGAAGGAAACTTGGGGGAGAGACAGGAAATAGGAGATGGTAATGACAAGGAATTTTGGGTGAAAATGATTCGGGAAATGAAGCACTCCATTGATGGGACACAGTTTAACTTACAACATCACCTACAAGAGACACGAGAGCACTTGTCTAGAGAGCAAGTTGATCTCAAGACATATTTGACAACTTTTGAGTAAGGGCAAAGGGAATTGATTGATTAAGTGAAGGCGGTACAAGAAAATATTGAACAACTACTCATGCAGATGGTACATGGCAGGGAACCACAAAATTATGGAGGAAACAATGGGGATAGTGGATCTCATGGAGGAGAGAGGTCTCACACCGAGACTAGTCACAGGGTCCATATTGAAGGGAAAAGCTTATTTGGTGGTGTAAAAAATAGGATTCCAGGGAGTAGAAAGGTCACACACAGGAATTACATGCCTAAGTTCCTTCACACACAACAACAGGAGGTCCATATTCTAGGACTAATAGAAGTGGAGGACAACTTTGAGGAGTATGAGAGGGAGTACGCAACATTGAGTGCAGGATTCAAGAGGCAGATTACACTCGCAGAATATTGTGGAATCAAATATAGACGTGGGACTAGATATTCTCATAGAGGAAACAATGATCTAGGGCACAAAGTAGGGAAAATGGAGATTCCCACCTTTTATGGGGCATCCAAATCTTCAACGAAAGCATGGGTACATAAATTGGATGCTTATATGCAGCTTAACCCCATGACAGAGTTGGATGCCATCGAATTTGTTTCCTTGTACTTGGAAGGAAAGGCCCGTGAGTGGTGGTACCATGGGATGACAACCTTGGGGCATGAGCACATTACTTCATATGCAGACTTCACACAAAGACTCGTGGAAAGATTTGATAAGGGTGACCCGGAACTTCATTTCCATGAGCTCACACAACTTAGACAAACAGGATCAACTAAAGCATTCATAGAAGAGTTTCATAGGCTAACAGTGATGGTTCCAGATGTGTCAAAGGCTAGGCCAATGATGCTTTTTTCTGAGGGGCTAGCTAAGCCTTTGCACTATTGGATCAAGGATTTTAAGCCTACCAACCTTTAGGATGCGATTTGGAGGACCATAGATTTGGAGGGAGCCACTTCAGAGAACAAGTTTACTCCAATACCACCTCTTACTCCAAGAGGAAGAGATCAAAGAATTGTGGAAAAAGGTAAGTGGAGACTTGATGAAGCCACAAAGCAAGAGTCGAGAAGGAAGCAACTATGTTATACTTGTAAGGAACCTTGGGAGCCATGGCATATATGCATGGGAAAGGGAAATATTCACTACATAGAATTTATTTTATATAGTGAGGAGGAAGATGGGGTTGGACGTCTTCAATAAATGAAAGTGACCCAAGCAGAAGAGGAGAACACACACGAGGAAGAAGAGGATGAGACAATGCATAGACATGCAGGGATTAAGAAGGTCGTTATAGCATCCATCAATGGGGTGAAAAAGTTTAGTACCTTTAGAATAAGAGGAGTCCTCCAAGGAAAAAAGGTCACAGTGCTTATTGGTGATGGGGACTCCCATAATTTTATTCATGCTACTTTAGTGAATAAGAGACGTCTACCCACTGTGGAGTTTGAGGGAATTTTGGTGGAGGTAGCAGGAGGGCGTACCATTCCATGTGACAGGTATATTCCCCAGATGAACCTTAACTTGGGTAGCTACAACTTAACTCTGGATTTCTATGTGATGGATATTCTAGATGCTAATGTAATACTTGGAGTACAGTCGCATAGCAGCTTGGAACCCATCACTACCAACTACAAGACCATGGAGGTGTCCTTCAACTTTGAAGAAGGAAGGAGGGTAACCTTGAAGGGAATGATAGAGAATGCACCCAGGGTGGTTTCAACAAAGTGCATGGATGTTGTTTTCAGGTATGGAGATGTGGCTTGTGTAGCAGAGTGTCTAGTTGTCACTCAAAACACTCAAGATAAGCACCGACACTATTCACTAGATATACAAAAGATCATTGACAGATATGAGAAGGTTTTTGGACAGATTCCCCCAGGGAAACCACCAGATAGAAGCTTTGAGCACATTATAAAACTTGAGGAAGGTGCCAAACTTGTCATTACCACACCTTACAGGCATCAAAAGAAATCCAAGGATGAAATTGAGAAAGCCATCAAATAAATTTTGGACATGGGACATATTAGACCAAGTTCCAACCCTTTTGCATCTTCAATTTTATTGGTCAAGAAAAAGGATCGTAACATGCGCATGTGTATTGACTACAGGTATTTGAAAAATAAAACCATCAAAAATAGGTATCCCATTCTCGGGATAGATGAGCTATTGGATGAGCTTTGTTGCGCATGTGTATTGACTACAGGGCTTTGAACAATAAAACCATCAAAAACAGGTATACCATTCCCAGGATAGATGAGCTTCGTGGCATAATGTAGTTCACCAGGATTGATCTGGGCTCTGGATACTATCAAATCAGGATGAGGGAATATGATATACACAAGACAACTTTCAGATGCCACTATGGACATTATAATTCCTAGTCATTCCTTTTGGGTTAACCAATGTGTCAGCCACTTTTCAATCCTGTATGAACCAGATATTCAACAAACAATTAAGGAAATTCCTACTGGTTTTCTTTGATGATTTCTTGATATATAGCAAGACATGGGAAGATCATCTCAAGCATGTCGATGAGGTCTTAAGCATCATGGAAGAACACACATTGTATGCCAAAGAGTCCAAGTGTGAGTTTGGGATGAACAAAGTTCTATACTTGGGTCACATCATTGGGGCATAAAGGGGTGCAATTTCACCAGGAGAAGATTCATGCCATCTTAGATTGGCCCATACCCAAAACACTTACAGAGCTCAAGGGATTCCTTGGAATTTGCAACTAATACATGAGGTTTGTTAAAGGTTTCTCTTAGTTGTGCACACCATTGACTGATTTTCCCAAAAAGGGTGCATTCAAGTGGGGTAATGAAGCACAATTGACCTTTGACAAAATGAAGAAGGTAATTAGCACTTGTCCGGTTCTATCTTTACCAGATTTTTTACGGCCATTCATATTAGAGTGTGATACATCAGGGGAAGCAATTGGGGCTGCACTCATGCAGAATAGGCATCATATTGCATTTGAAAGCCAAAAACTAAGAGGGCTTGAGTTACTGTGCACTATTTATGACAAGGATATGTTAGCTATAATGCATTCACTAGATAGATTCAAACAATACTTGGTGGGAGCGAAATTTGTGGTCAGAACGGATCATAATAGCCTCAAGTACTTTTAAGAGCAGAAGGATCTCAATGAGAGGCAACAAAAGTGGGTAAGTTAGATAAAAGCCTATAACTTTGGCATAGAGTTTGTCAAGGGAAAAAAAAATGTGGTAGCAAATGTCTTATCTAGAAGACCCTCAGCCTATTTCATGTCAGAGTTATAAATTGATTGGAAATCACATCTTTTGGTAGATTATTGAAAAAATACGTTGCATGTGAGTTGATGGATTGTCAGGTCCATGATGACAGGTAAAGGATTGTGGATGACATCATATATTATATGGGGAGGATTTATTTGGTTCCTAAATCCAAATTCAAGGAGAAGGTATTGCAAGCATTCCATAACTCACCCTTAGCAAGGTATCAAGGGTTCCTCAAGGCTTACAAGCATATTAGAGAAAAGTTCTCTTGGAAGGGACTCAAGGAGGATGTTACGCGCCACATTAGGGAGTGTGCCACATGTCCTCAAAATAAGGAAGAACACACCCACCTAACAGGTCTATTACAGCCTCTTCCCATTCCAAAACACAAGTGGGAGAGTATATCTATGGATTTTATTACAGGATTACCTAGGGTGCAGGGTAAGGATAGCATTTTTGTGGTGGTAGATTGCTTGACCAAGTTCACTCATTTTTTGCCATATCCATAGAGTACAATGGATCTCAATTGCAGATTTATTTTTCGAGTAGGTTTCCAGGTTACATGGGCTATCCAAGACTATTGTGAGTGACATGGACAGTAGATTCATGAGCACATTTTGGCAGGAGCTATTTTGACTAGTTGGTACAAAGTTGACCTCCAGCACTAGCTATCATCCACAGACAGATGGCCAAACTGAAATAGTCAACAAGTGGGTGGAAGGATATCTCTGAAACTATGTGTCAGGGCAACAAAGAGCATGGTTCAATTCGTTACACTTGGGTGAATACTGCTACAACACCACTTACCACATGTCCATTGGTATGTCTCCTTTCAGAGCCTTATATGGTTATGATTCTCTCACTTGTAGAGATGGTTTCTAGAGATAGTAGAGCTTCTATGGCTAAGGATTGGATACATGAAAGCCAAGATATACTTAGACAGCTCAAAGATCATTTGCAAAGGGCCCAAAACCAACAGAAGTTTTATGCAGATAAACATAGAGTGGAGCATAGTTTCGAGGTGGGGGACTTAGTTTATCTGAGGCTCCAACCATACTAGTAGCCATCCATAAAGAAAAGTGGCATTGAGAAGCTCAAAACCTGCTTTTATGGGCCATAAAGGGTGAAGAGAAAGGTGGGAGAAATTGCATATGAGCTAGAGTTTCCACATGGAAGCAAAATTCATAATGTCTTCCATGTATCATGTCTTAAAAAAACATTGGCACAACGTATTTTTAGTAATGAGAAGTTACCACCGGTAGATGAGGAAGGACAATTGATTTTTGATACCATAAGAGATCTTGGAGGTGAGGGAGAAAAAGATAAGAAATATGAATATTAAGGAATATTTGATTAAATAGAAAAAATTGTCAATAGTGGATGCCATTTGGTAAGGTTAACAGGTTTTGCAGCATTCAAATTCAGAATTGCTTGTGGGCAAGCAATTTCTAGCAGGGGAGACTGTAATATCCCCTTCCATGTGACATGGATCTTGGGAGACTTAATAGTCTAGTTTTACCCCCTAGGCTATCTTGGTGAAAAGGGGGACTAAGGGGATAAATTGTCACTAAGGTGTTAAATTTCTATTATTAAAGTGACTTTGGCTAAAAAGAAAATGAAAGCTAATTGGCTAAGTTGAGAAAATTAAAGTAATAGACCTTAGAAGCCAATCAAATAATTTAAGTGAAAAATTAGAAGTTGCACTATAAAAGGAGAGGAGGGTGCCTCACTCCTCATTCTTGATCATTTTCTAGTTGCGCATTGAGCTCTAGAGGCTTGAGAGTTTTGAGGGTTTTGAGTAGATAAACCCTAGAGATCAGCAAGAAGGTGAAATATTCCTATGTTCCTTATCCAAGCTTGGCCAAGGTGGTGATAGATTCCACCCTTTCCATTCTATTCCAATTCAATTCCAGTTATTGCATCTTTGGTGAAGATATAAATTTTAAACCTGTGAAGCAAAGCAATGCATATAGATTCTTAAGCAAAACAGAATTTAATCAATGGCTCATACACAAAGTACACAGAGATTTTATACCGGAAACCCTCAACCGGGAAAACCTTTCTTATATTCATTATATCGAATCTCACCATTCACCATACAATATATACAATGTTTTTAGGTATTTCGTAGATACCAAAACCTTAATCCCTTAATCTGGGATTAATTTAGAAAACCGCTAAAAATAGTAAAAACTGCCCCAAAAAAAAAATTGGGGCATTGCGCGTAACCAAGGGGGGCCATACCTGGCCCCCCTTGGAACACCCCTAGGAAATCACCCAGTGCACACGACACATACAACACTACTAGAGGAATCCTCAGACGTAGTTTTTGAATCTGACACGCCCACACACACATGCAAAGAATATAACACATACCCAACAACAGGCGCATTTGTTGAGGGTTTTCTGCAGAGAAGGCACATTGTTCAGCTAAGGATAGTTCGATTTGGCTACTTGGAGTGAGATCTGAAGCATATCTGCTTGGGGTTGTCTTTAGCACATTGAGGGTGCCTTTCCTTGGCATTTTGGGTTACCCTTATCCTCTATAATTATTTATTAACCAAGTTGGGCAAATTTTATGAAGAAGGCCGCACTGAGGGTTTGGTTTCTTGTGGTTGAGGAGCAGTTTGGTCATCTACAGCTTGGGTTTCTTCTCATGCAGGGTTGTTATCATCAGATCCATAACTTAGTAGGATTTTCTTGGGTGTTGGAGGCCTTGGCTAGGCCGTATCTGGAAAGAAGGTGTGCTACAGCCAGTAAAGGCGCAACTATGAGAGGAGATTCGTCAGTTGCAAGGCAGGGCAAGGGTTTGGCACTGTCACTCATTACATGCAACTTGTGGAGGTTGCAGAGCCTCTCTATCTCATCTGGTTATAGCATCTTGGAGTCAACTACATCCATGTTATCTATTTTCTTATATATTCCTATATCTACTCTACCTATGTGTTGGGGTTAGTTATATAATAAAATAATTACATATCTGAATTTTGTGGTTATTACTTGTGTTATTTCTATTGCATCTTGTTGCATATTCATTGTTGTTATATTTCCATAATATACTTGTTGCAAAAACTCTATAAAACAAACCAGTAAACATTAGAAGGCAAAGACAACAAATTGTTTGATAAAATACCACAACCAGAGACATAATATTCCATAGATCTCTCGGTAAATCCACTTTGGGATATTACATTCGTGTTAAATGAATTGCATGACATGTTCGACAAGAAAGAGTGTATTATTAATACACGCCAAAGGCCAATGTACTATAGTGATGAGTTCACCATTGATCTTATATTAGTTTCTCTTTAATTTTTATTTTTTTGTGTTATCCAAAGTTTTATATAATAGTTTGTATTTTTTAATTAAATGATACAACTAATGTTATTTATTTTGTTTTCTATTGGATATAAACTTTATAGTCTTATTACTAGCTCGATGGCATAGCTCTTGGGGTTTGTTGATGATTAAACATCCACATTAAGTAATCTGTCAGTCATATATAATACTTTATTGGCGGCAAAGTTCCCAGAGTCTATAAGTAATTTGTCATATTAATTGTGTAATACTCTTTTATACTTCTTATTATAATTTATTAGACTTGTGGAATGTCTGAATGGCGATGGAGGCAACTGTACTCAAACATGATTCCATAATCTAAATCCATTTTGCAAGCATGTTCATCTTTATCCTAAGTTCTAAAACCATTATCAATTTATGAAGTAAATTAGTTGATGATTAAAAAACATGCTTCATTAACTATTGAATGGCAATGGAGAGGGTCGTACTCGAACTATGTGAATGGCTATGGAGATTGTTGTACTCGTACATGATTCCATATTCTTAATCTATTTTGTGAACCTCCTTATATGTACCTTAAGTTCTAAATCCATTCTTGATGGGTATGAAGTGAATTAGTTGACGATTAAAAATCATCCTTCCTTAAGTACTGGAAAATTGCTCACTGGTTCATTTTCTTCTAGAGTAGTTTCATTGTTTTCTAGAGTCTTTTGGAGCATGTTCATTGTCTTCCTTCTAAAGCAAGTTAATTATCTTCAAGAGTCTTTTATAGCAAGTTCATTGTCTTTGCGAGTCTTATAAAGTAGGTTCATTATATTTTGGAATATCTTTGTCAGACTTGTCTAATTAAATGCTCTTACCTATTATAAATATTAGAATTATCACTTAATGTGGTTAAATTCCAAAATTCAAAAACTCACGTTCGAGTTTCCTTATATGTCATTTTGTTGGATTTTTGAACTCTTCAACCTATTTTCTTTGAATATTGTTTGAAATGCATAGTACAACTAAACTAAATATATATCAACACTAAGAAAAGTGCATCTAAATCATTACTCATATTATTTTTGAAAAACTCTATCAATCTTCTAACCTAAAAACAATCTTCTTCCTACCTTGCCACCACTTCCATCAACTTTTTTTAATTTTGTAGTTAATCCCAACTCCATTCACTTCACCTTCAAGATCTGTGATGACAACTCCACTGCGTTTGTGAAAGAAGCATCAATGGAACGAGCAATGCAAATGTAAATTCTAATAATATAATATTCTAATACTTTATCTCACATTTAGTATTTGTATAAATGTTGCTCAGCGTGATATCCACCTAACTTCGTTTGGATATGTCTCACCAATATTTACACAACGTGCATATAAATAAGTGTTGTGGAATTTTAATTGACCAGTTTGATATCAAGTGCATTCATTTACCTTTTGGGGGGATTTACTCTAGATATAATTCTAGGGAAGGTCCGTTTGTTACTTTTCCTACTCCACATCAAAATTGTTTTGTGGATATGTGCCATGCTTATTTCCTCTGTGTATAAACACGTGCTTCTACGCAACAATGTAACTAAATACAAGTGGTTACAATGAAAATCAACTTTCATTGTTACCACTAAATAAAGTTTTCAAGTTGAGATTCAACAACTAAATCCTTGCTCCTTAGTTGAAATTCAATTATTAAATCCTCATGTTCCGAGTATTGAGAAGCCAAACATTTTTATGTAAATTACAAATAAATCAATTCCATCAAATTTTCAAAAAACAAAATAATAGAGAGTGTAAATTCAATGCTTATTCTTGTAATAATTTTAATTTTTTACAACATCATCATTACTTCTATCATAAATTTATATCAACTAATGTTCAATTAAATATGTAAGGCACATGAACTAATGTTTAATTAAATATGTAAGGCATTGTAGGTCAAGAGAATGTACATATCTAGGTGTAAGAGGAGCAGGAGGGAGTCTAAATGATTCCAGAGGGAATTCTATAATATTTTATCCCTGGGGTTTGGGCAATTTCTCCAATAACTTGGTCTACGCTTATGTTCTTTAGTGTGGTTTATCCATTGTAAAGGAGGCAAACATTACAGAATTATCAATCATTGGGGACTTTATGCTCATAGTTAAGGAGATGATAGGGAAATCCTATCTCGAAGGAGCCAAACTAAAATCTATCATCTCAAGAATTAATTAGGGGAACTAAATGAGGAAGCAAATCTTGAAGTCAAGAAGGCATCAAAACTTAGCCCAAGAATATTGATAAAAAAATGGTATGTTGCATCATAAGATCATCCCCTAAGCATGGTTGTAATTATATTAATTTTATTAACCTTGTTCATGACCCATTATTTATTAAAACAATGACATATCATTAGGAAGGGTGGCTTGAGGATGCCTAAAGCAAGTATATCCATGTGAATTTAGTTCCCATGTGTGGTAAATGAATGCAGTTCAATGCTCAGGTACAATAGTGGTGGGATAGTGGGAGAACCAAGGTCCAAGCATTGACATTGTTTCGCTTGGTTTCTTTTGTGGATAGGAGGTTGGGTAAGGAATTTAGTAAATTCTAGTAATCATTCTAGTGCTTCTCTGTATTGGCTCTTTTCAATTTCTCTGTCTGAATCATGTGTCGTTTAGAGAAATTTTGCTTTTTATTCTTCTTGGTTTGGTTTGAGATTTTTTTCTTAGTTAATTTCTTTACATGCGGACCCAGTCCTTAGATAATTTGAGGGATCTAGGTGGTATAATTATGAGCTTGATTTCTCCTTGTGTGTTGGTCTTTCTTGGCATCAAAATTTTCAATAGTTAGGAGGATGAGAATTTTTTGTAGTTTGGATAAAAAATCAGAGTTGGGCCTAAAATCCATAGTTGGGTTCATCAAGTTTAGGTTTAAGATTATGGGTCTTCCTTTCAATTCATTATCGCATGAAGTCTCAAGTGTGTTAAGTCGTGCTAAGGTGGATGGATGAGGTAATTCAACTATAGACTAGAGTGAATCTCAGCTAAAAATTACAGAGGTAGGATTAACAATCGAAGGTTGGTGTAAAAAATCAAGGTTTAAGACCATCTCCAGATTTCGAGTAGTCTATCCAAAGCCCTTTGCCAACAATGTTAGGAGCCCCAAAAGTTATAATAAACTTGGCATTAGAGTAACCCATAAATATTTTAGGCACTCCTTCCAGACAGTTGGCAAAGAAACTTGTATCATGGATAGAGGAGATTTACAGGCGCTTCGATGAGTTTTGCATTGTCATAAGCAAATGATCTAGGTCAATAGAGAAGCTATATTAGTTGTCTCTACTAAGTTGGTAGAGATAGAGTAAGTCTACTCTAATAATTTAACCAATGTAATGAATATCTTTGAGCATCAGAAGTAGAGGACAAAGTTTCTAGAGACCAAATGTGATAGGTTACACAATCTCACCATAAACCAGTGTGT
Organism: Picea glauca; assembly: GCA_000966675.3. NCBI lineage: Eukaryota > Viridiplantae > Streptophyta > Pinopsida > Pinales > Pinaceae > Picea > Picea glauca. The sequence continues at coordinate 64,510 of JZKD02S1709070.1, forward strand.
GGAATATTCATCAAGTGCTTCCAACAATGGGAGAACATAGTATTCATATCAAGTTGTGCTAAGGGAGGAATAATCAATTCGTAGACTAAGGGATCCCATAGAGATTGAAGTACAAAATCCCCTTCACTTAGATGAGGGGTAGGAAGAAGAAGGAAGTGCTCTTGTTTAGTGCTAAAGCGGTGTATTTTAGAATTATCTACATTTTGGGAATATATGTGAAACAATGCACTTGTAGGCCAACCTAAAACAAGCAATTTGTAGTTTGTTGGGAACTTTTTGTAGCATTCTTAGACTCATGTTTAAATTTGTTGAAGGACTCGAGAATCGTATATATGTAATTTACTATCTGCTTTGTCAATAACCTCATTTTGAATGAATATACATTCTATTATGGTTATGAAACAAAAAAAGAATAAGAGGATCTACATATCCCAAATGCTAGTGCATATTCCAATCTTGTGGATAATGCATTCTACCTCTACACAATTGAATTTATAACTAATACTAGCCATTGTGCGCTTCTAGCCAATTTTGTGTATAGAGATCTCAAAAACATGACACTACCAACATCAGTCCCAACTCATAAAGTCATTTTCAATAATGGAGATGGTGTTATTGTCATCAATAAATGAATAAAGAATGCCATACTTCCTTGTATCCCATTGCTTTTGCATTACCTATAGTCGGTTCGAATAACTCATTGTGCTTTGTGTTATCTATATCATGGTATCTCCAATTTCCTACAATTTTCTATGATGAGTTTTTGTAAGTAAGAAAAGGGTCATGCATGGAGATTGTTAGAGGCAACATCGTTGACCCTATAAGGTTATATATCAATAGCTCAATTTGGGTTGCGATGGATTGAACCCACATGAATCCAAAGATGAAACGACTTAGCCATTGAAAGAAAATGATTGAGTTTCTAAAGAGGTTCTTACTCAAAGTTACAGGAAACCCATTTTCCTTGTGATGTAGAGAAGATGCAGGCGGTTGATAAAGAGGTGATCAAGGAAAATGAAAATTCTCTTTGAAGTAATCCATATTAGTAATCAATGACTTTAGGACTCCATGTCATACATGTTGTGCCTATTGTGGTAGTGACCACAACAAGGACACCATGTTCATCGATAGAAGATCATTTCAATGACCTCATATGATTATAACAATTCTATATAAGCTATTGCATGTTGAATGGACAATTTGGATCAAAATGTTTCTATTGATGCATGTGGATTCATTTGACACAATTTTGGTCCTATGGGAGAAGAGATCCAAATTGTAGGGCATGCATGTGCTCAACTATCACTGCAAGCAAGCGGTCTGAGCATGAAACATAGTGGTCGTGCAAAATGTAGAAGCCTCAGCTAGCCAAGTGGCGATGACTTATATCTTTGTTGCCTATGTTCTTTGAAGGGCTTGGTTCTAAAGAAATATATATTGTATAGTTGCATGAATTAGCTAGGCATGGGAAGAAAATACTAAGACATACAAGTTGTTGACAAATTATCATTCTCTTGCAAAGTTTCCTATAATGATAGAGGTTACAAAAACTTTCAATAAGTAATTTACTAGGGGATTTATCCTTCCATGTAAATAAAATCTCATTTCTATGATGTTAGTGAGTATAAATTTACAAAGTCAAAACAATTTGTTTTGTTGTTGTTGAGTCTTGTGGTTATGACCATGTGTCAAGGTCCTAGGTTAGTGTCCCATGACAAAAATTTTGGGTTCACTCATTTATGAGTCAAGTTTGGGGTTTGGATTGGTTCATGTCTAAGGAAATTAGAACATCATTCCAAGTCATAGTTGAAGTGGTAATTCTTGTCCAAGGTCAAGTCAGTTGTGTCACATTTCTATCCTAGAGTCCTTTGTCATCATTTGAAGAGGGTGAGTCTTAAGTTGTTACTTTATGTATTAATAAGGTCATGGGAGCATGTTATCACATGTACTAAAAGTTTCATAGGTTTTCCAATCCGATTTGTACCTTCTAAGGACTTGTAACCAACTAGTTCAAATTCGTTGCAAAACCTCCTAGCTTTTCGCAATGACTAACTGCCATGTCAAATAACTTTAGAGATATCCATAACGTTCAGGAAATCATGGGAGTAAGGTAATGGGATTTAGTATTGTCCTTATCAATCAGTTTTTTATGGTCATGTGTCATTTCTCTTTTAAATATCATCAAAATTGTGGTTTGGTGCGAAACTGTGATTTGCTGCGAAACTGCAAATTTGTTGCGAAACTGTGATTTGCTGCGAAACTGCAAATTTGCTGCGAAATTTCCTGTAGCTAACTATTTTTGCAATTGACTTCAAAATCTTATTTCAAGTAGATGGTGATTGATATAAACAAAATGAAAGAGGTTTTTATTAATAATGGGTTCATATACAAAAACCTCTCTCATTTTTTGCACATGTGTTATGGTTTTGGAGATTCGAAGGGATATTTACAGCCTATTTTTACAAGTTTTCACCAAATTTAATTAGTTAAAAACTAAACCCTAAAAAATAGGAGTTAGTTTGTAACTCCTTGAATGTGAAATCCTAAAGATTTTGAAATGATTGAGTTATATTGTAATGTAAATTTATATATTATGATGAGGAGGATTGTAAAAGGGTTCAAGAGTGTGAGGGGGAACTATTGTGTCTGTAACAATTTTCTGAATTCTAAAGGTAATCAATATAGAAGTACATAATTGCCTTACATGAGATTCATGTGTTAGTATCTTGAGGTTGTGTTTTCCCTTGTGTTTATGCTCTCTTATCTTAGTTTATCATTTCAATACTATGGTCTTCAATGTTTAATTGGAAAGAGTAATGCAGAATATGGTGCTTTGTGTTAGAGTAATTAAACATTTCAACATTTTCCTCTAAAACTGCATTGGAAATCGTTCATAGATTAATGCTCTAATGCAGTAGGAAATTTTTCTATAATATTCCACCATCCTACAACGATATTTTGTGACTGATAAATATTAGCTACCTTGCCTCAGTTACTTGATCATTCACCCACTAGTTATTAATTACTTGATCTAATTTTCAGTTTTCACTCCATGCCCAATGGTAGTATTTTCTTAGCTCTACCACTACAACTATTTTAAAACCTATTCATCTACATAAGATCTAGCCAATGTTATCAACAATAACCAATCATACATAGACTGAGTTTAAGGGAGAGCCCTCTCTGGATTGGAAGGGCTAGCTTCTAATCTGCAAGTGGGTTTGAAGGTTACTTTTCAGATTTGTAAACCACCATTAAAACCTTGCTCTTACCTATTGATTTGTCCATTGCATAACAAATCTCATTGAGGGAGCCCCCTCTATATTGAAGGGGCTAGATTTCATTCCTAAATTAGGTTTGAGGTTACCTCTGGGTTTTCCTCCTACAGCCAAGGGAAATTACAGAATGCTAACATTTTGGCACCGTTGTCGGGAGACGAAAGTTGCATTTTCCCTGGGAGATTTTCAACAGAGTTGTAGATATGATTCCTGAGGGTAGACAGAAAATCAGAAACAAAGGTTGGTTGTATACTTTACCCTAGCGACTTCATTTTCAGAAGAATCCATATTTCATAGTTTTCATGGCGACTCCGCTATCCAAAGAATCTGGAGCTTAAAGAGTTTATTGGAGACTTCACTGTCCAAAAATGGATTCCCAATCTGCAAGGTATGCTCCTATGAATCATCCACATATTCCTGGTTTTCCAAATAGAATGCCTTGTATAGATTGGCAAACTTATTTGCCAAAATTTAAAGATGAAGAAGAAGATGATGATGCATTACATTTGATTAAGTTTCACATGCATTCACGTAAGCTAAAGGTTAAATGGCATGAAGATTTTCTAATGAAGATGTTCATGGATACCTTGCATGGAAATGCAAGATCTTGGTATGAAAATTTACCGTTTGCAAGTCTTTATTCAATGCAATATTTTCATACAACATTTTTTAAGAAATATAAAGAACATTATCCTTCTTTGTTGTTGATTGAACACTGTTGTGATCATTTTGAAAACTTCATTCAACATCTGGAATATTATTATGGTGATGAGGATTTTATGGATGATGAAATTATAGAGGCTATTCATGAGAATCCTTTTCAGCATTAGGAAGAAATAGTAGAGACTAGCGGCCATGATACTCAGGAAAATTTTCAGCAGACTGTAGTTTCTTCCCTGACTAAAAATGAAATAAATCAGCATCTTGATGTAGACATTCATGATCCATCTCCAGATATTGATGAAGATATGTATCAGGCTTTCCAGTTTATAGGTGACCAAGAGAAAGATCAAGATATCCGATCAAATTTGTCTTCAACCTATTGATTTTTTGAATCCTTATTTCAAGAACAAGTGTGTCAAGATCATATTTATGAAGTTGCATCTATAGAAACTTTCAACAATAAACCATTACATATAATGAATTTTCAAGAAGGTAACAACCCAATATATGACACTTTCCAAACAAAGTCACAGGAGGACAGTGAAAAAGGAACCATTTTCCTTGATTCTTTTCATAATCAAAATAAGGTTTTTGTTGAATTGCATCAATAATGATATTTAGACATTCATAATACATATGAGACAAATGTTGTTGTACAAGAACATACAAAGCCTATTCTTGTTGTGAATGATAAGAGAGGTGAACATATTGCCTATGTTTCATTTGAAAATGATCTTAAGTCTGATGAAATAGAACAAGGAGCAGCAGTCAAAAGTGAAGTAAATTCTTGTCTTTTTGTTGATCAAGAGGTAATAGTTCATAAACTCAGAGATCCTTTTGTAAATATGTTAGAATCATTAGAGAAAGATAACTTTGTAGAATTCATGGAAAATGGAGATCAGTTTCAACTGTATGTTGAGTTGTCATATTTCAAATTTTTGTTTATGCTTGGAGAAGTTGAATGCATGCTTCAGACAAATTTCCAACTACTTGATTAGTTGCAATGGCATTTTTACATTACTTGGTTTAGTGATTAACTCAGCAGGTTAGGGTAGAAAATGGATTGTCAATAAGCTCAACACTTTGAGCATCTTTTTTCAGCAGTGTGATATTTTTTAGCATTCAGTAGTTTGCAGTTTGGTTTGCAGTATTGATAGTTTTCGGCTTGAAATTTCAGTTTGGAGCAATGTACAGTTTTAATTTTAGGTTTGTAGAATGGGTTTAGTCACAGTCTTCAAGTTGGGAGTAGACCAATGAATCAGGCACTGGATTTGCAGGTTTTTTTCTACCTCATAGAAAGGATAGCATCCCCATTGGAGCCTATGTTAGTGAGTATAAATTTAAAAAGTCAAAACAATTTGTTTTGTTGATGTTGAGTCTTGTGGTCATGACCATGTGTCAAGTTCCTTAGGTTAGTGTCCCATGACAAAAGTTTTGGGTTCACTCATTTATGAGTCAAGTTTGGGGTTTGGATTGGGTCATGTCTAAGGAAATTCGAACATCATTCCAATTCATAGTTGAAGTGGTCAGTCTTGTCTAAGTTCAAGTCAATTGTGTCACATTTCTATCATAGAGTCCTTTGTCATCGTTTGAAGAGGGTGAGTCTTAATTTGTTACTTTATGTATCAATAAGGTCATGGGAGCATGTTATCACATGTACTAAAAGTTTCATAGGTTTCCCAATCCGATTTGTACCTTCTAAGGACTTGTAACCAATTAGTTCAAATTTGTTGCAAAACCTCCTAGCTTTTCGCAGCGACTAACTGTCGTGTCAAATCACTTTAGAGATATCCATAACAGTCAGAAAATCATGTGAGTAAGGTCATGGGAGTGAGTGCTTTCCTTTTCAATCAGGTATTTATGGTCATGTGTCATTTCTCTTTTTAAAATAATCAAAACTGTGATTTGCTGCGAAACTGCAAATTTATTGCGAAATTTCATGTAGCTGACTATTTTTGCAGTCAACTTCAAGCTCATATTTCGAGCAGATGGTGATTGATCTCAAAAAAATGAAAGAGTTTTTTCTTAAGAACGGGTTCATATACAAAAACCTCTCTCAGTTTTTGCACAGGTGTCATGGTTTGGAATATTTGAAGTGATCTTTACAGCCTATTTTTACAAATTTTAGCCAAATTTAATTAGTTAAAAACTAAACCCTAAAAAATATGAGTTATTTTGTAACTTCTTATTGAATGTGAAACCCTAATTTCGAACCGATTGAGTTAGATTGTAATGTAACTCTATATATTATGATGTGGAGGATTGTAAAAGGGTTCAAGAGTGTGAGTGGGAACTATTGTGCCTGTAACAATTTTCTGAATTCTTAAGGTAATCAATATAGAAGTACATAATTGTCTTGCCTGAGATTCATGTGTTAGTATCTTGAAGTTGTGTTTTCTCTTGTGTTTATGCTCTCTTATCTCAGTTTATCAATTCAATACTATGTTCTTCAATGTTTAATTGGAAAGAGTAATGCAAAATTCATCCTATGGTGCTTTGTGTTAGAGCAATTAAACATTTCATCATTTTCCTCTAAAACTGCATTGGAATTATTTTATAGCTAAACGCTCTAATGCAGTGGGTTGTTTTTCTATAATCCTCCACCGTCCTACAATGATATTTTGTGACTGATAGATATTAGCTACCTTTCCTCGATTACTTGATCATTCACCCACTGGTTATTAATTACCTGATCTAATTTTCAATTTTGACTCCATGCCCAATGGCAGTCTTTTCTTAGCTCTGCCACCAAAACTATTTTAAAACCTCTTCATCTACATAAGATCTAGCCATTGTTCTCAACAATAACCATTCATACAGAGACTGAGTTTAAGAGAGATCCCACTTTGTATTGGAAGGGATGACTTCTAATCTGCAAGTGGGTTTGAAGGTTACTTTTCATATTTGTAAACCACCATTAAAACCTTACTCTTACCTATTGATCTAGCCATTGTATAAAAAATCTCATTGAGGGAACCCCCTCTAGATTGAAGGGACCAACTTTCATTCTTGAATTAGGTTTGAGGTTACCTCTAGGTTTTCCTCCTACAGCCAAAGGAAATTACAGAGTGCTAACATATGACATATACCATTAATAGTTTGTCATGGATTCATCACCTCATGTTAAAATCTAGCTCTCCAACTTCTCTCTAGTCATCATGCATCCCATTTTCTAAGGCCACTTTCCTTATTTTGAAACCCTCTATCATCACCTATCTCAAGATCATACTCCTCATTCAAAAAATCCAATGGGAAATGGTTTAATTGCTACTAGGGTAAGTGAAATGGTCATGTTAAAACGCTTATTGATGAATAACCAAAATCGATCCCAATGCTTTGATTCTGAAGGCTTAAATAAAACAATTGATGCTTGGATGCTTATTAACTTGAACTACTTGTTTCTTTCTAAAGAAAAAGAAACGGATACTCAAATTTTATAATAAGTAAATATCAAGTTAAAAAATCATTCTTAAAGGACGAAGATGGTGATTTCATCAATGTTTACACCTTGTTCTTGTACACTAGGCTCGTGCACATTATGCTCTTCAACTCTTGCTTTTACAAGAGCTTCCACTCAAGAAGTTTCCACTGGTGCTACTGCTTCAACTCATTTTCTAAATCTACGAGTTAGGTGAAATTGGATAACCTATTTGCACATGCTTCCATTCTCAACACTTTCTAAGGAGAATGTTAGACTCTTGGCTTATCACCCACATTTTTATCTTGCAAACTAGGCACTAAGCAATCATCGGGTTGAAAGTTTGACTTGTTTACTATTGGAATCATTAATTCCTACTTATCTTATTGTTTAATGTGTCATTTTTCATCATATCATAAAGTTATAATTTGTTAATGTGTTGATTACTGCAAGGTAGATATAATCTCTACCTAAGTAATTTAATTCTAAGTTTTAAGAGGTTGTTAGATCTAGTTGGACTTGAGAGTTTCTCTCCAACTAGTTAGCTCCTAGTTCGGTATGTAGTTGAGATTATATTCTCTCAACAAGTTGTTAGTGTGGCTAAGATAATATATATATCTTAAGCCAAAGCTTGATATATTTATATGTAACATTGTTGATTGAATAACATACTCTTAACAATTTTGTTGTGTGAGGAAAACATGTCTACTCTCCCATTTTATATCATGGTATCAAAACTGGTCTAGATTTAACTCCCTCATGGGAGAGCTCTGGGAAATAAGAGCATGTGAGATGTATTCCTCCTTAGAATAGATAGGAGTATATTAGTATAGGTGAGAGTAGAGTGTTTCTTCATTGTTTCTGAGTATATTGCAGATTGTTTTATGTTTTGAATAAAGAGGTGAGCATGGGTAGAGCATAGCAAATTTTTTCTTCTAATCTTGTTGCAGTGTGGAAGCTTTGAATCATTGGTTCTCTCTATGTTGGGCACTCCAAAAGCATTGCAACCCTTCCTCCTAATCACATGTATCCATGCATAATCTCAACTCTCAGATCCGTTGCTGATTGGAGAGAGAAACCTGTGGGGAAATTTGCCAAAGTGGTGCCATCAATACTGAGGAGATCCATGTTCAGAAAGAACAACTGCCACAAAACTACTGAAGCCATCAAGGGAGATAGAAGCTGCAACATCGACTTTTGTTTCTCATATCTGCATGCGCCCTCTCTTTAATTCATGATCCCTCTATGTAGCATATAGATGTTGGGAGAATGACCCTGTCCACAACATACAAGTTGTGAGTCGCCATTGCTAGAAGAGAACGTTGTTTTCTGGTGAAGAGTAAATTCATACCGAGTGGTTTGTCGTTGGATCTTGCTTTATTGTGGGTGCTCCTTTCACAACAGAGGAAGTGACTTTTGCCATGTGCAGAGGGATTCGATGTTCATAGATCCACTTTGGGAGCAGGTCAGGAGTTCGAACCCCTACTGCTTTGTCCAATCCAATACATTCATCTAGCTATGACGGTGCCTTAGACTGGAATTGCAGGACACATGGAAGAAAACAAAGTGGATCGTCTTTTATTTCCAGAAGAGAGAAGGTAGTTATATTAGTTTTAGAAGACTAGATTTTATTAATGATTGCAAATGTATTAGCATTATCCTTTGTTTCTGAAATAAATGATGATGAATATCTAAAATCAAAGGTAAAAGAGGTCATGGTGAAGTGAAATGTCTTGGAATATGATATTTACAAACATATTGAGCTTAGACAACTCAATATAGGTATTGTTATTTTGGTAGGATTCACAACTCTAACAAATGGTAGGTGAAGTATGGGTATCCAAGATGAATATTGAACACATATGTCGAATTTGCAAATGAAAACATCCAGTGTGTGCATGAATACAAGGAATTGACTTCTTAGTATGACAAAATTGTATCTCCAAAGCCATAGCGGGAATCAAGTGGAGGTTCAACTCAAGATGGATGGTTTCCCGGATAGTATGAGATACTAAAGGATAGGAGAAACTATATCTCATAAGTGTTATGAGATATTCATCTGGGGATTGTTATCCAATAGTTCAGGGGAGATCTGCAATTTGGAAGTTGGGTATCATGCCTTTACGAGGGTTATGAGACATTGCAAGGGTTAATGATGTTGGGAAACTTGGGTCACAACAAGGAGACTATACCTTTAAGAGGAATAGGTGACAACCTGATCCAGGTGGATATTGGTGGCCACCCACTTGTTTGAAATTCCAACTGGCTCATCTTGATAGTTTTCAGTTCAACACGTTTCTCTGTAATGGGGACATTTCTTTAGAATTGTGGGTTCTGCACTTCTGGGGCTATCCTGAAGCCCTACACAACATCCATGAGGATATTGGTAGCCTCCCACATATTCCAACTAGCTTATTCTGGAAGCTTTCATGTCAATACATCTTTTTGTACTTCCAGAACCGTTTTGGGGACCTAAACAGTGTTTTCTTGGTTTGTCAGAGTCAAAATGTAGACGGAGTCAAAGTTTGATGACATAATGCGTATTTATCGAAAAGACCTTTCCAACGAGTTATCACGCACCTAAAACGAAGATCGTATGCAAAAGTTACAACCCTGGGAAGTTAATGTACTAACTTACCCCAACAGGGCCCACATGACTTTTGGTGCTTCATCTCTTAGGGTTAGGTTTTTGGATGTCTAGGGTTTTGGCATTCGTGCTTATAATAAAAAGGCCTTTAGAACCTCATTGTACTCATATTCTTGCGAATGAGCGTAGTCGTCACATCTCTTCTCAGAGATAAAGCTGCCACCATTCTAGCGAGTCTTGCACTATGTATTTTTACAGTCTGTGTACATTTATTTCATTAATATAAATCATGTATTGTTGTATTTCATTGTTTCTGGAAATTTTTATGTGTATTTCATTTTAATATCTCTGCTTTCATTTCGTTCCGAAAATAATTTGAATCACCTTCGTACTCCTCAAGATTCTCCCCCATGTCAAACATTGGTGGGAAACTTACTTGGAGCAAAGTTCCACAGAGGAATCTGGAATATATGGAGTCGAGCCCACTTGGGATTTTTCTGTGAATGCGTTCATGGAACAATACTACCATGTTGATAATTATGAAGACCAATACATGAGATGGACCACACTGTGGCAAGAGAAGAGCCAAACATTGTTGGAGTTCACAAATACTTTTCATACCTTGCGTACCAAGCTGGGTATCAAAGACTTCGAGCGACATCTGGTTCTGAAATACCATGGGGTTCTGTAAAGGTACATCCAAAATGAAATGGATTTCATAAACATCTCATCATTGGGAGATGCCTATCGATATGATGTCAAAATCGAGCAAAAACTTAGGCACCAAAACAAATGGGAGTTCGGGTCTGCAAATCCGCAACAACCAAAGCATGGTAAAGATGACCCTAACCAACAGCCTCTCGACAACCAGTCCAAGACACAGGAAAAGAAGGGTAAAGGAAATACGAAGAATGACACTGGGAAGTGGTGCAACTTCCACAAAATCCCCTGGCACAACACTGATGAATGTCGCTCGAAACAATCATTGGTGGCCAAGGTCAAAGACAAAGTGTCAAACCCTAATTTGGAATCTGGTCCAGAAAATATTGAAAACAGACAGATCATCGATGCAAACCCCACTGCTATTGTCACAACCGCAACAATTCAACCAAAAGAACCAGTAGATCCTGAAGAGGGGGGTCGTCTCTTCCATTCACAAATGTGGGTGAAGGGGACCCCATTACATTTCATTGTTGATAGCGGTAGTCAGAAGAACCTCATCTCAGATGTAGGGGCCGAATAGATTTAACGTCAAATAATTACCTAAATTGTAACAGTATTGATTTCAGAAAATTCACTAATTTCTTTTAATTGAGCAAAACAATAAAATTCAAATATTCCTTATTTTGAGCACATTCGCATATAGATTTATCAACAAATAATAAAATTTTATAGCAAAATAAAATAAATACACAATTTAAATACCTGGGTC